>CM050421.1:20386006-20926006 GCA_027564155.1 Gymnocypris eckloni scoliostomus | reverse complement strand
GATTTTCCATATTAAACATTACAATTTTTTTTAATTATAGGAATGGAAAATAACACCGTATTTTTTAATGTTACTTGCTATCGCATTAGCTAATTGTTATACTTATTGGATAATAGGTGTCAGAGACCTCCATTATCTCCCATTCTTTAAAAAAATACTAGTAATGTTGCATTTAAAGTCTTTCATGGGTGAACAGAAGTAAGCTCTTAATTGTGGGTTGAAACCTTGAGAGAATCAGCATCACTCACGAGTGGCAAGAGTTCATAGGTTCATTGAATTTCTGCCGTGTGCAGTTTCTCAGAGCAGCGAGTCATTTTTCACAGCTCAGTCAATGGAGCATGTCAGTTTCGTCTCATTTCTCAAAACCCCACCTCACAGCGAACAGACTGCCCTGGTGTCACAGACCCTCCACGTATCCACTGTCTCTTGACTCCATGCTGCTTAGATTCTCAAACACACATACACTGAGTCAGGGGCGGATTTAGTGAATTGGGGGCCCCAGGCAAATATAGGAATGGAGGTTCCTTTTTTTTGGTGTGATGCTTGCTGCTGCACAATAGTTCCCCATATTTGTGTCCAATGTTTCTACAGTTTTTATGTACATATTATAATGGCATTCTTTCATTTACATTTATTGATTTAGCACACACTTTTATTCTTTCATGTTGTAGACCATGAAATATCAATTGATTTACCATTGAGATTGAAGTTTTAACAAAAACTAAATGAATTATAAAATGATAAACCTCACAATTGAACCTTTAAACATATTTATTTTAAGAAAAGTGATGAGTCAGAAGTATAAATTATTATATTATTTAAAACGGGTTTATGTGGATTTTTTAAAACAGTCCAAACGAATATGTCAGTGATGCAAAAGAACAGCAGGAGATTTGACTTGAGCAAGCGTTATTATGGATTATGGACTCATATTTTGGCTTTGGCTCAAAGTTAAAATGCCTTAATGAAGGACACATCTCACTTCACAAGAGGTTAATTGATGGACTGGAGTGGTGTGAATTACTTTTGGTTTTATTGTGATGTTTTATCAGCCGTGTAGACTCTCATTCTGAATGCACCCATTCCCTGCAGAGGATCCACTGGTGGGATGCAATGCTACATTTCTGAAAGAAACTCATCTACGCCTTGGATTGTCTTTTAAAAAGATGGTTCACCTTTTTGGTGCTTTAACATCAAACCTTGTTGGTTCTTGACCGTCACATGACAATATGTCATGTTTATGGTTTGCGATATCTGATGTAATCTTTGTATGCAATGTTTGAATAATATGAGAGCGTAGACCTACATTTCAATCTGTCCATCAATGAGTAAATGATAACAACATTTTCATTTTTGGGTGAACTGCAATTTAATTTGTCACTACAAAATGGATAAATATCTCTAAAATGATTTGTTCACTTTCAAATAAAAATGTCCTTATAATATACTCACCCCCATGTCATCCAATATGTTTATGTATTTCTTTCTTCAGTCGAAAGTAAATTAAGATTTTTGATTAAAACATTCCAGGATTTGTATCCATATAGTTGGCTTCAATGGACTCCAAAGGTCAAAATTACCGTTTCAGTGCAGCTTCAAAGAGCTATAAGCGATACCAGACGATGAATAAGGGTCTTATCTAGCGAAACGATTGGTCATTTAAAAAATAAAATCAATTTTAAATGCTTTATTAACACAAATGCTCGCCTGGTCTGCGATGCGCGTCCCAGACTTCACGTAATACATAACGTTGAAAAGGTAACGCTTGACGTAGGCGGAAGTACCGAGTAAGTGTTTACAAGTTGAACATGCAAATACTAAGTCAAACGCTGTTTACAAAAAAGGGAGTTACAACTTAACGAGTTTACAAGATAAAACAACGATGTCGGACGATTTTGTACTTGGAGGAGAAGATGAGATGCATCCTACGTCGAGCGTGACCTTTTCAACGACATTACGTATTACGTGAAGTCTGGCAGAACAGGCGAGCATTTGTGTATTTATAAAGAATGTACATTTATTTAATTTTTAAATGACCAATCATTTTGCTAGATAAGACCCTTATTCATCATCTGGTATCATTTATAGCCCTTTGAAGCTGCACTGAAACTGTAATTTAGACCTTCAACCGGTTGGAGTCCATTGGAGCTATATGGATACAAACCCTGGAATGTTTTCATCAAAAACCTTAATTTATTTTTGACTGAAGAAAGAAATACATAAACATCTTGGATGACATGGGGGCGAGTAAATTATAAGGACATTTTAATTTGAAAGTGAACTAATCCTTTAAGGCAGAAAAAAGCACTACCACTGCAAAAAATTGAAAATAAACATAACAAATCCGGAACTGTGAGTAGTGCATGATATCAAACATTCAGGATGTACTGCAGAAATTGCTACCATGACTAACCCACACTATCCCCAACATTAAAAGAAAGAATATGGGTAGGTTATTCTGAGCGCATATTTTCAGTACACCCAGGCACCCATCAACATGCTTTAGCATTCATCTGGTGTGGCTTTTCTAAACAAACATGTGTTAACAACCTGCCAACACATTACAGGCATCAAGCACATGACCTAAAGCTGAAGACAAACAACATTTCTTCCCGTCTCACTCTTGTTTTTTGAATACGTGTAGCCGCAGAGGAGTAAAGAATTCTTGATGATGGCTCTACATGTGGAGCGCTGGCAAATTGATTGTTAACAGCCCACGTACTGTGAGCTATGACTGTTATATGAGGCAAGGTGACTCACAGCGAGCCCTCGTGAGAGAAAGAGGGAGAAAGCGGTTTAGTGGAAGCAGGGAACAGGGCTTGGATGAGTCATTGCTGCTTTCTGCATCTATTTACAGTCACTCAACCTGCCTACTGATAGATAATATGAAAAGAGACGGTTGTTTTTACTTAAGATCACACCTTTCTGAGTGTGGTTTTCTTTCATTCACACCATCAATGAATGAAACTAGTCAATAAATATGATCTTTCAGAAAATAAAAAAACTAATATTAATAACACAGAGTCAAGTGCATTGAGTATGCTGACATTGATTTATTGGGCTTGTTTAGAGAGGAGCATTTACAGTATATACATTAACATAATGAGACAAGACTAGACAGAAGACTAGACTAGTTGTGTACATTAAATCCCACTTATTCTTTCACACGACATGCAGCTCATGAAAGAGTAAAGGGTACAAATGAATTGAGAACACTATTACCTGATATGTTATGCATAAGAGCAGAACATCTGATAGAAAAGATATCATGGATACAGAAATAGAGACAGTGAGAGTAGGTTTGTGCATATTATTGTGACAGACTGGCATTTCTACAGTGTTTGCAAGGCAGCTCTGTATTGATATTGCTCAAACATTCTGGAGAGGGTTTGTTCAAAACTAATAAGCTAAATTCTAAACCTTATCATGAATTAAGTTGACCTGAATAATGTCACATCAGATTCCATTCAAACTTTTGTTTAGAACCTTCAGCAATCAGATTCCAACAGTGATGATATTCTGAAATTTCAATTGGCTTTGTATTTGCATATTTTTGCATCCTAAATTGTGATTGGTCTTTTCTTTCTTGAACCATATTTACACTTAATATATAGATATATACTGGGTACAGAAGATGCTTTAAATATAATTATCTATGTATGACTTTTAATATATTCTATTTTATATACATACAATACTGTTTAACAGCTTGGTAAGCTTTTGTTGTTGTTGTTTTATGCTCACAAATATTTAATATTTATTTTTATTTAATCACAAATTTCTGTAAAAACTGTTATACTGTGGCATATTACAATAAAACATTCTAAATTTGTTTCTAGATTTAAAGTTTTATATTTTAATATACTTTAAAATGTAATTTATTCCTGTGATGGAAAGCTGCATTTTCAGCATCATTACTCCAGTCTTCAGTGTCAAATGATCCTTCAGAAATTATTATAATATGCTGATTTGCATATTAGAGAAAAAAAATCATTAATATCAATGTTGAAAACAGTTGTGCTGCATCATATTTTTGAGAAAAACATGATATAATAATGAAATGTAAGTGTAAAAAAAGGTAAAAACAAATAAAAAGGACCCCAAACTAATCAGAACTTTCTTTTGCTGCCTTGCAACCACTTAGTGGCTCTTCATTTGATCAATACTGTAAAATACAAAAGTATTTTGACGATGATTATAAAAGTGCTGAACAACAGATGGCACAGGTATTTGCCAATTAAATTCTCTTAGCACATAATTGTACAACACAAATAAGACACTCCCAAATTTCTCATCGACATACACAAGGAGCTTTTGTTGACTGCTTCAACAGCACTCTTGAACAGGCATTGTCACACAGCTCTTTTACGAGCACTGCTGAACTTTATTGTCCCTAGCGAGAGGAGATACTCCTCCGTCACTAGAAACCGGGCTGGGAGGCTTCATTACAGGGTCTACTGGGCTTCTCATTGCACTTGGGACTCTGGTTCCTCCCTTCCGTTCTCCTCTCGAGTCTTCCTGTTTTGTGGGAGTTGTGGAGAAGTTAGACATCAGGATTCCACCTGCCATCAGAACCCCACCCAGAGTAAGAAGCCCCGTCCCGACCAGCACGCATATGTGAAGTGAGTGATTGTGACGCATGGCCTGCCGGTCCACAAACAGCAGTTCACCCTCACCGAAAGCCTCGATTCGAGTGGGGATGGAATAGCCCACTGTCATGACCACCAGCCCCACTGACAGGAGCACGACTCCTACAGCAAGTGAGACCTAAGAGAGAACAAGTTTGATTCAGTTTATAACCCGGCTAAAAAGACCAGTCAACACTGAAAGTGTTTGCTTGATGTGAATGACAGTTGGTGATGTGAATCTGAAAGTGAATCGCCATTGGTTATGCATCTCTGGACCACAAAATCAGTCATAAGGGTCATTTTTAGAATTTGTTTAGATTTATACATCATCTGAAAGTTGAATAAATAAGCTTTCCATTGGCGTATGGCTATTGTTAGGATAGGACACTACATGAAAACAATATTTGGCCGAGATACAACTATTTGAAAATATGCAATCTGAGGGTTCAAAAAAAAAAGAAAAAACCTCTACATATTGAGAAAATTGCTTTTAAAGTTGTCCAAATGAAGTTCTTAGCAATGCGACATTAATCAAAAATTATGTTTTGACATACACTAGATTGCCAAAAGTATTGGGTCACCCCCTTCTAATGAATGGGTTGACTACGTTAATAATTTCCATGAGTGCAAATCTTAATATTTAAGCATATAATGATATTTTAGGGAATTGTGTGCTTCTAATTTTATAGCAACAGTTTGGACAGGGCCCTTTTCTATTCTAACATGACAGTGTCTCTGTGTATAAGGCAAGGATCAAAGAGAAATGCTGATTCGGTCAGTGTGGAAGAACTTGATTGGTCTGCAGAAAGAAGTTCTAATCCCAGCTGAACACCTCTGGTGTGACTTTAAATGCAGACCTTGAGCCAAAAACTCATCACCAAACACCAATGATATATGGGTACAGTCGTTTCATACACTTCAAAACTGTTGCAACAGAGTTGGAAATACAATTTTTAAGTACACTAATTATGTTTCCATTTTTGTTGCCACAGTTTGGAAGGGCCTTTTTCTCTTCTAAAGAAGGGGGTGTCCCAGTACCTTTGTCCATATCATGAATGTACAAGTCATTGGTGTTTGGTGATGAGTTTTTGGCTCAAGGTTTGCATTTAAAGTCACACCAGAGTTGTTCAGCTGGGATTAGGACTTGGCTTTTTGTTTCTTCCACACTGACTGAATAAGCATTTCTCTTTGAACCTTGCCTTATACACAGAGGCACGGTCGTGTTAGAATAGAAAAACTGTCCAAACTGTTGCAATAAAATTAGAAGCACACAATTCCCCAGAATATCATTATATGCTTAAACATTAAGATTTGTACTCATGGAAAGTACTAAAGTAGTCAAACCTTTCATTAGAAGGGGGTGACCCAATACTTTTGGCAATATAGTGTATTTACAGTAGAACATTTACACAATATCTTCATGAAACATGATCTTTACTTTTGTCATGTAATGTATTGTTGGCTATTGCTACAAATATAACTGTGAAACTTATGACTTGTTTTGTGGGCCAGAGTCTCATATTTTAGGCAATACATATTTTCAGTGGTATTCATTTTGATAACGAAAGTGTTTAAAAATGTACCAGGCTTCAAAACAACATGAAACCGTCCAAAGTGGAAATGGAATACAAATCATAAAACAATATATATTACAGCTGCACAACACAACAAAGCTTAATTCTTAGAAATTAAGGTTCTATATAGGCATTACTGGTTCCATTAAGAACCTTTAACATCAGTGGAACCTTTCCATGCCACAAAAAAAAGTTATTTATATTTAAAAAAGGGTCTTCAGATCATTAAAATGTTTTTCATACTAAGAAAGAAAAAAAGCGGTCCCACTTTATATTAGGTGCCCTTAACTACACTCTAAAAAAATAGGGTTCTTTAACCCTTTACATTCCTGTAAAATTTGCCTAAAACGCCTAAAAAGGCATACCCAAAGTAAATTGCATGCTGTTCTTGGGCCATTTGGATGATATGCACCTTTGAAAGGTGACACTCTGAGGTTTGTTTCTCAACAGTCAGAATCACTGTAAGTCTTACTGATATTGAGTAATAGCACTTTGAATACACTAAAAAGAAAACAAAATTATTCCGCCTGCATTTTGGAATTTCTTTTGGAAATAGAAGCCTGCAGATGACTATAGCTGGGAGGTATGAACTGGAAAATACATTGGGATCACATAATGAAGCCTTACCAAGCCAAATTTCGCATTTGATAAATAATATATTAGAAAATTAGTGTTTTACACATGTTTATCTAATTTTATGTCTAGGCGCTTCCAAAAAATTACACTTGGGAGACTCCAAACGACCCTTTGTAACCAACGACACAAACAATGCTGGAATTCTTGAATGCTTTAATGTACAGTCATCATTTTGGGCTCTAATGAAAGGTTACACTTAGAGCTATTCAATTTATCATCCAGATTCACTGTCAATAATTGCTGACATATAGTAACTGAAGCATAAACACATTATAGTGACATTTATTTATAGAATCCAAAATGTGTACACTTTAAAAATTACATATATATTTATAATTTATAATCTAAATACATTTTTCCCTATATTTCTATTTCTGTACATAGTACATTATTTAATTTGTGGGGTTTTTCTTATATTGGTGTTATATTGCATCCCTACTCTGTTATTCCTATGTATGTCTGTACTATCATGCATGTCTGCATTATGTCAACAAAAAGTAGTCCGATAAAGACACTGATTGTACATGCTGTGTTTATTGTATCTTAAAATGGTTTACATAGTTAAAATCACAAGAATCTCACCTTTCCATGGATATATGACATGTTCAACTTCTTTTTTTTTTTTTTTTTTGTCTGATGACTTTACCCTGTCACCACTAGGCGTCTCTGCCGGCGGTACGCTGGATTCTTAAAGGGTTAAGGGTTCTTTACGTGCAGTAATGGTTTTATTTAGAAACTTAGCATTCTGAAGAACCCGTTTATGCCGAAATGGTTCTTTGTTACAGTTTAGGGTTCATTGTTCATTGTTCCCGCCCTTTTGTTTTTCAAATCTGTAACTGTCAAAGCACTTAATTACTGATTTTCTGGAGTTCAGTGATCCAACTACACAGACTTTCAACACACTCTCAACAGGTAAATGATTTCATTCTTAAATTTAAATACAAATTTTACTTTAAAATTGTAACCGGTGTCCAAACAAACATGTTCTTATCTTTTTTTGGTCCCATATAGCCTAAGTGAGTGCAGCGCTGGTAAGCTTTGGAAACCTCTCTCCTCTTCTCCACTAAGTAAAAGAGACAATTAATTTATAATTCATATTCTTAGACTTTTTAAATTATTACTTGGGTTTATGTATAAACATACCCAGTCAAAACATTTTTTTTTAACTATCTTATTACTTTTTATCACTTTTTTCTTTCTTCTTTTTTTCACATACTGTCCATTTTGAGTTTTGGCCTTCATAAACATATTTTTTTACATAAACACATGGACAAACTGTAACTAATCTCAATTGTGTATTTCAGATGCACATCCTACGACATCATCATCTGCAGAGAGAAACTGACGTTCAATCACACAAAAATTACAGATAATGATTAACTTAAAGGCATCATATATTATTGTGAAGATATTTTACCAGAGCTTGGTTTTCAATACACTATTTTATGTTCTATTTTGTTTACTTTTTTAAGCATTTATTTATGTTAAGTGTCCATTTTCATTCATTAATATATTCTACTATTAATTGTTGTTAGAACACTGTCATTTTTGCCACAATTTCACATCAATACAAAAATAATAATTGATTGTTGATTTTATGTAAAACCCCAATAGAAACATATATTATAAAATATTACAAGTATATTCTAAGATATAAGATAGGTAAGATAGATTATAAGACCAGGCAGATAGAGCATCATTCAAAGCATGGTTATGTATGGAACCCTAATAAGGGTTCTATTTAGCACTAAAAAGGGTTCTGCTATTGTTACAAGCCAAAGACCCCTTTTCTGATACTGTTTAGAACCATTTTTCTTAAGAGTGTACTTACATTAAAACATAAGCAAAATGTGCTTATTGTGTTTGTATTGTATTGCAAAACATGTTTGCTGCTATTGAGGTGGGATATGGGTAAGGTATATGTAAGGGATTGGTGAACAGTGTAATTATAAATGTAATTACAGAAATTAATTACAAATGTAACAATATATAGGTATTTATAAAAATATAAGTACAATGTAAAAACATGTATGTACACAATAAGTGCATTGCATCAAATTATTGATTTTAATGTAAGTACACAGTAGTTAAGGCCACATAATATAAAGTGGGACCAAAATTTATTTTAAAAACTGTTCACTGAAAGGTTCTTGTGGCAACCCAAAAAAATTTATGCCATTTTTGATGAAAATAGCTTTTTTGAACCTTTGTTTTTCAATACTGGATTAAAAATTTTGAAAAACAAAAGTCTTGGATTAAAAGTCTTGATAAAAGGTTATTTGGATTATTAAAATGTTCTTCACCTTAGGAAAACAAATAATATATATTTATTTATTTTGGGAACCCACAATTGTTCTTCTAAGGTTGTCCAAACCTGGCCACTGTTTTGCTGAGTTTAGCTACAATCCAACTTAAACACACCTGAACCAACTTATCAAGACCTTCAGACTTACTAGAAATGTCATGGCATGTGTGTTGAAGCTAAACTCAGTTGGCCTCACAAGAGCCACTGCTCTAAAGCATCGCTGCCAAAAGACCCTTTTGGAACCCTAATTCCAAGAGTGTCTGGTCCTCACTAATACCTTCCAGAAGCTTGATCTCCACCGCAGCGGTGATCTCTGGCCCTGAAAGTCCTCCTGCTGCTCCCTCATGGAGGCTGTGCACTCCTCGTAGAAGTGGTGTAAATAGGAGCGCACTCCGAAGACATGACAGCCGGAGTCGACGGCGTGACCGGACCCACAAAACTCAGAGCAAGAGGCCATCCCTGTGATTATAATCACACATCAAAAGACATCCTAAAATATTGAAGCTTTCTAGCTTTAATAGTCCTCATTTTGAGTTATACAACATCCTACTGCATTTCTCAACATTACCTCAATTCAGTTCAATTTAATGTTTTCAGCCTATCAGAGTCTTAGACCAAAATACAGGCTACAATAGTGAATTTATTTTCACTACAGACTTTTTCTCGGTTTTCTCTAGTCATGTAGCACCAATTTAATTTAATTGTATTCCTCAGACGGCCAATTTTTATTAAAAATCCATCTTGTCAAGGGTGAAGTAACCTACAGTTATCACTTTGTTTATTATCTCTCACACAGCTTTAATAATTACAGGTTTTACTTTTTTTTATGTCAGCCGTATCCATGCCTAATATAGCTGAAGTTTTCTTCAAAGTGAAAAACCACCCACTGATGAATCACACACTCTTAGAGACATAAACACTACACCGCATGTCATCTACACTCGCAAGAGCATCATACTGTAAATAATTTAATTCATATAAAATATAGTTTGCATGCAAAATTTTCCATAGATTTGCTCATAGTAACACCCAATAATAGGCCTACTATTTAAATGTACACTAAACTATAGTTTACACCCTAACACCCTTAGTTTTGGATTAAAATGCAGTTTAAACAAGTTTATTTGCTCTATAATCAAGTTTAATCAAGCCCTTAATATTCTGAATTCTCTGGAGGCACTGTAAATGCTTCATTAGCTAAAAATGAATATCAGAATAATGAACACAGAGGATTAAAAAGAGAATAATGCAAATTAGTTCATAAATCATTTGCTGATATGCAAGCCAGGGTGCGAGTTTTGGTGGGGCATCCACAAAGAAAACGTTAGGTCTTAATATACAAACATTCACACACACATGTTGGTTTTTATGGTTTATGAGGACTCTCCATAGGCGTAATGGTTTTTATAATGTACAAACTGTATGTGCTATTGCCCTACACCTACCCTACACCTAAACTTAGCCCTCACAGGAGACGGTGCATTTCTACTTTCCCCCCAAAAAACGCACACTGTATGATTTATAAGCATTTTAAATTATGGGGACACTGAAAATGTCCTCATAAATCACCTTCTCCTTGTAATATCTATGTCATACCCACACACACACATATATATATATATATATATATATATATATAAACATTCAACACAATTTCCACACGTTTCTGTAACAAAAAATGTATTAGAAAAAAAATTGCACAGAGCTCATTTAGCGGTAAATAGTCACTCAGAAATGTTGGGCTGAGGAGGTAGCCATAGCAACAACAGCAGACCGCAAGATCATTATCAGACAATTATATCAGCGAACATAAAAATAGGTAATTATTTACTACCATAAAGTGGATTCAAATTTCAAAAAACCTTCTAAGAAATTTACTAAAAGTCGACTTCCATTGAGGCTATTTAGCCTATATTTTGCACACTATACCGCTGTGTGCATTCAGGGAATCGACGAACATCACATATGTTTACAATATGCTTATCAGAAACACAACCATCTACAGTATGACAAAGTGTTGATGAGGATGACTCAACCCACTACTGAATGTTTATGACAATACATCTGCAGCAAAAATGAATCATCGACGCAACTCTGCTTCCGTGAAATTCAAAACACTCAAGATCAAACCCAATGTCTTATAAGCACACGTTTATGCAAATAGGGCTGTAAAGAACCGTTACATTTACTGCGATTACATCAAGCAGAGAGATGCTGGAATATCGGCGATAGCATAATAAACATGTCAATAAACGCATAGTCAATAAAGAGGATTTAACGAGTCTGCGTAATTATATAAAGCACCACGGCAACGGAACATTAAAATGACACAGGCAAAAGATATTGCAGATACGACGCTATTAAAACTCATTTAAATGACATCCCTCATATTATATTCATTTTCATAGTCGGTTTATGATAAGGCTCTTGCCAAGCAAAACGATGTATCTGTGCAAATATCTTACTGTTGTTGTTTTAAAAATATATATAAAATAGGTCAAATAAATTAGGCTACTACCGAATGTTCAGTAATCGATCCTTGTCGCTTGTTTTCGTGTCTTCATCAGCCAAAGTGTATATCTGCTGGAGTGCGCACGGTGCGCATGCGCGGCTGATCTCCACATGCTTTACACACTGTGTGTGTTCGTTTTCGTTCGTTTTACTTACAAATTGCGACATCAACGTAAAATAATTATAATAATTAAATACAAAAATAATGTGTAAATACGTAATGCAAGGACCTTTTGTATGCATGTCTACCAACCTGCACAACTAATCTAGCCTACTTGTTCTATCATCCCAAAACAACAAAAGGAGTTCCCTGGGTGTTTGTCAGAACGCAACCCATAGCATAGCATCTATATGAATGTCGCAACTGTCGGTATAGCATTTCATTTGTGGGCTATTACATGATGTGTCAATAACACACATTCAAGTTATTTAAGCCTGGAGCTGCGAATAATTAAGAAAATATTATTGGTTTTTGCTCCATGCCCTCAACTTGGAGAACCATATAGAGAGATGTGATAAAAGCATCCTTAAAGTTTTAAGCTCTCAGAGCACTTGCTAGCAATGTTGCAACACCATAAGCCATGCTCAAGGTTGTGCATCTATTATGAGGCTCTGAATGATGGAAATTAAATTTTTGTAGAAATTCCACAAACTCTTCAAGTAGTTGTATGCCTGCTCATTACGACTAACCTTGGGATATGTTTTGTGGTTAGGAATGCTTAGAAAAGTGCATGTCCTCAC
Organism: Gymnocypris eckloni scoliostomus; assembly: GCA_027564155.1. Classification (NCBI taxonomy): domain Eukaryota; kingdom Metazoa; phylum Chordata; class Actinopteri; order Cypriniformes; family Cyprinidae; genus Gymnocypris; species Gymnocypris eckloni. The sequence goes on along the minus strand of CM050421.1, from coordinate 20,913,611 downwards.
ATGACAGGTTATGTTCATGTTAACACACACTCTCCCTTCTTTAGTCAATAAGTGCAATTTCCATGGTTACACAAGCAGTTACAAAGAGGCTTACGTTTTCCATTTAGATTTCAACATTTCCTTTCAAATGTGACAAAATATCAGCAAAAGTATGAAAACAATGTCTTCAAACCAATCACATACCATTTGCCATTTACCATTCGCCAAGCATTGCATCGCAGTGTTTTGCTTGTTTGTCTTGTTGTACAAAATATGTTGGGTTATAAATAAAACAGCTTTATGCAACATACTGTAAAAAGACACAATCTTGTCAGATTTTATATTGGAAAGATGACTAGAGCTGTCCATGGTGCTGAAGCTAATGCATACGATAAAGTAGATTTGCATATTGGCAATGCTCACATATTCTAAGCTGTTACAGACGCATTGATGAAGAAAAAAACAATGCAGTCATTTTGCAGTCTTTCTTCACCAACTGTCTCATACCTTTTTACCGTACACACAGGACGTGAATATTTAAAGTGCGTGGGCGAGCGGCAGCCCTAGAGCGCGCAGATAATGTGCTCATTATGTTGGTGAGGCGGCGAAGCATAAACGCTATCAATGGCAATGCCATCGTTTCCCTCTCACCCGTGATATACGATGCGCTTACACGGCTGGCGTCGTGTGGAGAAGCCAACGGAGTTCAAAAAGTCAAGAGACGCGTCTCCTGGTGTAGCGGGACCGAGACAGTTCGCCCGCGTGCCAAAATGAAGATGTTACATCATCTTAATGGTCAAACAATGGGGCGTTGCAATGAATAATACATGTCATCGCAACCTAAGCCTAGCCTGTTTCATGAGTGCTGAGGTAAACCCCGCGTCCGAATATGCAATAGTATACAAAAGCAGTATGTCAAATGGATGTCCTGTGTGCAACCTGAATAAATTTAGCTATAAAAAACGGTGAAGACAGCTAAGTGTAAGAAGTCAGGGGGGTCTAGAGCACTGCAAACAATTTCGTAGAATACATTTATTAGGGCTGTCAAAGTATCAACATTTTCTGAAAAATTACTCACCCTCAGGCCATCCAAGATGTATGAGCTTGTTTCTTCATTGGAACAGTGTTCCAATAAATTTTTCACTAGCTCACTCAATGGATCCTCTGTAGTGAATGGGTGCCGTCAGAAACAGCTGATTTAAACACACAAAATCCACAAGTAATCCACACCACTTCATTTCATCAATTAACATATTGTGAGGTAAAAAGCTGCATGTTTGTAGTTAACTGTAAAGTGTCACTTTTCCATAGAGTCCATAATCCACAATGTTTCCTGACATATTAAGAATGGTTTTGGACTGCTTTTGCCTGTACATGGTGCTTGATCTGTGCATATTTCCTCCTTGATTCAGACAAGACATCTTTTTAATGAATAATACATTTATTATAGATAGAGGTCTCATTTTAGCTGGAAGAAACTCTTTGAAGCTTTAAGCTTCTTAATGATGGATTTGTTTATTACATACACACATTTCACTTCAAAAGATGTTAATGGATGGACTGGAGTGGTGTGGATTATTGTGATGTTTTTATCAGCTGTTTGGACTCTCATTCTGATGGCATCCATTCACTGCAGATGGATCCATTTGTGAGCAAGTGATGAAATTTAAAATCGCTACATCTCCAATTTTCTTCTGAAAAAGAAACAAACTCATCTACATCTTAAAAGGTCTGAGGGTGAATACACATTTGTTAATTTTACTTTATTACAGCTTCATTCAGCTTTCTAAAGTCTGGTTGGAAATTAGTATTATAATTAGTATTAAACAGTGAAATATCAATAGTTTGCATTTGTGTCGTATATCTTGTATATCTAGTTTCCCCTCACCACTGTGGCCTTGCTCTTGTTCACTGTGGCACTAAACTGCTTTAGAACTGTATTTATTATGTAAATCATATGCTATTTAAATTTAATATAATTTTTCCTCTTCAGGGTTACATCTAACATTACTGTAATAGTTGACTGTAATAGTTTAATAATTTCTTTAGGCTTTTGTATAATGACAATAAAAAGCTAATTAATTTATTCTGAAAACATTTACTTTTTAATACCACTATTTTTCTCACTATGTAAAGAAACCTGTATAGTGTACATATAAGTATATCTCCCTTTATAAGTTAAGAAAGGGGTCCCTCACAAAGGAATCACCATATCATATCATAATATGATAATAGGCAACAAATAATGTAATTTGTGAGGTTAAATTGCAACAACACCCAAATTAATTATTTATGTGATTATTGGTAGAATATTAGTAGGTCAAAAACAAATGAGTCAAAGGTCAATGCCAGCATGCCACATGGATATCTGTATACCTACAGAATATTCTTCATAAGCGGTCAATAAACTCTTTATTTAATTCAGCAGATATTCTACACTTTCTACACAGATCTATCATCTGTTTGAGTGTCTGCTTTGTGTTATTCAAACTATGGAAGGTTTGCAGTTTTTTAAATATCATAAATAAACAAGCCATAAAAAACAGTATGATTCAAGCTTATTGCCAAGATAATGTTGTTTTCTTTCAGTCTTGAGTTTAAATTCACTAATCCTTCACCTTCTTGTCATCGCTGCTTACATAAGGATATTGTTTTCTCTCATTTCAGTCTCTTTTCCAGACACAGTGGCCTATATTTCATACAAGGAGGTTTGTGTCTGAGAGATGCTGTTTGCACAACTTGGGAGATGTGTTGGGTTAAAGTCTCAAATCACCTAAACGCTAGATGGCGCTATCATCCCAGACAGCTCACCACAGAGCAGTTCTCTGCTTTGTTTTGTCCACGAGACACACATTTTAGTCATCTAGAAGTGCCAAGTGGTGCGGCGTTACATTTTGCAGACACGTTTCCTCAGGAATATGTGAACAAATGTTCTTTGTTATACATTTTTGTTACTATATCACAAACATTTAATTTACTAACTCCTAAAAACAATCTCCTTAGACACGATTCGATTTTAACAGTCAAATGTTTGCAGCACCACATTAACAGTCCAGAGGAGTAAAACCCACCACCAATAAAGGGCACATTTATAGGTTTCAATCCACAGAGGTAAACATGTCATACATGCCTATGAATCCAGTGTTGGCACGGCGGACGGCTCGCATCCTCTGTTCAGCTCTGCCCGCACCCTGCCATCTGTCCCAGTGCCCTACACACGCAGCTCGCTCTTCACACAGCCCCAGGGCAGGAGCGGGGGGAGCGGTGGCACAGCAGCCCCGACATCTGCTGCTTCCGTGGGCTGCACGTATGTGGAGGCCCCCTGGGTCCCAGGGAACAGCGGCAGAGGCCGAGCAGCCACAGCATCCTGCAGGGTACCATTGTCTCTCTCCACATCGTGGTGGCGTCTGAGAACATGACCCGAGTCAGCGATCGCCATTCACGCTCCTCTGGGTGAAGGGTGGAAGGCGTTTTGTGCCATTTGCCTTGGTCGTTAGGCTGTAAGGTCAATTTGACCTGAATTAATATTAAAATTTTATAGAATGCAAAGCGTGACAGTTGGCATACAGATACATTGTAGGGGTTTAAAAGACACTTGCAGAATTGATTTGACTGCACTGACAAAACTTGAACTGAACTGAATAATTACACAATTTTTGGTAGCACTTTAGTATAGGGACCAATTCCTAATATTATAGTTGCTTATTAGCATGCCTATCAATAAAATATTGGCTGTTTATTAAAGCACATATTCTGCTATATTCACTATCTTCTATATGACCATATTCTAAGTTATAACTAATCCTACAAATACCTAAATTTAACAGCTACCTTACTATCTATTAATAAGCTGCAAATTAGTAGTTAATGGAGGCAAAAGTCATAGCTAATGGTTTGTCAATTGCGAGAATTGGACCTTAAAATAAAGTGTGAGACAATTTTCTTAAGCTTTATAGGTGAATTGAAGTTCCATAATTTATTCATTTATCGAACTAAATTACAATTAAGATATTCAATCATTCAACGCAATTGATCTGTTTATACAAATGCTTTCTGTAGTGCTACATTTCAACATTTCATAATTTATGAATTTGCAACATCGACACTGCAATTACACTGAATAGAATCAGTATTGACTTGAGCTGAATATCTACACTGTAGGATTCTGTAGAGCTGCTTATAGCTGAATTGAACTTGATTCATAATTGATTATTTTACACATTTACAGAACTGAACTGAACCAACACTGGAGCTAAATAATGATTCTATTGCTTTCTATAGAGCTGATTTTCAAATTAATTTAATAATTGATACATTTTGCAACATCGACACTAATAAACTGAATTTAATCAATATTTAAGTGACTTGAGCTGAATAATGATGACACACTGCTTCACAGCAGAATTCAGATTTGCATGATATTTGAAGTTTGCATTGTTGACTGCTACTTTGCATTGAAACGATCTGTATTGCATAAAGTGCTATTTAAATACATGTGACTTGACTTGCTGAGGCACAAAATGACTTAATTAATTAATTACTGCAGTAAAAAAATCATCCTGGAGTAATGTACTAGGTACTAACCATGAACATACCCATAAAACCTTACCTTAACTCATGTAGTTACCTTATACTACACCAAGTACTTTCTTAGGTATACATTGGTGCATACACTGTAAGTACCAATACTGTACAATAAAGTGTAACCAAAGTGGTTTATTTTTGTACCTTGAAATGGTTTTAGTCTCAATAAAAAAGTTATCCAACTCCCAAATGACCATGTTATTACAGCATAAGTGCACCAAATTAAAAAGGGGAATTTTAATGTCCTCAAAACTCATATGTTAACTCAAGCCACTTTATTTCCCCTAGCTATTTAAATAAAATATTATTTATATTCTACTAATATGTGTGCATTGGAGGCTATAAATGTATTAAAGCAATTTATTGCTGCTGAATCAAATTACTTCAAATATATGATATTCATTTTGTAAGACTGGTAAAAAAGTTACATTCATTTTGACAGTTCAGTAATGTAGTTTTGAAACATAGTCTAATGTGATGTTAACATAATATAGTCTACATATAAACAAAAATAATAAAGCAGTCACTGTGGTGTGAACCACTAACAAGTCCAAATAGGTAACTGTATTCTGGAAATAAGGCCCCAAAAATGCAACCCTATAACTGCTCATATATAAGCGACAAGCCCAACATCACTTATAATTAGTGATCGACAGATATTGATTTTTTATAACCGAGATACCAATTATTTGCATATTTATGTACCCGATAACCGATATGCAGAACCGATATTTATTTACTGTTATTAAGTAAATAAATAACTGAGTGAAGTAAGTCCATTCTTCACTTTGGTTTTTCCTCCTTTCATTCATCTTAACAACAACAACAAAGAACTGTTGAAAATTAACATTCTTTCATGTTAAATTTAATCTTCAAAGTACATCAATAAAAACATTTTATTTATAAAAAAACATCATCAGCAACACTGATATTAACAGTAAGCAAAATAATGTCTAATATTTTCAAATGGAGAAAATAAAGGACAGAATTCATATCAACTTCATTTTAAACTACAGTTTTAGGATTATAAGCTGTTTAATGGCTAAAGAGTGAAGAATAATTCACTGGATAATGTTAATTCACTGAATAATATTCATTATTGAACTGGCATGTTTTATCAGAGTATATAAAAAAAAATTGTCATTCTAAATTATGAAAACTGCTGACAGCTCGGTTTATCTATGCATTTACACAGAACTTTACTCAAACTGCGATCGCTTGTGGAGAAAATAAATAATTAATTTCGAAAGAGATGTATTTATTTAGATGTTTATTGGCAAATAATGGTTCAGTGCCCACTGCTCCAAGTGTGTGTGTGTACTTGGATGGGTCAAATGCAGATAGCTAAATTTCACTGCTGGTTATTATACTCTGTATAATTATGTATGTGAAAAAAACTAAAAAAAATCATTTTTTTTTTTTTTACTAAACCGATATCGGATTATGGTAAAATGCTTAAATATCGGTAAACCGATATATCGGTCGATCTCTACTTATAATATCACTGGCTGCATCATATGAGTTCCTGGTTTGATTTTGTAATTTCTTTTCACGACCCAACACTTGTAATGTTTCATTATAACTAAGAATGTCTTGTGGGAATTGCTATTCTCTGTGGTAAGTACAAGAAGTGCTTAAAAAGATGAAGCATTGTGAAAGAATACCCATTTGTGATGAGCCTACCTATGCATAATGAATATTATAAGCACTTTGATACTCTAACACTGTAAAAGGAAAAGAATCAAACTCTCAAGGTCTTGTTTTTCTTCCTCGACACTGTGCTGGAAGCCAGGGCATCTCTCTCTCTCTCTCTCTCTCTCTACCTTCCTGTGTCTCCCTTTTTCATTTTCCTTCCCGAAAAGCTGGGTGCATGGCATAGCATCCTCTTTTATCTCAGGAGCAATCAATAATGTATGGGACTCCCGGGCTCTCTGTGGTGAGGAGCTCCAGCGTTGCAGCCGCCCTGCTGTACCATTCGGCACTGACAGCCCCACTCAGCACCCCGTCTGCCAGACCGGCCCGGGCCTCCAATTAAACACAGTACTTAGAGAATCCGGCAGCTCTTGTACAAGCACCTTGGAGAAGCCCCCTCCTTCTCTCCCCACAACCTCTGGAGACCCCCTAACCTATTCGCCCACACCGTATTGATCTTCACGCAGATGTAAAAGACTATTGAGGTCATCATTCATTTTTTATCATTCCCAAGAAAAATGTCAAAACGTGTGGCAAAAAAACAACTTTGAGTCAGATATAATGGGCTCGGCTGCAACAGCATGGGATGCTGGGATGCCAAGGCCTTATGTCAAACCGGGCGAGAACTTAGAACACAGCCAAATCCAGCTCGGTTCTTGACCCTGTAAATCTGCATCAAGGGTCATTAAGCTCAGAAATGCCTTTCTACATCCGTCTGACTTATAACAAAGATGCATTCACCATGTGGTTAACGTTGGCCATTCTGCAGATGTGGTATTGATGAGTGCGCTCAAGCAGATGGGGACTTCGACGGCTCTCTGTTGAGGACCGGGCCCTGCTGTGCTCACCGCTGAGAGCCGGTTATGACAAACACTGACGCTGCCCAATGCATCAGCCTGTAATAAAACATTCAAAGGGTCCCACTGCGCTGCAGGCCTGCTCACCAGGGCTAATTGGAGGTGCTTATTCAAGGCACTTTTGCACAGATAAATATTTAAATGCACTTAAATTTCTACCTGATGTGGTCTACATACCCAAAGCACTACTCATTTTTATTTAATCTGTATTTTTCCCCCCAAGTAAAAGTATGTAAACACCCCAACAACAATATAAATTTACTTGCAAAATATATTGAGCCAAATATAAATACATATTCAGCATATATGAAGGAAAAAAGCAGCATAGAATAGGAAGTGGAAAGATAATTCAAGACATTTTCTCAAAAAATATGTATGCAAAAGAAAAAAAAGACAATAAAAAAGTTAATACAAAATAAATAAAAAAATCTCATGAGAATAAAGTCATGTTTTGAGAAACATTTCATTATAGGCCTTAAAGAAAGAAAGATATGGTGTTATTTTCATAATATTATGACTTTTGTCTCATAAGTCACTTTATTCTAATAATTTTGACTTTATTCACAACATTTTACTTTAATAACATTATGATTTAACTTAATTATGATTTGACTTAATTCTCAACTAATTTAATTTTGTAATATTGGGAGTTGTATCTTTTTTCCCTTTGTTTTATTTTATTTGCATAATTTTGAAATAGATAAATAAGATTATAATATAAATATATTATGAAAAAGTAGTCACATTAAGCATTTTATAGAATAATATCCCCTTTTTATGTGATAGTTACACTTTATTTAAAGTGACATTGTTACATTGTATTTACACAAATATGTACTGAGTAATAGTGTACTTACCAAATGTATGTATCACACACACACACACACACACACACACACAGTGGCGTGCACAGGCCTCCGGAGGGGCAGGGACAAAATGGTGTTACAAGGGTACAATCGCTATGATATACAATCAATATTGGTGGCTTGTTAAAACCAATAAATCCTATGTCTCCTATAAATCCCAAAACATACAACAGAAATCATTTTTTTAATGGAATCAATGGTTAAAATTTGATGCTTTGTAATGGCATGTGTGATTAATTTGTGATGGTGTTACAATTTTCTGTGACGGTTCAAGCGGTCTTTGTCAGTCATGTGCGTTTATTATGTGTGACGTCACCTGACAAAGCTCGATTGTGTTTTTTCAGCTGGGCTGCCTCATTGTTTTTTCATAATGCATTTTAAGTCATTTTAAAGGCTGTTGTTGATATATATATATATATATATATATATATATAGTCTTAATGCGTCTTTGAGTATGAATGTAGCCTACCAGAAAGTGACATGCGGGCTTCTTTTTCATCTTTTCTTTTTTTTTTCTCGGCGCCGGATTGCTGATGTCTTCTCACGGGCATAGTTGTCCATCAATTATAATCATCTGCGTTCAGCTGTAAACATGAGGCGCAAGCCTTCGCGGGTGCGGGAATGGGGCGTCACGTTTTCCGTTTTTTTTTAGCAACTGGGATGGTGTCCCCCGGGACTTGCTGCCCTGCGAAAACTGCCTACAGCATATAGGGAGCTGCGGTACTGATTTTTATCGTCCACGATATCGTTCATAGACCGGACCGCAGGGCACTTTAGCGTCGGACCTCAAAGGGGCAGGGGTTCGCCCCCCCAATCCTCCTGGTGCACGCCACTGCACACACACACACACACACACACACACACACACACCACAACCTAACCATAGTAATTACATGTGTGTGTGTGTGTGTGTGTGTGCATGTTTATGTGGTTTATGAGGACACAAATTTGTACAATAACATGGGTATGACATAGGTATTACAAGGAGAAGGTGATTTATGAGGACATTTTCAGTGTCCCCATAATTTAAAATGCTTATAAATCATACAGTGTGCGTTTTTTTGGGGGAAAGTAGAAATGCACCGTCTCCTGTGAGGGCTAAGTTTAGGTGTAGAGTAGGTGTAGGGCAATAGCACTTACAGTTTGTACAGTATAAAAAACATTACGCCTATGGAGAGTCCCTCAGAACCATAAAACCAAAACTGTGTGTGTGTGTGTGTGTGTGTGTGTGTGTGTGTGTGTGTGTGTGTGTGAAAATACATGTAATTACTAAGGTTAGGTTTTGGTATTAGTCAAGTCAAGTCACATTTATTTATATAGCGCTTTTAACAATACAAATTGTAACAAAGCACTGCACAGTATCAAAATAGGCAAATTGTGTCAATAATGTAAAATGACAGGATTTAACACTCGATTTTCAGCTGAATGCATTTCATTATTGAATTTAGTAATGGCAATTGTCCAGCTCAGTTCAGTTTAAATAATATCTGTGCAATCAAGTCGATGATTTTGCTGGAAATGATGATTCCCCAACTAAGCAAGCCAGAGGCGACAGCGGCAAGGAACCAAAACTTACCAAATGTAAGTTTAAGTTAGTTAAATTGTAAGGTTTGTTTAGTCTGTATAGGCTACACAATTTTGCTGTTATTATAGTAAATACATGTAATGTAACTAAAAACATTTTACTGATGTTAATTTTATTATGACTTTATTTTCATAATTTTGTGACTTTAGTCTAATCATGTCTCATAAAAGTAACTTTATTCTCATAATTTAGAATTTATTCACAAAATATTAGTTGAATTATATATCATATTATGATTTCAAATTTTAATATTAGAATTTTGTGAATCATAGTCATAATACTACAAATTGATTTGCTTTTTTTGTGCAAAAGGTCAATAACTTTGTAATATTATTACTTTTATATTCTAGACTTTATGACTTCATTCTCATAAAAGGCCCAGTATATGATTATTTTAAAAACATTATGCCTTTATTCCTCAAATCATAATTTTGATTTTAACATGGCACTAAAACACTGTCATACTTATGCAGTCTTGCATTTTAAGTTAACTTTTTTGGTAAGAGTGTTTAGAAATGTTAAGATCAGATTTTACAGTGTTCAAGGTTAGGGCTGCTGCTCCAATGATTAACATGCCCCACAAAGACCTTTAGTGAAAAGAATATCTTTCACACTCCCTCTGCCATGATTCTTCAGGGATGTCTTACCTACATGTCTCTGACACTGACCCTCCCTGTGATGACCACAACCTCCTCATCCGGAGGATACACTACATCTCAGTGTTGGCAGAATGATGACAGCGTGTCTAATCTAACCCAGCGTAGATGTTAGCAAGACGGGCCTTATCCAGCACACAGGCCTTGAGTTTCCAGCCTCTGTGGGAACGATGTGATAAAGTGGCATGATATTCCCTCCAGGAGACGCCACGAGTGGAAAAAAGAGTGCAGAGGTCTGCGTCAACATTGGCCATTAGCGTCCCACAAATCAGTTGGGTTAACGGGGGGAAATAGCTTTCAGACTCTCCCTCTCTGGAGAAGCGACAGAGAAAGGGCCCCGATAGTCCTGCACAGCTAGCCATTCATAGACCCCCAATTTATGGGCGACCCCAGAACAGGGCATCTTTGTACGGAGGCCTTCACTGTACAGAACGCAGCTGCATAAATTATGTGTTTATTGGGCAGTTTGCCCATTCCTCTCCATAACCTCAGCTAAACTTTTTCCATTTTGGAGAGCATATAATGCTCTGGCTTTCTGTTCCTCACTGCAAAAAAATTATATGATCAATAAGTCATGGCTACATTCGTTTTTCCATTACTTTAACTTCATTAAAATAATGCATCCAATTTCAAATTCATTTTATTAAGGTTATATGAGATTCAACTGTATTTTTTTTTAAGTTTAATGCGACTAAAAGGTTAAAAGAGTTGAAAGTTAGTTGAAATAACTCACACAGCCAATTTCTTTATGATAAAAATCTTAATATTATGAGATTATAATAATAATAAAAAAATGTATGCACAATATGCATTTTTATGTTTTAGAAGAATTACCAATTTGATGCTACTTCTCTCATTTTATTTTCATAATATTATGACTTTAGTCTTTTTATTCTTGTAAAAATTATATGTTCAGTATGTTAACGGATGTTTTTACATAACTTTAACACATTAAAATCATTTTTATCAATTTTAAATTCATTTTGAAAAGATAATAATTTTTTTTTTTTTTAGTTTAATAGAACTGAAAAAAAGAGTTGAGAGTTAGAGTTGAAACAACTTGTTCAGCCAATTTGATTATACTTAAATATATACTTAAAATAAAATGTAATATTATGAGATTGTTTTAGTAAGCAAATTAAGCATGTTCAGGTTTTAGAAAAATGTCCCCTTTGATATTACACATTCTTTCAGAATATTACGTCTTTAGTCTCATAATGATTTTATTCTTGTAAAAAATGGTATGATCAATAAGTCATGGCATGACAACATATGTTTTTCCATTACTTTAACATCCAAATAATTTAATTAATTTCAATTTAATTGTTTAAGTTATATGAGATTTAAATATATTTTTAAGTTTAATAGAACTGAAAAAGAGTTGAGAGCTTGTTCAGCCAATTTGATTATACTTAAATATATACTTAAAATAAAATGTAATATTATGGGATTGTTTTAGTAAGCAAATTAAGCACGTTCAGGTTTTAGAAAAATGTCCCTTTGATATTAAAATTTTTTCAGAATATTACGCCTTTAGTCTCATAATGATTTTTTTCTTGTAAAAAATGGTATGATCAATAAGTCATGGCATGACAACATATGTTTTTCCATTACTTTAACATCCAAATAATTTAATTAATTTCAATTTAATTGTTTAAGTTATATGAGATTTAAAGATATTTTTTAAGTTGAATGTAACCGGAAAAGGTTGAAAGTTGAAATAGTTTTTGAAAGTTGGAGTTGAAATAATTTTTACAGAAAATTGGATTATATAAAATCATAATATTATGACATTATAATAAGTATTATAATACATACATATGCTGTTTAACCTTTCAAAATAACGACCAACTTTAAATTAAACCTGATGTTTTGCATCAGTCTAATATAACTAAAAACGTTTGAGTTGAAATGACATGTACAGACAAACTGATTTTACTTATAAAAATCATGTTGTGAAATTATACAATTATATTATACATTTATATAATACAGAATTATATAAAATAATATACAATTATTATAAATTGTTTAATGTTAATGTAACGAATGACTGGTCAGAGGCGAGAGTAGATCCACTTGCAGCTTTATTAGTACAAGGAAAAGGTCAAACAGGCAAATATCAAGCAGTGCTATCGAGGGCAACGTAGACAAGGCAGAGTCGTAATCAGAGGCAGAGCAATGGGTCAGGGCAGGTGGCAGACAGAGATGATTACCAGTAAACAGGCGAGGTCAGAGAGGCAGGCAGCAAACGATCAGGAGAGGGAGTCAACAGTCCAGGTAGTACACGGATAGACAAACTAGGGAAACCGCTCGTAAATGTTAGCCAGGGCAAAACAAGACTTCGCAATGGGTGAGTGTATGTGAGCTGCTTATATGTGAGTGTGTGAATGAGGTGCAGGTGTGGGGAGGCAATCAGGGCAAATGAGTGATTGGTGACAGCTGTGTGATTGGTGTGATGGTGGATGGAATGTGTGAGTGCAGTGCATGATGGGAGATGTAGTCCATGGGTGATGTGCAGTTGTAGTGAGTGGTAACCAGATTCATGACAGTTAAACTCATCAAAATAATTTAAACACTTTCAGTTTATAAGTTATAAGAGATTCAACCTCATTTTTTATATTTAGTTTAATATAGCCGAATAATGTTGAAAGGTTGCAAGTTGGAGTTGAAATTACTTGTAAAGCCAGTTTTTAAGTTTAAGTAGATGGACTTTTTTTTTAGTTCTTGGCCTTTCCTTCGGTGTCTTTCTTGGTAAGTCATCAGTGGAAATGATGCATCATGAGCTATATGTTCATGTACATAACTGCCATGGTTACTCATTAAATGTCGGAGTTCCCTATATCAATCCATATTTCCTACTGAAAGATGGTCTGTTGAGTTAATTATCTTTCTCCCTTTTCATACATAGAGGCTGAAATGTAGTGATATGAAGCAGAGTTCTGTGCTTCTGTAATGAGCTTTACTATATGAGTAATGGATGTAGGCTACATCACTGGGTAATGTCAATGACAAGACCCCAGCACTCTCTTAATTACCTGCATATCATGCCTAGCCTAACGTGGGTCCATCTCCCTACTGAGTTGAAGGATCTGTCAGCCCTCATAAAGGATTCTGGCAAACTGGGGTGCAAATCGGTCCCTGTGTGGATGATTCTGCTGGTCATCACCGTTAGCTTGACCTTTTTGCTCAGCCAACTGAGCTGTGCAATTTTCAGAAACTTCTCATAACGTGGAGAGAAGAAAAAATGTGATCCATCAATGAAACATTACATGAAATACAGAGGAGGCGTCACTCATGGTGGTGTGAATCCACTGCACTTCCAGCACCTGTCTGCATGTAATGAGGAGGCTTTGGGTCTTAATGAAATTTAGCATTGCTCTCGCTAGAATTAAAACAGCTGCTGCAATCTGCAAAGATGGAGGTGGGCTGACAACACCTCCATCGGCGCTAATTAGACCAGCCAAGGAGAAGAAACTCACAGAGCATATATTAGGAAGGATCATTTTGCCAAGAAACATTCAATATTTCCATACTGGCAGTGCAAAACAATTAGAGACATTCAGCATGAAATGTAACATAAGGCGGGGAAAGTTTGGTGAAGAATTTCTTCACGTTTAGTTGGAGCTCCTGAAGCTGCTTGTTAATGCAGAGCGAGGATTATGCATCCTTTTATTAATACAAATGATGCTTGGATTTTAAAGTGTCGATTGTCAAAGCATTTTCCTGCTGTGCGCAAGATGTGGAACATGTCTGGGCAAAGTTCCCGCTCCTTTCTTCCCTGTTTCTCCCATTATCACTTTTGTTTCCTAAAGGACAAAAGAAGAAAAATGGTAGAGAGAGGGAAAGAGAGGGAGAAAGACGCAGAGTGTTTTGATCTCAGTTTCAGAATAGAAAGATTCAAGCTGAGGACAGGCACATAGAGACGCTCACCTCACAGGACATATACAATGACTGCAGTGTTTAGAAATGTTACTCTTGCTCCTTTGTTGGTGCAGTTTTACCAAGAGAATAAATCTAGCTTGCCCTATGTGTAAGGTTGCATCATTCAAACTTTCATTTTATGATTATGGTAAAAACATGTGAATGCATATAATATTTTTCAAAAGTTTGCAGTTTCAAAAACAGCAATATTGTGAAATATTACCATTTAAAATAACTGTTTTCTATATAATTAATGTAATTCAATTTACTTTTGTTCACATGATCCTTCAGAAATCATTCCAATATGCTGATTTACTGCTCAACAAACATTTATTATTATTAGCAATATTGAAAACAGCTGATTTCTTTCAAATAGAATCTTACTGACCCCAGACATCTGAAGGGTAGTATACAATATATGTCTAGAGTATGTGTTTGTATTTATGTTTTCATCTTATTCAAATTATTTATTGACCTATATTTTGAAACTTGTACTTCTGTAAAGGCAAACACTCTATTCTGGGCTGTGGAGGAATATTTAAAATTTGCTATGTATCTGTTGGTTTGTGGTATACACATGGTTCCCTGTGATCACCATATCTGACTAACAACAAGATCACTGATAGTAAGAATAAAATCCTACAAACATGTATAAAATGTAAACCAAAAAAGTGCACGTAAGGAGCATGTATTTACATATATTTAATTGATTTTTTTTTAATGTATTTACAGACATGGTGCAAAAATGCCCAAGGAGGCATTCCGATACGAAACTGACAACAACTATAAATCATAATTGAAGTGACTGGGGTTTGGCAAAGATTTTATTTTATTTTTTAAAGAAAAAATTTATTAAAATGTTCAGTAGTGTTGCTTTAATTAAAATGATTTGAGGTCAACCTCAAAAAAGAAAAACAAAAACAAACAAAAACAACAAAAAAGCATAACATAATATCTCATAAAAATAGTCCACTGATATGTGTGCTGAAACTATAACTGATCTACGATAGCTTTGTCTCTATACCTCCAGGTTTTTCATGACATCGTTGACACCAAACACCATGACGTGATAAGTTTGAAAAAACTGGAACTATTACTACTAGCTTGGACATCCTTCCTAATATCTTCTTTTGGAAAATCAAAATGAGGTTTGGAACCTCATGAAGGCGAGTAAACAATGACATAATATTCTTTCTGCTTGAACTATCTCTTGAATGTGTTATGTAGGAATTCATAAAACATGACGTGCATTTCCACCTAACATCATCTTGGTGTTAAACTAATAAAAACTAACAGTGATCCAAACATATCCAGCAAATGTGAGCCATTCCCGTGTCTGATTGTCTTGTTTATACGAGATTAATATTAATGCTTGACTGCTCCATCACAACAACGTCTAAGACAGAAATTCACTTAGAATAATAAAATCCAGGGGTAACTGGTTACAAACTTGGCAGCATGTGCTGGCTTATGTCGACTCCCTGTGCTGAGTTGGCAGTGATTCAGATGTAATGGGTCCTGTGTATATTTAAATGGTTTTTCCATCATGGGCAGTAAAGTGAAGGAGCAGGACACTGCTGCAGTAAACAGGCTTGCGAATGCACTGATTTATAGCCCATTAGGAGCAGAGAGGCACTTTACTGCTCTAAGCTAATCTGAGCTCCACTGGCACTTTTGCTCAGCGTGCAAAAGCGCGTGTGTGTGCACATGTGCATATACATGTGTAAATGCTCAAACGATTAACATTACACCAGACTGAGGTAATGGCCTACCTTTTGCCATGTTCACTTGTCACATGTAAACGCTCGCATTGAGGCCGAGAGGTTATTGTCCTAAACTCCTTGAGTAAACAAAAATGCCAACCCAAGCCTTGCAACTGAGTGCCGAGGCGACAGGCTGTCTAGCAGAAAGGATATCACATCCCATTAGCTTTTTAAAGGTAATATTATTAGTCCAAACACTGTCATTCTACTCTAGTTTATCATTTTTAACAGCAGAATTAAACTTGGGGTCATCTGAGGCAGCTTCTGAGAAAAACACCTAGGGAATGCCTTCCCTCCTAACTGTGAGGTTGCTACAACACTTAACATTACCCCTAGGTTCCTCAGTGACCGATCAACATCACTCTAATTACATCCACACAAATGATATGCAAACAAAAGTCATGCAAACATCAACCCCTCCCACCGCACGTCTGACCCACCACCAGGTTTTTAAACCAGCGATGGTCCATTTCTCCATACACAAGCTCTGCTTTTAAGCTGTTTAAGTGGCGTTGGTAAGCCTTGGGGAGGGTGGTCAAGCCTCCCACAGTGGCCCCTCTACCACCTCCTGGGGGGCGGGGCGCATTAACATTTCTATCTAGAAAGCACATCCATCCAGATAACCTTTTCATACAGGATCAACATGATTGTAAAGTGGTCATAAGTCATGCCACTTATCATAGGTTTAAAAGAGCAGCATTGTCATCAGAGAGGCCTATCATAATCGCTCTGGACTAAATAATTAATCATGGGTCACGATGGGGTTAATGGAAATCACCCAGAGGGTGAGAGGTACCACGGGTCACGTAATGTGTACATTGTGTTCATGACATAAACATCTATTCATACATTAAAGTGCTTCGCCAGTGGTTATATTTTTACCTGAGTATGTGAAATGGCTATGTTTTGGTACCCAGGACAGTAAACAGTGCCTTTGAAAGGACTAATCAAATAATTGGTCTAATAACAGTAATCTTATATTTCAGTTATGACAACACATAGTTTTAGCATAATAGGTATTGCAATGTTAATGTATTTGGTCTGGCAAACCAGATCTGCAGAGCAAGTATGGATGTGCTACTGCCAATACATACACAGCAGTGTTAATTTCATCAACGAAGACGACGACAAAAAAATATTAAATCAAAGAGAAATTATGATTCAGTCAGTGTGGATGAACTTGATTGGTCTGCAGAAAGCCAAGTCCTAATCCCAGCTGAACGCCTCTGGTGTGACTTTAAATGCAGACATTGAGACAAAAATTCATCACCAAACACCAATGACATATGTGTACATATGGGTACAGTTATTTCATACATTTCAAAACTTTTCCACGAGACCATGCCACGACTTTGAAGAGCGGCTTGACAGTGATTAGTGTCCCACAGCAGCAGCGAACCATCAGCACAGCAGAAGAGTACAGCAAAAGTAATTACTATGAATGCGTCTGGAGGAAATAGTAAGGATGCTCGTCTTGCACTAGCTCTGCGATGAGCATCCATGACTTCACACATTACGTAATCATGTTGGAAAGGTCATATGTGACATCTACATCTTGGATGACATGGGAGTGAGTAAATTATCATAACATTTGTATTCTGGAAGTGAACTTATCCTTAAATGAGTAATGTAAGTAAAGCTTGCATTCTGTTCATGACTATCACCTGCAGTGAAAGTGGTTACACATTCAGAATATGTATACCCAAGAAAGTACTAGATAATATAAGGTATCTACTGCCTACGTATTATACGTATTATAATTGCTATAATAAGTACATAGTATGTACATGCAGAACAGGTCTGTAAAATAAAGTGCTACAGTGAAAATGACTCAAGTAATACCAAAGAATGTGATGTAAATAACTGCAAAGTCTTATCACATTTGAAACGACAAATGTCCAGTTAAGGTGCAAGTTTATCCGTTAGATCAAAATTTCACCCACACACTCTCATGGCATTAACTATTTTATGCTTTGATGAATTAGTGTCTAATTAACATGACTTCAGGTATCATTTGTACATTTTCAAACAATCTTCTTACATGCCATTGACATTTAGGTTTAGGGCTGGACCTTCATGCAAAAAAAAAAAAAATTGTATAATATTTTTGTCATCTCATAAAATAGCTTATAGTTATATCTAATGAGATCTGGTTGACATTAAGCAACAACAGCCTTTATACCTGAGTGAGAGTATACAATTTGAGTCGCACACAGATTACAAAACTGATACGAGCAGCTCTAGAGAAAAACAGTAACTGGTGGATTGGAGTGATACAAACAGTGAAAAGTCCCATTGCTTTTGCTCTGTTTGTATTACTCTGCTTTTCTGTGTTCACTGCGTTCCAGACCAGAGTTTGGGAGTGGTGTAGAGTGAAAGCAGTGCAAAGTTTCCCCTGCAGCGAAGACCGGGTATTATCAAAGGCAGAGTGTTTGTGTTTTCTTTTGCTCCATGATCGCTTGGAGCAGAGCTTCTCTTACCAGTGATTAGGCAAGGCAAGGCAAGGCAAGGCAAGGCAAGTTTATTTATATAGCACATTTCATACACAGTGGTAATTCAAAGTGCTTTACATAAATAAAGTGAAATAATCATTCACAGCAATAAAAACAAGGAGTTAAAAATAATAAAACAAGGAATTTTAAAATGATATAGAAATTGATTTAAAATGAAATTTAAAACAGTTAAATAGAAAAGGATTATACATAAAATAATGCAGTCAGTTCGGACGTAGCACAGTGCTCATTCATCAAATGCACAGCTAAATAGATGAGTTTTGAGACTGGATTTAAATGTGGCTAATGTTTTAGCACATTTGATCTCTTCTGGAAGCTGGTTCCAGCTGGCGCATAATAGCTAAAAGCGGACTCCCTTGTTTTGTGTGAACCCTTGGTATTTCTAACTGACTCGATCCTAATGATCTGAGTGGTCTGTTAGGTTTATATTCAGTGAGCATATCTGCCATATATTTAGGTCCTAGACCATTGAGTGACTTATAAACGAGTAAAAGTACTTTAAAATCAATCCTAAATGTAACTGGAAGCCAGTGTAAGGACCTGAGGACTGGTGTGATATGCTCAGATTTTCTGGTTCTAGTCAGAATCCTGGCAGCAGCGTTCTGGATGAGCTGCAGCTGTCTAATGGTCTTCTTTGGAAGGCCGGTGAGGAGACCATTACAATAATCCACCCTGCTGGTGATAAAGGCATGAACAAGTTTCTCCAAGTCTTGACTGGAAACAAAACATCTAATTCTTGCAATGTTTTTGAGATGATAGTATGCTGATTTAGTTACTGCTTTGACATGACTACTAAAGCTAAGGTCTGTCTCAGAATCACCCCAAGATTTCTGACTTGATTTTTAGTTGTTTGACCCTAGAGTCAAGGTATGCATTAACCTTGAGAACTTCATCTTTGTTTCCAAATGCAATGACTTCAGTTTTCTCCTTGTTTAACTGAAGAAAGTTTTGGCACATCCAACTGTTAATTTCATCAATGCATTGGCAGAGGGAGTCAATGGGGCTATAATCATTTGGAGATAAGGCTAGGTAGATCTGGGTATCATCAGCATAGCTGTGGTAGGCAATTTGGTTCTTCCTCATTATCTGACTTAGTGGGAGCATATACAGGCTAAACAAGAGCGGTGCAAGAATTGAGCCTTGTGGGACTCCACATGTCATGGACGTCCACTTAGACTTATGCTCTCCTATACTCACATAATAACCTCTCCCTTCTAAGTATGACCTGAACCATTTGAGTGCCATCCCAGAAAGCCCGACCCAGTTTTCCAGTCTCTAGAAGTATGTTATGATCGACAGTGTCAAACGCAGCACTAAGATCTAGTAGTACCAGCACTGATATTTGGCCAGAATCAGAATTAAAGCGTAAATAATTTATGATCTTAATGAGTGCTGTCTCTGTGCTGTGATGCCAACCAGATTGAAAATTATCCAGGTATCCATTTGAGTTTAAGTAGTTGTTCAGCTGATTAAAAACTACCTTTTCAATAATCTTACCTATGAAAGGAAGATTTGATATTGGTCTATAGTTGCTCAACATGGTGTTATCAAGATTGCGCTTTTTTAGAAGGGGCTTAACAACTGCAGTTTTCAGGGAGTTTGGAAAAGTCACAGAAAGAAGTGAGGCGTTCACCACTTCTAAGAGATCTGCTTCTAAACAGTTAAGCACACTTTTGAAAAAATATGTGGGAAGTGTGTCAGGAAGCAGAAAATGTATTTTCAGTCTTTCTCATCATACTCAATTCAGTCTGCAAGCACCCAGCTCTAAAATACCCTTCCGTTTTGCCATAGCACCGTAGATTCAGTAGCAGTATAGAAATCACTGTCAGAGTATTTTAGTATAGTGCTCATGAACATCTGATTGTTCTAATTTAATTATCTAATTATCCACCACAGCAAAAGGTTCAACTGAAGATTATGAATGTGAAATCAATTCATGTACAAGTAGGATAAAATATGCTTTATTGTCCGCATGGATACAAATCCAAAGCATTGTAATTAAATCCCATTATGCTCTTTTGTGATCTAGCTGTCACCAGATTGCTCCCAATTTTCATGATACTATATAAGCACCAGTACAGTATGTTAAGCATGACCTTCGCAGATCAATAACAAGTTATCAGTATGAAACCAGTAGACTTCTGAAGAACAAGCCATTGGGAGTAATGTAATCTGGTCATATGAATACATCTTATATTCATTGTACACACATTGTCCCCTGACAGATGTGGCAGCAGCATACAAAAAACTTCAAGTTGCTCTGGCTGGTTTAACGCTCAATACCCTTTCCTCTCAGCTCAATCCGTCAATACTGCTCCCAAGACAAAGCCCCACAAACTCTACCCACACCATTTTACAAGCCACTGGACCACTACAGATAAGACAAGGTGGAATATGAGACTGAGCGGCCTGCCATAAAGACAAACACATGGGGAGATGGACTGCAGGAGAGTCGTGGGGACAATAACACGCTGAGAGGAGCATTCAAAGGTCACAATAAAATATTGAGTAATTCAAGCATGCAACGGATTCTGATTCCATAAGACTGATTAAATTATTACTGCGTGAAAATGTATTGGTGATGAACTACTCCAAGTTGGCAGAGGATAAGCTGCCTTTGAGGAACTGAGGGGAAAAAAATGTATGCGCAGGCAGGGGTATCATTAGACAGCTTCAAGTGAATGTTCAACACACAACCCCCTCGCACGCGCACAGCAGTGGTTGAAAAGAAAGAGAAGATTCATTTGCGCTGAATAAATAAACAGTTTCCATGTGAATGAACTTTAGCAGGTCCTGAAACATTTATGTGTATAAAATCCAATACGGTAGATAAAACCCCCCAACGTCATTCCTCATTACACCATGACATGCACTCAGTCCGAGGAACCTTCTCCTAATGCAGACAACCCTGAGATTTCACCGAGGTCTTGATCGGGCATGTGCATCCATCACAGTTTGGGATGGGATTCGCAGGGAATTTAACGATTCTGGTGCCTTAACGATTCCATTAGCAATTCCTTCAGTACTTCTGAGGAAGCTCCAACCCCCACCGCCACACAAATAATTGGTCTTAACCTTTGTATATAGCCAATTAAAAAAATATACTAAACAAAACAATACTATTTTTGGAAACCTATTTCTCTTTTTAATAATTGAGGTACCATTTATTACAACAAAACAGTCCTAATTGTGTATAGCGATAAGGTCAATAGTTCTACATTCATCTCAGTTAATTTGAACATGGTGAATTTATTTTTTATTTGCACTTTATTTTGATGGTCACCTTTAGAAATTCAGTTAATTATAAGTAACTTTACAACTACATGTCAACTTACTCTCATTAGAGTATTAGTAAACAGTTTTTGGGTTAGAGTTAGTAGAATAAGTTGACATACAGTACTTTCAAAGTTACTTATAGTCACTAGAATGTGAATTGTGGGACCATAACATTTTGTATAAGTACATATGCAAGCGGATACGTTTTTGACGCCTTGATCTGAACGTACACAATATATTTGCGTACATACGTTGTTTACATATTTGATACACTCCAAAATGGCGCCAAGGTGACGCGGAGGAGAAGAATTGTTGATTAAAGTCGATATTTTGGTTTTCTTAGCACACAAAAAGTATACTCCTAGCTTCGTAAAATTATGGCTGAACCACTTATGACACATGGATTAATTAACAATGTCCTTACTACGTTTCTGGACCTTGATTGTGTTAAAATCCTTGCTGTCTACAGGAGGATCAGAAAGCTCTCGGAATTGATCAAAAATATCTTAATTTGTGTTCCGAAGATGAACAAAGGTCTTGGTATGAACGACATGAGGGTGAGTAATTAACGACATAATTAACGTTTTTGGTTGAACTATCCCTTTAACGTTATTAACAAGGCATTTCTGTGATGATTAGAATGACATTTAAAGAATATATTGATATGAATATTTGTCTAGTAATCTATTAGTTTGCTTCTACATTGCACGTATCTATTTAGACAAACCATATTTTTGTCTTGTGCTAGTATCACTGTCAACTGCAGCTTTTGAGTGAATCACACATTTATATGTATTTGTCACTTCCAGAACTTTGCAGCATGTAATTGGTCGTCTGTCCTCTTAGCGGCATTAAAAACAATACTTTTATTCAACATCGCTATTTATTATTGCTATCACTTTGCAATCACTAAAAAGCTGTCACTGATCTCAGTTTGCGATCTCACAAAGTCTACTCGCAGTTGGCTGCTTGTGGTTTTTAAGTTCCCAAACCAATAATTCTTGAAGTTCAAGACTCAGTCATGACTCACTGATTCATTAAAAAGACCTGGCTCATTCATAAGAGTCATTTATTTGTGAATCAGACTATACTGGCCGTGCAGCAATTGTTGTTTCGTTCAGCCAGCAAGCTGAATCCAATTGAATGCAATAGAAATATGTTTTGATGCAATATCCTTTGTATTATTTTCAGTTGAATTTTTTCTCTCCACATTCAATTCAGACTGCAAACATGATTTCCTTTGCATTGATGCTGTAGATTTTGTGCCATCATGATGCTATCACAGAATATGGTGCAGGAAACATTGTTTGGGTGTTTTATTATGGAATTCTCTGCAATTCGAAAAAAATTGAAACGTTCCAGGAACTATTACCAAAACTAAATGCCATGAAAATTATTCAATTCTAGTATTTTTATTCAGACCCAGTTCTGAGTTCCCAGCCTTAATCACAGAGGTCCAATTGTGTGTGTGGACTGTGTGTTGCTCTGTGTGTTTTGCCCTCAATCTGATTGTGAATTCTTGTTGTGAACGGCTGTGAATGTGCACATGGGTTAGGAGCCATTCAAAGAGCTGTGTGTGTGTGTGTGTGTGTGTGTGTGTGTGTGTGTGTGTGTGCGAGGTGTGTATAGGGTGTCTGGCTAGCCTGCAGATGAGGACAGAAAGCCTGGTGCAGTAAGGGGCCAGCTGAAGGCAGATGGGGGGCCGCCTTAACTATTCAGCCCTACACTTAACAAGCCTCACCAGGCACAAGGCCAGTTCGTGAGAGTAGGGCCTTCAGCTGCAGAATGTGTGTATTTGTCTGTACAAACGTGTGTTTGAGGCTCAAACGTAGGTGCCTGTAATAGACTGGTTCCTTTCGGCAAAATTGGGCAAAAGCCCTGCGGTGTAGGAATGATACACAATTGTCTGCATGCTCTTTTTCTTAATATTTTCCACCCTGATTGCCTTTACCTCCACATCTCGGCACAATCACAATCACACACTGCCCAGGAAACGCCGCGGGACGCACGTTGATTTATTACGTACATACATCTCTAAAAAATGTCTTAAAAGCTAATGATGCATTCGACTGTGGAGAGTAATCGCGAATGCCCCTGAGAGCTGGCTACAAATACGTCACAGTGCTGTGACTTATTGTGCTTGGAGATGTGCACAGACAGACAAGAGCATGTGCTAAATTGAGTCAACGGCCTGATTGAATTTGAAAGCTTGTTAGAGCGCATTAAGTGGAAGATAAAGTACAATAAAAACAAGCACAATTCAATTAAGGGTTGTTGCAGTATAACATACATTTATGCCAATTCATATGTAACCAATAAATGAGACCTCATGTATGACATTTTTGATGGGGGAAGAGAATTGTAATCTATTTTCCAAAAGGCACTAATGACTTAAGAATAGTGTCCTGCTGAAACAATCCTTGATGGCTTTGAATCAAAAGTCTTTGCTGTTCTGCTTATATAAAGCCTAAAGCTTGTTTGCTCAGTTTGGCTCAGTCGGGAACAAAAATCTTTTTACCTTATGTTTGGGTTAATGCTCAGTGTGGTTGGTGCTTTATTTTCTTCTGGCATAATGGAAGTATTTTGTATATTTTGACTTTTATAATAATAATAATAATAATATAATTATTAAGCTCAGATGAGCTTTATTTGTCACATACACAATTATACAGAGTATAACCAGCAGTGAAATGTGTTCTCTGCATTTAACCCATCCAAGCGCACACACACTTGGAGCAGTGGGCAGCCGACGATGTGGCGCCCGGGGAGCAGTTGGGGGTTCAGTGCCTTGCTCAAGGGTCTCACCTCAGTCGTGGAAAATTCCTGCCGGAGCCTAGATTCGAACCCACAACCTCGGGTTAAAAGTTTGACGCTCTATTCATTAGAGCCACGACTGCCCCTACATTTTGTACATTTTGTACAAGTGCCCATTGGATTATAGTGACTGGAAGGACAGCTGCAATCAAGCTGACATAAAAATCATGTTATACAACAGATTGGATGTACCACAATCAAAGCTATTTTAAAATGCTGATCAATAAATGCACGTGACCACAAATAGCCCTACTATTATAGTGCCAATATGCTAGATTGCTTCTTAATGCATTTTCTGGGTGAACTGTGTTCGAAAAAAATATTTTTTGCTACCCATGAAATGAAAAGTACATTCACATACACGCACCGCTACATTCTTGCACATGAAACGAAGTGCTGACTTTACAATGCAACTGGCTTTTGTGCTTCTGTTGTGCTCTGTAAAAAATGCATTAAGTGTGGCTGCATTTTGTCATGAAACACTGCATTGGTGTCAGGTAAAGGATTCGTTCAGTCCATAAAATAAGTGTAAACCATGAAATAACTTATCAAGTATAACCATTCTACAATTAAGCTAAATTATGAAGTGGAATAATTTATGATTATTGATTATAATTATAATTTAATCAATTATAAATAATTTATATTTAAATGCTAACAATTGTGACTATTTATTTAGAACACTCATTTGATCTAGTAAAATCCACCACTTATGGCTTTATATTAATTACAATTGTTTTAAACAAATACCTCAGTATCACTCAAGAATATATATATATTTTTTTAAAGAAATTACTTTTATTCAGCAAGGACACGTTAAATTGATCAAAAGTGATGATAAAGACTTTTACATGGTCACAAAATAGTATTTTAAGTAAATGTTTTTATTTTGTATCATGGTTTCCATAAAAACATTTAGCAGCGCAAATGTTTTTGACACTAATAACAGAAAGAAAGAAAAAGCTCAACATCAGCAGATTTCTGAATGATCATATGACACTGAAAATTCAGCTTTGCCATCACATGCATACATTAAATGTTCAAAACATATTAAAATAGAAATTAGTTTTAAATAAACGCAGCCTTGGTGAAAATAAGAGACTTCTTTCAAAAACATTCAAAAATAGTAAAAAATACTGACACCCATATTTTAAACTGAAGTGTAACCATTTATATATAAAAAAAAAAAAAAATATATATATATATATATATATATATATATATATAAACTGTTAACATTAGCAATACATATTTATGCAACATTTGTTATGTTTATTTTGGAAAATAGTGCATGTAAGGCTTAGCTACCATCCAATGGGGCATTTGATGTGAATTTGAGGTCTCCTGGACTTCACACCATAGGATGTCTCATTATTCATTTTAGGATTCAGGAGATTCCTGGGAGTGCATCCAAACCCTTTTCAACTCTTTGATACTTACTAATTTAAGATTTGAATTTCTAATCAATCATTGTTGAGAACAAGATATCCAAAAACAAACATCATATCCCTCTGCATGACCATCTCCAACACCACAATCTCATCTGAATTCCAACTAAATCACCAAAAACCCATTACTACAGTTTCCCACCAGTAAATGGACAGTGTGAACTGCATCTCAACCCACAAGCTCTTTGTTTCCCTTGTGGAGCACAATTCACACGTGTGTTTCCTGCATTGTGTGCACAAAAAAAAAAAATGTGTGTATGTTCTGAGTCTGTCAACCATCTGTTAGTCCATCATTAACACCTGACAGAGTCCTGTATCTCACCACATTCGAACATAATTTCTGGGGAAGAATATTCCTGGCTGCAATATACTCGAGAAAGACCATCAGCGTGTGGCTTCAAAACACAGGAACGGCCTCAGAGACACAGATACTCTACCACTCTCTTTGAACATGCAAAGTGCTCTTGTGAATACCGGGGTATTGTGTGACCGTGTAAATAATACATGGACACAATAATGATGGACGCCCACAAAATATTTTTACAGCTTTGAAGCCCGGCGAGAATGATAACGGCTAATATAACACCATTAAACGCCATTTGTGACAAATATACTGTTACCTCTTGTGCCGGTTTAATTCTCAGACATAACACAGACAAAGAGATTTTCAGAAACTGCAGCGAGAGGGATCAAATTAATATTTATGTCTGCGCTTGAGGAGAGAAATGGCTGTGATGAAGCTGATTGTGAAGCAAAGGTTGCAGCTGCCGTGCTGGGTTCATTGAGATCTAGTAACGGGGAGCGCGCATGTTCACGCTCTTTATGCTAAAGTTGAATGGAAAGAGGTTTGAATTTGGTAGGTGGAGACCCAAAGTGCTGCCTTGGTAATGACAGGGGGCACTGTTGCAATGCATTTTGGGAGCTTATACAGTGGTTTTGTTTGTGTGTGTGTGTGTGTAATCACGCCCAAGTATCAGAACTCATTATCACCATGGTTATGTTGTTGTACCACTACTCATTTGTGTGCTTGGGTACGTAGAGACTGCTGCTGACAAGCGCTTTGTGATTAGGGGAGCTTTGTTTAAAAGCAGCTTGTGTGTCTTTATGAGCATATGTGTGTGTGTGTGTGTGTGTGTGTGTGTGTGTGTGTGTGTGTGTGTGTGTGTGTGTGTGTGTGGCTACTTGTATATTCTATTCTGATAGCTAACTGGAAATGGGTTTTCTATCTCCTATCTGAAACCAAATACATCCCAGTTCCTGTCAACCATGGAGAATATTCAGCTGGGTGGGCACCAATGTGCACAGTGTGGTTATCTGATTACATAGACTGATTGTGTGTGTGTGTGTGCAAGAAAGGGGGATTAAATGGATCTCTTCGGTGTCTGAGGGTGAAATGTTGAAGTAAATCATCTCAAAAACTCTTTAATGTATATTTATTAGTTTGCCTGACCAAGAAATGAAACTTCACATTCGCATTTGGAGCAAACACAGATGTGTGTGCACCATACATGCCTATTTTTAAAATAACATATCGAGGCGTACTATGGTTTGGTCACCCTTTAGGGCATGTCGGTCCATCCTAAGTAATCTGAGATAAAACTCCACACAATTCTGGCTAAAACTGCATGGTAAATGTGACACATGACACCACAGATAAGCACAGTCAGAGCACAATTCGCAAGAATCTGAATTGCGCTTTTAAAGGGGAAGCATGCGCAAATTTTTCATAGACTATAATGTTAGTAATTACACCGACAGCTGAACAAATCCACCCAACAGTCAAATCATCTGAGGTTCTCAATTTTGGCCGCTTACTGAAACGAAACTTTAAAAGATGGAAACCTGTTTATCACACAGCACAGAGGAATTGGGATGTGAGGCATAAGCTCAGTTATAAGCCGGGCTTTTATCTCCGTCCATAAGCACAAATCGTTTTTCCTAAAGCTCCAAATCTTTCCTCTCAACTCCATACATTTCCTCTCTTATCAGATGCATGTTCGAATAAAGCTGTTTAGCCGATGCTGAACAAGGATGTTCGCACATTAGCAAGATAAAGCTGGAAAGCACAGCTATAATTGTTACAGTTATGCGCAATGACAGGGCTGATGCCTGACGGCATCTAACGCCTTGTCCATCATAACGTTTTGGCTTAAAGTGACTCTCATTAAAGTGATGTGTGAGTGATAACCATCAGCATCTAGTCTAATAAGATGGTATGTCATTTCAAAACATTCATGTTGACCAGTGACACTGTCCTATGCTAAATGCTTTGAAAAAGCATTCTGTTGAAGTCCCTGCTGATGCTCTATAAGCTCTATGGGTTACAATAAAAGTGGCCTTTTAAAAAAAAAGAAAAAAACAAGTATGACTGTCATTTTATATAAGAGAAAAAGACATAATTTACTTTGCAAGTACTAATCGAACAGGTCCCAATGTGATTTTTAGTGGCTGTATGAAGTCAGTTCCCACAGGCAGAACCGATCCTCCCTATACGCAGAATACGCAAGCTGCGTAGGGCCCAAAACACCAGGGAGCCCCCTTGCTCCCAAAGATGTTTAAATATTAGTTTCGTTTTGGAGTTTGGCCAGAGGTTATGAAAACATGAATGCTAATTTATTTTAATGCGGTGCGCTGTCACCCTCTCTATGTAAAAATCTGTCAAATTATGAAACGTGAATATCGAAGTCTCTTGCTTGAGAAAAAACCAGTTGAAAGCGCTCGGAGCCGTAGAAGAGATGAGCGCTTCTGAGCTTATATGTGTGTAGACGTGCAGTGTTTCTTTACAAAGTAACATCACCAACTATTGGCTTTCCATGCATAATACAGTGGTTTTCAATTCAATTAAAGATTATTTGTATAGCGCTTTTACGATACAATCTTAAATTAAGGAAATTAAGTTCCCTTTCGATATTTCACTCGTACTGCATCGGAGACGCTTGTATGGGAAAAACTTTTTTTTCCTCTTCAACTGAAGCCTTTTATAATCACGCAGTGAAACTGCAAGTCCATTGGTTTGTGCAGGACTAAAAAAATGAACCAATGGCTCAGCAATGATGCAGCCCGCCATAGCCCGCCAAAATGGGAGGAGGCGTCTGGCTATATAAACGGCCAGCTCACAAAATGTATGTTTTTGTAACATGGGAAATATTATTTTCAAAAGATAATTTGCTGTCTAATATAACACCCAG
The DNA here is from genome assembly GCA_027564155.1 of Gymnocypris eckloni scoliostomus. Lineage (NCBI taxonomy): Eukaryota > Metazoa > Chordata > Actinopteri > Cypriniformes > Cyprinidae > Gymnocypris > Gymnocypris eckloni. Next base: position 20,884,466 of record CM050421.1, on the reverse strand, counting down.
ATGTTTGACTGTAGAGGAAGTAGCAGGACATTTGTCTAGTTGCAAATTGTCATCCAAGAGATTCTATGTATTGTTTTTTGGTCCAATAAGTAATTTCTCTGTCTTATCCGAATTTAATAGGATAAAATTATTGCTCATCCAATCTTTTACATTTTTAACACACTCTGTTAGCTTAGATAATTTAGAAGTTTAATCTGGTCTTGTTGAGATATAATAACGTTGAGTATCATCAGCATAACAATGGAAACTAATCCTGTATTTTCTAATAATATTACCAAGGAGTAACATGTATATTGAAAATAGCAGAGGACCTATAATCCATACTTTACTGGTGATAATGGAGATGACTTTCCATTTAAATAAACAAAGTGGTAGCGATCAGACAGGTAGGATCTAAACCATCTTAAAGCCTGCCCTTGAATACCTGTATAGTTTTGTAATCGGTCTATGAGTATGTCATGATCTATAGTGTCGAATGCAGCACTAAGATTAAGTAAAACTAGCAATGAGATGCAGCCATGGTCTGATGCAAGAAGCAAAGTCATTTGTAATTTTAACAAGTGCAGTTTCTGTGCTATGGTGGGGCCTAAAATCTGACTGAAATTCTTCAAAGTTATCATTTGTTTTTGCAAGAAGGAGCACAATTGAGCAGACACAACTATTTTTGACATAAACGGAAGATTTGAAATGGGTATGTAATTTGTCAGTTCACAAGGATCTAGTTTTGGTTTCTTAATAAGAGGCTTTATAAACACCAACTTGAATGGTTTTGGGACGTGGCCTAAAGATAACGATGACGTAATAATATTGAGAAGCGGTTCTTCTGGTATAGGTAACAACTCTTTCAATAATTTAGTGGGTACACATGATCTAATAAACATGTTGTTGGTTTAGATGCACTGATAAGTTTATTTAGCTCATCCTGTCCTATAGCTGTAAAGCAATTAAGTTTTTCTTTGGTTAGCGATGAATGAAGCTGAAGTACTAGACGCTGTAGAATCTACATTTGTTTTTGTATTTCTGATGTTCTCTATTTTATCAGTGAAAAAAGTAATTACTATTAAACTGTGAGGGAATATTTAGATCAGGTGACATCTGTTTATTTGTTAATCTAGCCACTGTGCTAAAGAAAAACCTTGGATTGTTTTGGTTATTATCTATAAGTAATATATATAATATGCTCAGTCCTGGCAACTGTTAGTGCCTGTTTATAGCTGGACATACTGTTTTTCCACATAACTCTAAAGACTTCAAGTAAATTTTACTCCATTTACGCTCAATATTACGAGTTTCTTCCTTGATAGTGTGTATAACTGTTGTACCATGGTGAAGCACGTTTTAATCTAACCTTTTTTAATTTGATGGGGGCAACAGTTTCTAATGTAGTCGAGAAGATAGTTCCCATGTTGCTATTAATTTTGTCTAGTGCACTTGTATTTATGGGCACACAGAGCAGTTGAGATAAATCAGGCAGGTTATTTGTGAATATGTCTTTAGTGGCTGGAACAATAGTTCTGCCTGGATGATATTGCGGAGCCATATAGTTATTATCAGCAATATGCAATATTATCAGTTTTAGTTGTTTTCACAGATCTATGAGAATGGGTTTTATATATATATAATATTTATTATTATAATTATTGTAAAAAAAAAAACAGCATTTATAAAACAAATATTAAAGTGCCCCTATTATGGGTTATGAAAGGTTCATGTTTTGGTTATGGGAGTCCCCAACAACAGGTTGACATGCATGCAAGGTAAAAAAAAAAAAAAAAAAACCTTTAAATATCTTATAATATGCATTTTTTTTAGCTTATTTGCTCAAACGATTGATTCATTTTTCCAACTCCCACCTTTGCGTGACTCTAATCTGCGGTGATTGGTCAAATTAGTGTTATTGGTCCACACAGTAAGCAGTGCTACGTTGTGTACAGCCGTTAACAGGGAAACCTAGTAGTAAATAATGAATTTGCAGTTTCATTCAGACCAACACGAAAATCAAGTTTTCCCAGGTCTGCGCGCGCAACAAATGGACGGGCAACAAGCTAATGTTTTATGTTGATGTCAACATGAAATGGCTTGGGGGTTCGGTGCACTTTTAGATTTCAAACTTTGCAGGATGTTTTCATTCACTTGGAGCTGTGCTACACACTGCATGAAACTTAATAATAATTACAAAATCATAATAGGGGCACTTTAAACTTTTTTTGTGACATTTTGCTTGACAAAGTGTCATAAATGCCAGTTAGCTAGATATTTTTATATAATCTAGATACTTTTTTAAAGCATTAATTGAGTTTCCACTGTATGTTCCTATGTAAAGAAACACAATTTGTTCACATGTATCTTTATATAGAAATAGCTGAATTTGATTTGAGAATTGAAGCAGAATTGAAAACGTAAAATTGTAAGAAGAACACTTTTTAACTTCTTATAAATACACACACACAAGAAAAACGTGTTACACTGATGACACAATACAGTAAAAAATACAAACAGCTGTTTATATTATAAGACTTTGCCAGTTGAAACAACAACAGGAAGTTATATTAGTGTGTCCACTTGAGAGTGCAAATGTCCTGCTGTGTGTTAGTATGGCGCAGCTGGGTAAGTCCGAGAGGAAAGGGGAAGGACAGAGGGGAAGGTCTGCGGTAAAAATATCCCTCATCCAGAACAGGAATATGTGCCTCAAAACCATAAAGGACACCGAGTGGATAAGAGATACACACAGAGCACAGAAGTGCGTCAAAGTCACATGTGTTTGTTTGTGTGTGTGTGGACAGATGTGTGCTGCAGGGGTCTGACAACGCAACCATCGTGGTAAAGTATAGAGATCACAGGCTGAAAGGGCATTTATGGATCCCCAACCCAGAGAGAGAGAGACAGAGAGACAGACAGAGAGAGAGAGAGAGAGAGAGAGAGAGAGAGAGAGAATGGAGGAGGGTAGGTGAAGTCATGCTGGTCTGAGGAGGCCATCCATCCTGAGAGTATTGTTATGAAATGTGAGCCGCGAATGGGCTGTTATGAGCACATGGTTTGATAACAGTGCGCTCTGTAATCACAGTGGACACGCCGACTGTGGGAGGCTGAGCCGGATCCCTGTTACTCAGCTCACGGCAACCGCAATTTCCTAATAATGTCTGGTTCCACAAGCACCCACAAACCGCGTCTGTTTGGAAATAAAGTGAGGTGAAAACAAGCTTTAAAGCTGGGTTGTGAAACAATTTAGCTTCAGAACACAGATTTTACATTGAACATCATGCAGGTGGGGACCTAACACAGTATCTAATCAATCAATCAATCAATCAATCAATCAACGTTTTTGACTTTTTGTTTAGCTGTATAAATATTAGCTTAAACATCATAGGCCGTTTGATTTGTTTAGTTGTTTTTGTTCAGTTCTGTTGGGTTCTGTTGTTTTGTTTTATTCCTGTTCTATTTTTGTTCTGTTCGGTTTTGTTTTTTTCAGTTCTGTTGTTTTGTTTTATTCCTGTTCTATTTTTGTTCTGTTCGGTTTTGTTTTGTTCAGTTATGTTATTTTGTTGCTGTTCAGTTCATTTTGTTTGTTGTGTTCTGTCGTTTCTGCTCTGTTCTGTTTTGTTCAATTCTGTTGTTTTGTTTTTGTTCAGTTCTGTTGGTTTTGTTCAGTTCTGTTGATTTTGTTCAGTTTTGTTGGGTTCTGTTGTTTTGTTTCTCTTTTGTTTTGTTCATGGTTTTTGAGGATGGAGACGGGACATTTGTCTTTTACAAAGTTACCAATGAATTTGTGCCAAAGTATTGAAGCGTTTGATTGGACACCCAGTTTTTGACATCAGCAACAAATGTTATGGGAAGTACGGCTGTCTAAAATCAAATTTTAAATATTCGGCGAATTAAAAACAAAAAAAAATCCACATTCGAATGCAAAACGCTGCATTCAAATTTTTGGTGTCCGTCAGGCAGCCTGGCACACCAAAATGCTATTACGAGCTGTCGTTGCATTTAATGCTATTATTTTTGCCTGCACATTCACATATTGCGGAAAAAGAGAACATCAATGTGGAGATGTTGTTTACCTCAAAACTGAAACTAAGCCCTTCACACAGAACGCATATTTATGGAATTTTCTAGAGGGACATCTATCATCGTTGCACTCGCGTCTCACACAAGAGAACCCAAAGCCATGTAAAATGTAAGTTCAACTTAAAAGAAACATGTAATTACTAGATTAAGAAAGTAGCTTGCTAGCGAACTTGCATATTAACAGCGTAAACATGAACCTTGTGATCATATGTTTAAATATCAATAAATTACGCGTATCAGCAATTATAAATCTTTGAGTTTAAAGCAGCTCTGACAGAAAGGCTGCGTGTGAAAAAAAGAGCATTTTTTTCTAACTAATGCATGCCTTTTCAATTTGAATATAATTCGAATTTTGATAATATTTTAGTATAAAATTCGAATTTAGTTTTTCAGCCAATTTGACAGCCCTAGCACTTTTAATTGAATTATGTTTTTTTATGTTTAATTTACTATGCCAACTACAATATGTACCATTATTTGACTATTATCTGCATTTAGTATAGTTTTTTTCTTTCAAATTGAACTGTATTCCTAATTTGTCAGATTTTGTCATATATATTTATTACAGAATTATCATTATAGCATTCTACTTTATGTCATATGTGTATAGTGGTTTCAAATATTTATAAGGTTAAAAGGGTCAAGGTTTCCTTGCCTTTACGTTCCTTGCCTCTTTTTAGTTATTTATTTTTGTAGCACAAAACTAAAGATTTTTGTTCTGTGGGGAATTTAAAAGTCATTACAATTGCCATAATATTAGTAGAGGTTTCTCATATTTTTATTTGTGTAATTGTATTAATTGTTGTGTTATTTTCCCATATTTTAACTATTTAAAGGAAACTAACCTTTCTCAATAACTTAGTAGCTTTGCTACTCTGATTTGGACCACAACAAGAGAAACGATGCTGGAGGTTAACTGGTGTCCAAATGTGAATTGCCCTGAAATCAATAATTGTGTTCTCACATGCATTAGCATGTTCAAAGTCATTGATATCCCATACAAAGAAATAGATAAAACAGGCTAGTTTGGATGACAGACAGCAGACAGCTAGTCTGTTGGGATTTCATCTGAATTGGTGTTTGCATTTTGATGATGTGCTTTCCATCACAAACACAAACATAAATCGCTTCAAAGAGTGATTCTAATTCAAAGTACGACTGGGGGAACTTTCATCTACTGAAGCACCTCCTCCTACTGAGAAAGAGAGGTAGAAAATGAGTTAATGTTCCCGCTTTTAGCACTGCAATGGTTGAAGCTTCAAAACAAGGGCCAACTTTGCTTACTGCTTAAAAACCAAACATTTCAAAAGACTTGCTTGTTATAAAGGATTTTTAAAAGAACCAGACGCATAGAAAAAAAAGTTGTGCTAGTTAAGCTTTGAAATGCTATTTATTAAAGAGTCCAAAAGGCAAAATGTCATTCGGAAAATACATAAATCTAATAATCAAAAGGTTTTATATTGGCCATAAGGACAATTTTTTAATTTGCATAATTTACCTTAAGTGCTGAGTAGATTACTTAAATAAAAAGAATAATAAAAGAAAATTGTCAGTTACTGATTCCTAATTACATGATGAAAAATATAGTTAGTCACAATCCATTACATTACACATTTTAGGTATACAATCAGACTACTATTTGGTTACTTTTAGATTACTTTTGACCTAACTTGTTTATCACATTGATTTAAATAGGATTATCTTGTATTGCTATAAAAATACAAATAAAAAGAACATATATCCCATTTTTTGTTATTAAAAACAAGAAGTGCATTCAAAATTATGTCAAAATTTCCCAAATTGGGGTCTCATGAAAGCACTGCAGGGTGTTGGTGAGTTTAATGAAAATCAAATAATTATTTAAATCATTAAAATGTAAAATGGACATCAATTATTTTAAGATAACAACAATACAAATGTAACACTAATTATAAAAATAAGATTTATTTTATTTGATTACCTGCATGTCATGTGACCAACATTCAAGAGCCATTGACATGCAAATGTGTTAATTAATAATTAACTTATTACTTTAAAATCTCAGGAGGCACTTGAAGTAAATATATTATTTGAAAGAGGTTCAGCTGACAAAAAAATGTGTGAATGCCTGCATTTCATGTAAATAAGAAGTAATGTGAATTTGTGCATTTTAATGTGTTTGAAAGACAAAAGCCTTCCAAAGACAGTAATACAACGTTAAACATCCCACTGAATGATAAATCAAATAAAAAACAGTTTGTTCATCAGTAGTTGATGCAATGTTGAAATGTTGAGAAAACATGTGAATGTCCACAAAACTGGAAAACTGGAAGGATATTTCAGAAGGAATTTGAAAAGATGAATTAGGGAAAATTATTAAATAAATGAAGCAATAATGTATTGCTACTATGTGAATAACATGTTATCATTTAATCAATAAAAAGTCACTGTAGTCTGATTACAAGTACTTTAGAATGTAATATAAAATAATTACAAGCACTTAATTTTTGGAATATGATTACATCAGTTACGACCCAGTAAGGTTTACTATTTTTCATTTGTATTTTTTACGTTTAAATTATCAGAATTTGATACACCATCATCCCCTTTCATAAAAGTGCATTACATCTGTAAAACAATGAGTTTAATCTTGCAATAGTTTGTATTACATTAAAAATTACGTCCCTGACATATTCATACTGTACCTCTTATCGTTTCTGATGTGTGAAAAATAGCATCTGCCAACACTACTGAAGTCAACTCACATGGAAATAATTCCATACCAGCTTTCCTGTGGTGCCAAGCAGTGTTGCCATGGTGCCACTCACAGTCTCCCATGTCACCTTCTTATAGAACTAATGAAACATGTGAGAACACGCATGTGCACTCAGCAAGAAAGTGCTTAATTAATCAAAAATATCATTTTAGGTATGTGTGATTACATGTTTTTAGACACCTGCTCATGACTGATTTGCAAGTGACAAACACATCAAGCACACACACATTTTAAAAAAAAAATCTGTATGCACAATCACAAAGAAGATTTGTCTAAAATGTATTCTTCACAGGTGAGTGCTTAAAATTTTCACATTCAAATGCAGACACACTTCAAATACATGCATAATATCTTCAATTGTACCAATCACACACAGGGAAGCTCTTTTGAAAATCCCACCTATAAATCATATGAAACTATACATTTAAAACACCTCATTTCCTTCACCACGAAGAAGAGCAATAGCAGAAAATATTAAAGTTGGTTTGCTGTCCACTGCTGGCAGTCTATCACAAACACTGAATCTCTCAAGTATATTGGCCTCCGGGGGTTTGCTTGTCATGACTCTTCAGAAATAAGCAATCCTGATAGGATTCTTCAGACGGGGAGAATGTGTGTGTGAAATGACCCATTTTCTTCAGGGGCTTCAGGCAGGGCTGATTTCACCCTGTTCAATGAGGTTTCCTGCTTCTCTGTACCAGCTTTCAGACAATTTCACCAAACTCTCAGTTAACAAACAGGTGAATGAAGGTGTGCAAATCAAAGGGAACTTGAGGAGACTGGCTGTTTAAGATGCATAAGGGAAGCCGAGGCTCAGTGCAGCGGCTGAGTTCATCTGTCATGTGCTGCTAAATACCAGCACATATTATATTTAAATATTATTTTTTTTTTAAATGATATAATTCAGCTGTGTATTAAAAGGTGAGTACCATCTGCACTGCTAACAACAAACTGAATTGCTATTTGGAATGACTTTACCGAAGCACTAAGCAAACCATTAGTCACTCATTATTAATGCTCAATCTCTTTCCCAAAAGAATTGTTATCTAAGCAGCACATAACACATATTAGTAAATTAATCAAAGCCTTGTAAGCCCATTATGTGCACAACTTTATCTTTCTCAGATTTTTACAGCTATGGTATACTTTGTAAATTATAATGCATTTTGATCATTGCACAAAAATTTCGGAGAATAATAAAGTGTTTTAAAAATTGCCTTTACAACAGTAGTCTGTTCGTGCCACACGAGGAGCCTCAATTTGCATAATAGACTGACATGATAAGCTATAAGGTTTATGGTATGGGAAGGTATAATTGCTACTGTCTACAGAGAAATTATATTCTTAATAATCACATTCGTTTCACAAGAGGTGTACCCTAACTAACTAACTAACTAACTACTGTTCAGAACAATGTATATATATAGAGAGAGAGGGAAGGAAGGAAGGAAGGAAGGAAGGAAGGAAGGAAGGAAGGAAGGAAGGAAGGAAGGAAGGAATAATATTCTGAATCCTGGTGGGAATCATTTATATATCCAGTGTTGGGTAGTAACTGATTACATGTAATCTGGATTACATAATCTGATTCCAAAAAATGTGTACTCATAATTGGATTATTACATTTTAAAAATGCTCATAATCAGATTACAGTTACATTTGATGGATTTTTCATATTATGGTCACACTTTATTTTAAGGTCCAATTCTTACTATTAACAAACTATTAACTATGACTTTTTCCTTTATAAACGTCTAATTTATTGCTTATTAATAGATAGTAAAGTAGTTGTTAAATTTAGGTATTGGGTATGAATAGGGATTTAGAATACGGTCTCGCAGAATATGTGCTTTATAAGTAATAAACAGCCACTATTTTATTAATAGGCATGTTACTGTTTTGTTTCTAAGTAGAGAGTTAATCATTCTGGCTTTCCGAGTTGAATGGAACGCAGCATCAGTTATCTGTTTAGTTCTGGTGTATTTTCTACCAGGTTAGAATATGTGCTTTAAAATTAATAAATAGCCTATATGTTAATAATAGGCATGCTAATAAGCAACTAGTTAATATAAATAATTGGTCCCTATACTAAAGTGTTACCATAATTATTTACAAAATGGCAGTGATTATTCATGTATCAATTCTGGCTAAATTATCTTCTTTTAAAGTTTAATTTCCAAAAATCCTACTGTGTCATACAATTGAGCTTTGATTCACAATATACATTGGAATGGCCATCATGTAAATGTAAATCATTTTGTGATCCATGTTCCTGAATTTTGGGGAAAAAACAATGGTAAATTAGGTCAAAAGTAATCTAAAAAGCAGTCAGAATACATAACCTAAAATGAGTAACCAAAAATGTATGTAATTTGTAATCAGTAAAGGACTACAACATGTAAGTAATCTACCCAGCACTATTTATATCTAGAGATGATGCGTTCTTGATAATTAAACAACAAACAAACTGTAAATAAATGAAAAAAGCTAAACTATACTATACTACACTACACTATGTTATACTACGCATAAGGCTATTTAGAACCCTGCTGGGAGTTTTCTATCTAAACATATTGGTGACCACCATCTCCGCTGGTCTTGTCAGCAGGGATGTCATAACGGACACATTAAACAGTAATTTTAGTGGTTCCTGACACATCTGAACCAAATATTCTCCTAATGAGGTTATTGTACAGAGAAAAAATAACTGAAATATTTGTGTTTGTGAATTTCAAGGGATCCCAGGTGGCTGGTGTAGTTATGAATGCAGACAGCATGTGGTGAGGATGATTTAAATACTCAAGAAGCATATTCAAAGACCGCACGCACACACGACAAAGTGACAGATGTAGGGAGGTATTCAGGTTGTGTGAATGCAAATAAAATATTAATTATGAGCGAGAAACATTATGATTTGAAATAACCAGATGTGAATGTGTAGTTGTTGTTTTTTTTGACGCATAATCATTTTGGAATTTAATTATATGTCAGTTTCAAAATAGCGCCATTAGCATAGAAACATGAACTTGCTTTGTTTTCATCCATAAATGAAGTGAAATGAACTCAACATGCCTTTAATTTTACGTTTAAACATGAGACCTCCTGTTGGTCACAAATACATTGGCACGCTTGGAAATTAATTGGATTAAAAATTGTAGTCATGACTGACACATATGACATTTGATAATCATTCAGTCACCCGCTGATGATCTAAATCCTCCGCTTGGGCTCTATTGTGTTTGAATGTGTGAATTTAGACCTGATGGATTAGATGTCAATCACTTTTTTTCAATTCCCTTATCATTCACAGACCAGTCTAGCAGTCTAAGTCTCCAATCTCTTTTCCTTCTCATCTCCCCCTTCCTGTTCCTCGTTCACACTCTCCCTCACCAATATATGGCCTTTTTCCATCGTCCTGCCCTGTCGTTCTCTCATTCTCTATCTTACGGTAGGTTGGACTTCCTCTTTTCCATTTCATATCCCCCCCCACCCCCCTCCTCCTCCTCATCCCTCTCTCTCCCTTTCCAGTGCCACCTCAATCATCTTATCCCCACAGCCTCAGGCTAGCAGATATCACAGGGGATGGAGGGCGATTTCCTGCATTCACTCCCTCTCACGCGGCTGTGTGGAGCGGCTACTTCTGTATGCAGGGTGATGCAAAGGCTAGTCCGTCTGGGAGCGGATTAGCCCAGCGTGATTACTCGACTAAGGGGTTAACCCATCTGAGGGTTAACCACACACACACACACACGCACGCACGCACGCACGCACGCACACGCACACACACACACACACACACACATTCACTCAGCAGGAGTCAGGGACTGAACCGGGCCGTCTCTCATCTCTCCTCCACTCATCCACTAAGGGAAACTCTGAGAAAGTCATTAGAAAGGCATTGTGAGAAGTTTGAATTCATCTTCCGTCAAATGAACATGCTGTCATGTTCATTTGTCAGGTGGACACAATTGAGCTTGAATAAAGGATTTCATTGAGCTGAGTCTCAAAAGCACAGCCCATTCCTGCTGAAACCATCAGGGGTAGGAGAGACTTTGTTTGCTTTTTTAGCTCCCAAAAAGAAACTCCCAACTGTCTTCGAGTATAGAAATACAGACCTATTTTATATGTACCGAAATTTTAAATACCACTATCACCTAGATTAAAATCAGCAAGAGTATTAAACTCTATTATGGAGGTCCTTCATCATATGAACTCACGGTATCTCAATTAAGAGCACACCTCCAAGGAATACTATTACTGCAATAAGACATATTAATATTTCTGAATAGTTTTTCCTTTTATATGGTACTTCATTGTGAGGAATAGTAATAAGTCTAAGTGCTACGTATTTTAAAGTACTTCAATTCTTAATTAATACAAAAAAAGTGATGTTATTAGTAAAGGCATTCTTATCTATATAACATTGTGGTTCTAATTCTGGTTTCATACACATAATTTGTATTATTATAATTGTATTTATTTATTTCATATTTTAATAGAACTTTAGAGACATACAAGCCTTGAATGCTTGTAAATAAATAAATAAATAAAAATAAATATTTCAGTTTTTTTTGTAAGATTTAGCTCACACATGTCACACACATTTTGACATTTAATGTTTTTTTGCTTGATTTTTTTTTTACAGGACACACGCGCACGCACACGTTTGTTTCACACACTTCCATTACTTTTATACTGACCAAACAATATTTTCTATCCCCTAACTCTAAACCTAAACCTACCCCTCACAGAAAACCTGTTTGCATGCACGCACGCACGCACGCACACACACACAATTAAAGACGTGAAACGTGTTAATGTTACACTGTGACACATTTTCATTATATAATTATATAATATATTACAACTTTACTGAAACTTAAATAAATGCAGTTGACTAACTTAATTCATAAATACATTTGCAAATAAAAAAAAGGTTATTCTCAGTTGCATCCTCCATCCTGCTGATAAATCTGCTATATATCAGGCTGTTTATGATTTCAGACAAGACTTTAGAAGGATAACAGATATCTCTGTCCATCTAAAGCAAATGGAATGTGTATTAATTAGTTAGCTGACAAGTCAAAAACAGTCTTCAATTAGATAATAGATATTTCAAAGAGTTTAACATCACAATTTCTCCGAACTATTGTTACGATTGCCCTCCCAACCACACAGATATGATCAAATAATATATGGCATCTGAGAATCTACAGTGTTACAATCTGTCATCCATGTTTAACCAATTCCAAAGGATGTTTTCTCTTTATACCTTTGATACACTGTAATTTTTGAAAAAACCTGAGCCGCCACAAGCTGCTATTGAGATTTAGTGTGTCTGTAAGTGTGTGTGTTTACACTGAGGGTGTTATGGAGTTGAAATGCATTCACTAGCTATGCTCCAGTGATTGTGAGGTGTTTGGGGAGATGTGGGTGAGGGATGAAAGAGACCAGCGCTGGGCCGTGGGAGGTGCTCGGGGTTAAATATTGATGGTTGTGAACAGACACACTCCCTCCTATTTTTATTTGACCCCTGCTGAGGGGAGAAACACATTGCATTACTGCTGTTCAACAGGATGCCCACATCCAGGGTACGACTATCCACCCCCTCCCCGCTTTGTTTGTCTTTCACTGCCCGGAGGACAGGCAGGACATGTGCCTGTCTTTTATTGTACATTTAAAACATGCAAAATCTATAACATTCATGAAACACTTTCTAATTTAACATTTTTTAATGACATAAAAAAATGCCATCAATTAAACTACCTTGAAAGCCTAAATTAAAAAATATCCACAGAAAACTGATTGAATGAAAAACTGAATGTACTGTAAGTAAAACAAAGAGTTTTGAAAAGGTCATCTTGTATATAAAATATCAATTTAAATTAAATAATTAAAAATGTCAAATTTTAATATAAAATAATGAATTAAAAATCACATGCCGGCTTTACGTTTTCTTCCTTTCAAGTAAAAAAAAAACAACACTTCAGGTTCAAATTACATATTAGATACAGATTTTCAATGTGGTCTCAGGCTTTTGTGGTCCCACTTTAAACCTTCATCATTTCAAGAGCATGCTAGTTACAGTAAAGGTCTCTTTGCCCATTGAAATGATTAAAACAATTCTAATGCTAACAGTAGTTACAGTATTGACTTAAGTGAAAGCCACTGTGAGAAAACTAAACTAACATACGCTGTGCTAACTCTTTAAGCAAGTTTGTCCTGGAGGGAGTTTAAGAGCAGAGAAAAAGAAACCGATTGGAGGAGAGAGCAAAAAAAATGTTGGAAAATTAGGTAGTGAACCATGAAATCATGCCTACCCCCTCTGTAATTTAGTTTTAGGATTGGGTTCACAGGCAGTGATTTCAATCCCCCGAGGAGTTCCTTTAATGCACTATTTTAAAGTCATGCCCTGCGCCTTATTTATCTTCAATTGTGTCTTATGCCGTGTAATATTTCCCACCACTGAATAGATTTACGCTTTCTGTCTTGGTCTCTCTCTCTTTCCTTCTTTCCTATTTTTTCTCTCTTGCCGAGACGGATTGATTTTTGTTTTGCTAGCCTGTACGATGCAGGGCAGCAGATTCAATGTGATTACATCGGTCACTTCTCTCCTGAGGTTTCATGCGTGTCCCTGACAGAGGGCTGACGTTGTGCTTTGGAACTTAACCACGGGTCAATGCAGAAGTCCATGCATTCCCCAACTCAGCCAGTTAATAAAATACTAAAACCCTGCATCCAACTCGGTGAGTCAACACAACCTGGCAGAAAATATGCAGTAAGTCCACCAGAACTAAACAGATAACTGATCCATTCAACTCGGAAAACTGGAATTATCAACTCACTACTTGGAAAATGCAATAAAATGCCACATAGTATTAACCATTCAACTTTCACAAATCTACAGCACCATTTCACAGATATGCGGTTGTTATTCACATTTTAAGCAAATAAAATGCATCAGTGAGTGAAAGTTTACTGTACATGATAGTAAAAACATGGAAAACTAGTTGTTAACTAGTTGCTTATTAGCATGCCTATTAATAACATAGTGGCTGTTTATTAGTCCTTATAAAGCACATATTCTGCATAACATCCCTAACCATACCCAATACCTAAACTTAACAACTACCTTACTAACTATTAATAAGCAGCAAATTAGGATTACCGAGGCAAAAGGCATAGCTAATGGTTTGTTAATAGCAAGAATTTGACCTTAAAATAAAGTGTGACCAATAGTGCTAATACCATTCTACATAATGAGTGTGATGTATCGGTTTAGGTTCATTGGAAATATATATATTTGACAACATTTCTGCAGAATGATTTTGTGCTGCAGCTTGCATGTTTGGCAACACTTTTAAAGTAAAATTTCCAGTGAGTGGCACTAAATCAAGTTTTTATTCGAAACTTCAAATTATTTTGGTTGTTGTGCACATTGTGGCAGTTCAGAAATAAAATGTCCAGTGAGTGGTCCTAAAAGGATAATGCTCTCTCGCGTTTGATGATGACATATCGCCTACACTAAAACCGGCTCTAAACCTAACTAACAGTGTTAACAAAAGCAAATGTGGCATAAGAACACTTACACATTTAGCTTGCTTCTACTTTGAGTTGTTTTATCCTGATTTGTGTTTTTCATGATTTATACCCAAGCGCTGTCCATTGCACTTTACCAGGTGAGCAACTGAGCAAGTTTACTATTGCAGAAAAGCCATGCATTCGAAGCTGGTTATGTGATGCAAACATCAAATTATATTAGTTACAAATCATGCTCTTCGGAAAAAGAGTATTAAGGTCATAACGTGCTATTGTGCAAAGAACTGCACAAAACTAAGTCTTTATTAATAAATAATCAGCCCCTATGATCATAATTTGGGTGAACATGAATTAATTGTTCGTGTTTTACTACCGCTAGTGTTCATTTCAGCAGAAAACCACCAAAAACCTATACATTCTTTTTTTTCCATTAGTCTTAAAAGAGTAGCGTCCTATACATGTCAAAGTCTTCTGGAGCCGAGTATGGCCCAGTGTCTCACCCGTGTAAGGTGATGTGAGAAGCATAGAGAATTATTATCAGCTGCTCCCTGAGTCTTAAAGTCTTCTTCACACTTGATATCCCTGCTCGCATTTTTCAGCTGTAAAACAATGATGAGAATGGACAGTAAACAAAATGAGGCTGGCCTCCATTAGCCTCTCAACCCACTATAAACACACTTACACTGCACCTCATCATGCCTCTAATGCAGTAAAAACTTTCAGTAATACTCTCTTCTGCTATAAAAGGTGTTATTACTGGCTCCAAAATGGCTTTTGGTGAATCGTGGCTTTAGGGGCTGTCTGGTGGGCTTTTAGGGTGTCACTTTATGCCCTAATGTGACGGAGAGGGAGAGAAATGCATGAATTACAGTCCATTGCAGACTGAGTGACGTTCAGTCAATATACCCTAAACAAATCATCAATCAAACTTCTGATTACATGTCACTGTCCACTCCCTCCCTGAGGACAAATGGTCGATAGTCCTATAATAAAAGCATTAGTGGTAGCTGGTAGTTTGCTTGGATGATTGTAATTCATACTTGCCATAATATGAGTAAACTGCTGTATCAGGTAATATAATGTAATAGAAAGTAATATAAAACCCAATCAGTCATACATTCACTGGCACTGGACTCTTGCTGAGATGAAGCTCGTGGCTTCTGCATGCAGTATTACTTTTTACCTCAAGCTATATAACCAATACTGTTATCCCAGATTTTTTTTTTATTATTGATATAAATGTTGTTCTCATTTATGTTTTAAGTCTAAACTTTCAGATGTTTCTACACAAATGTACACAGATAAGACGACTGGTGACACAAACCCTTAAAAATAATAAAGTTTGTTTATTGGCACTGATGGTTTCATTAAGAATCTTTAACATTTTAATTGAACAAAAGGTTCTTTATAGGTGTAACGGAGTGACAGAAGCGTGAGGCTTGCGGATCCATCTGCAGAGCTTTATTAAAAGGCATGGTCATGAAACAAGCATTGGTCGATAGCAAATCAGCAAATAGACATAGATGAGGCGTGGGTCTTCGATCGGCAAACAGAATCCAACAGGGCATATGTCCATATGGAAGTGAGACTGGGGACTGAGGCAGAGCCGACAGGACAGAGCACCAAGGCAGAGCAGGAATCCAGAGTTAAACCGACAGGGCTGGGAGCCAGTGCAGAGCCAGAGATCAGGACAGGGCCGACACAGAGCAGGAAACAACCAGGGCTGAGCAGACAGAACAGGAGCCCACCTGGGTGGAGCAGACAGGACAGGAGCCCACCTGGGTGGAGCAGACAGGACAAGAGCCCACCAGAGTGGAGCAGAAGTTCTCCACGATGGTACAGAAGACCACCAGACCTGAGCAGAAGACCACCATGGCGGAGCAGGAGACCAACACACCTGAGCAGTAGACCACCACGGCAGAGCAGAAGGAACTGTAAACCATGGCAGGGATTGGGACCTAGGGAACACTGAGACACAAGAGACAGGCAGAGCGAATTTGGCCCCAAGAGCCAAGGCAGGGAACGCAAAATGTTCATAATTAATTTGTCATATAGTGCTTTTCTAGGCACTCAAAGCGCTTTACATAGTAAAGGGGATATCTCCTTATCCACCACCAGTGTGCAGCATCCACCTGGATGATGCGACGGCAGCCATAGTGCGCTAGAACGCCCACCACACACCAGCTTACTGGTGGAGAGGAGACAGTGATGACGCCAATCAGTGTATGGGGATGATTAGGAGGCCATGATGGTCAGAGGCCAGTGGGCGAATTTGGCCAGGATGCCGGGGTAACACCCCTACTCTTTTTCGAAGGACATCCTGGGATTTTTAATGACCACAGAGAGTCAGGACCTCAGTTTAACATCTCATCCGAAGGACGGTGCTTTATACAGTATAGTGTCTCCGTCACTATACTGGGGCGATAGGACCCACACGGACCACAGGGTGAGCACCCCCTGCTGGTCTCACTAACACCTCTTCCAGCAGCAACCTAGTTTTCCCAGGAGGTCTCCCATCCAGGTACTGAACAGGCTCAACCCTGCTTAGCTTCAGTGGGAAACTGATCTTGGGCTACAGGGGGATATGGCTGCTGACACAAAAAGTTAATCGATAGTTTCCCGGGCTGACAGTTCACACTCAGGCACATTAGTAGAGACTGGACAGACAGATAGTTCAGAATCAGGTCCTCCAATTGTAATGGGACAGACAGGCAGTTCATAATCGTGTCTATTGATTATAACTGGACAGATAGATCATAAACATGTCCAATGACCGAACCTGAACAGTTAGACTGTTCAAATTCTGGCTTGCTGACTGAAACTAGACAAGCGGACAGTTCCTAAACAAACACATTGACTGAAATGGAATGGCAGCTGGCACAAAATCAGATAAGTTAAGTGCCATCTCCCAGGTAGTCAGTTCAATATTAGAATCAATGGCAATGACGGGTTGAGTTGACAATTCACAACTGAGCTCATTGACTGAAACTGGACAGGTATACATTTCATAAGCAAAATCAGTAACTGAAACAGGATTGACAGTAAGTTCAGACACACTACCTCCAAGTGGACAGACAGATGGTTCAACATTAGACTTGACTGAATATGGACTGACAGAAGGTTCGTTAACTGAAACCAGATAAGTAGATGATTCAAAACAGGGTGTGTTGGCAGAGATAGGGTGAACAGTCTGTTCAAAACCAAACGCATTGACTGGAACTGAATTGACAAACAATTAATGGAGTAATACTGGGCAGGGCGATAATACTAAATCAGACTTCTGATCATTCAACATCAGGCCACTTGAAGAAAACAGACTTCTGGGTTGATTCTGGATAGACTGACAGTTTATAATCAGATTCATTAACAGTATTCACACAGACAGACAATCAGCCTCCATGGCTGGTTCAGAACAGGATGAGAGATCACAAATCGCCTTCTTGGACGGTTCAGAGCAGGATAAAAGTTCATAAGTGGCCTCCATGGCTGGTTCGGGACAAGGCAATAGTTCATGAGTGGCCACTAGGGTGGCGGGGAAGCCTGGGCCGGCCTGTTGGCGTTGCGGGGACCCGGGCCACTTTATTGATCGGTGTCCAGTAATGGAGGTGGGGACACTGGTCCGGGTTCCGGACGCCCCACAGGCTGCCCCCGATCAAGCTGGCGGGTACCAAATACCTGTGAGTATTAGGGGGGGTACTTATTGGGCTTTGGTGGATTCAGGATGTAACCAGACCTCGATCCATCAAAGCCTAATTCAGCCCGAGGCATTGGATAAGAGCTGCATGGTTCGGGTGAGGTGTGTACATGGGGATGTGGTGACATACCCAGTAGTGCTGTTAACCATCCAATTTCGGGGCAAAAGCATAAGGTGGAGGTGGCAGTTAACCCCGCCTCCGCATCCGCTGATTTTGGGAACCAATTGGCGCTTAAAATTTTATTGGGAGTTTTGTGTGGATGCTTCCTGCGGAAAAGAGAAGCCGGAGGGGAGGCGGCCGTGCGAACGGGAGAGGCTGAGCCAGGACCCGCTGAGGCGGCACCAGGGGAACGGAGCGGTCGAGAGGCTAATCCTCACGGAGCGTGATGATTTTCCCTGGAGCAGTCCCAGGACGAGTCGCTGAAAAACGCTGCTCAACCAGGTCCGTTCCATTGACGGCCGGCCTCTCCAGTCCGCACGGCCCCTTCCTATCCCTATTTTGCTATATTAAAAGATAGGTTGTATCGAGTGACGCAGGACGCTCAGTCAAAACAAGATACAACCCAGTTGTTGGTACCAAAAGCCGGAAATGCTTTTCCAGGCGGCTCACTGTAATCCTATGGCAGGGCATCTGGGTCAAGCAGCAACACTGAACCGCTTTAATGGCCCGGTTTTTGGCCGGGCATTCACGAATGTACGCCGGTGGTGTGCGGCTTGTCGTGAATGTCAGTTAGTGAATCCCCGGCCACCTTAAAAGCGCCTTTGCGCCCCTTCCGCTAATGCAGGTCCCCTTCGAAGAATTGGTATGGACCTCATCGGGCCATTGGAACGGGTCAGCACGAGGGCATCGGTTTGCATTGGTTCTAGTGGATTATGCAACCCGATACCCGGAGGCAGTGGCGCCCGCAACATTTCCGCAAAGAGTGTAGCGGAGGCTCTGTTTAGTATGATCTCCGGTGGGAATCCCGAAAGAGATTCTCACCGATCAGGGCACGGCGTTTATGTCACGAACCATTCGCGAACTTTATGAGTTGTTGGGAATTAACCGATTCGCACCAGCCGCCTATCACCCACAAACGGACGGCCCGGTGGGGAACGATTTAATCGTGCGTTGAAAACAATGATTCGAAAGTTCGTTCACGAAGATGCCAAAAATTGGGACAAATGGCTGGAACCCCTTTTGTTCGCTGTCGCGAGGTCCCGCAAGCCTCCACGGGTTTTCCCCTTGAGCTCCTGTACGGCCGCGAGCCCCGCTGGGTTTTGGACGTCCTGAGGGAGACTTGGGAGGAGGACCTTCGGAGAGTAAAATGAAATTCAGCATGTGCTGGACCTGAGAACAAAACTCCACACGTTGGGGCAGCTCTCCATGGAGAATTTGTTACAGGCCCAGGACAAGCAAAGCCGGCTATACAATCGGGGCCAGATTACGCAATTTCACGCCGGAGATAAAGTACTTGTGTTACTCCCTACCTCTAGCTCCAAATTACTCGCCAAGTGGCAAGGACCGTTTGAGGTCACACGGCAGGTAGGGGATCTCAATTATGAGGTGGTTCGAACGGATCGGAGCGGGCAGGGCCGTCAGATTTATCACCTCAACCTCCTTAAAAATGGAGCGAGGTCGAGCCGGTGATGCTGGCGGCGGTAGTAGGTAACGAGGAAGATCTCGGGCCAGAGGCGAGCCTCAAAGTTCCATCACTCCCTCTGGCCCGGATCACCTCTCACCCTCCCAGCTCACCGATGTAGCCCGGTTGCAGAGAATTTGCGGACGTGTTCGCCCGGGTCGAACCAACCTTATTCAACACCATATTGAGACCGAGCCAGGCGTGGTAGTGCGCAGCCGGCCGTATCGTTTACGGAGCACAAGAAAAAGGTGGTCCAGTCAGAATTAGAGGCGATGCTAGAGATGGGAGTAATAGAAGAGTCCGCAGTGACTGGGCAAGCCCGATCGTTTTGGTACCGAAAACAGACGGCTCGGTCCGATTCTGCGTGGATTATCGCAAGGTGAATGCGGTGTCGAAATTCGACCTCTATCCAATGCCGCGGGTTGACGAGTTGCTTGATCGGCTGGGTACCGCTCGCTTTTATTCGACGCTGGACTTAACTAAAGGATATTGGCAGATCCCCTTATCACCGTTATCCAAAGAAAAGTCAGCCTTCACAACGCCGTTTGGATTGCACCAATTTGTCACGCTTCCGTTTGGGTTGTTCGGGGCGCCCGCTACCTTTCAGCGCCTCATGGACAAAATCTTCCGACCGCACACCACATCGCCGCTGCCTACCTGGATGACATCATCATCTACAGTCAGGACTGGCAGCGGCACATGGTGCACCTGCGGAGGTGCTGAGAGCGCTGAGGGGAGCGGGACTAACGGCCAACCCAAAGAAGTGTGCGATTGGGCGGGTGGAGGTGCGTTATCTGGGTTTCCACTTGGGTCACGGACAGGTGCGTCCCCAAATTGATAAGGCGGCAGCTATTGCGGCCTGCCCGAGACCCAAGACCAAAAGGAGGTGAGGCAGTTCCTGGGGCTGGCGGGATATTACAGGAGGTTTGTTCCTGACTATTCGAGCTCACCAGCCCGCTGACTGACCTCACTAAAAGGAGGTCCCAGATACGGTCCCGTGGGACGGAGCGGTGCCAGCAGGTTTTCACCCAGGTAAAGGCTGCTCTGTGTGGCGGGCCGCTATTACACTCTCCTGACTTTTCTCTCCCCTTCTTGCTGCAGGCAGACGCGTCGGACCGGGGCTGGGAGCTGTCCTGACCCAGGAGATAGGGGTGAGGCGCCCGGTGCTGTACATCAGTCGGAAGCTCTCTAAGAGGCGATGTACATCACCATTGAGAAGGAGTGTTTGGCGATCCGGTGGGCGGTCCTCACCCTCCGCTATTATCTCCTGGGACGGAATTCACCCTCTGTTCGGACCACGCCCCTTGCAGTGGCTCCACCGCATGAAGGATACCAGCGGATCACCCGTTGGTATCTGGCATTACAGCCCTTCAAATTCAAGGTGATCCACAGGCCGGGGCGCAGATGACTGTAGCCGACTTCCTCTCCAGGAATGGGGGCTGCAGGCGGAGGGCTTCCCGGCCTGAGTCGGGCGGTGGGGGTATGTGGCGGGCGTGGTTCAGCGAAGTCTGCAGCGGGAGAAAGACTCAGGAGACAGCGGTAAGTAAGTGGGTCAAGTGCAAAATGAGGATCACCTGTGTCTGATTGTAGTAATTGGCGTGGAGACGGATAAAAGCCGCCGTGGAGCAGCAGTTCAGAGAGAGAGGCGGAGTGAAGACTCGGCGCACGAGCTGTCAGAGAGAAACAGTCGGAGAACGAATACAGAGAGTGATCGCGGAGGACGAGCGAGAGAGTTGATGTTTCCGGGTGACGCAGAGTGCGCACCTGTGTGAGTTTATCTGTCTTAAATAAACATACCTGAGTCTTCACGAGCCAACCCTGTCCGCTTCCTTCCTTCCTACGAACTTTGTTACAATGAGTAACAGTGTTTCAGCCCAGAATTTCCTTGCGTTTTGGACTTTGAACCCTGGCGCCGCGAGCTCGTGCAGCGCTGTTTGAATACACTGTTTTAGAAAACATAACATTCTGTAGTTTATTTACTAATCGTTTGAGGTCATTTCACGATTTCAATCGTCACAGTAACCAGCAACAACCACCCCTTCCTCTTCTCATCGGAGACATGAGATGCAGCGCTAAGCAGTCTCTCGCTGTCGGTGTTTCCTGCTTGTAATGATGTTTGCGTCTCTCTCTCTGACAGTTTTAAATGCTTCCACACTGCAGACGTGTTTGCTGCATTAGTGTTCGCCTCTATTTGATCGCGTAACGTCATTGTTCGGTACAAATTATTCAGTCTTTTCGCTTATTCGGCCGAACACCGAAATAGCTTTTTTTTCCTATTTTTGGCGGAACATTCGGTGCATCCCTACTTCTGTTACACACTTTGATGCAATAGAATTGTAAATAGTATGCAGAAAGTGTTGTGTTATGGATTTAAATATATTTGTAAATAATGTTTACATAATTTTACTTTCACCAGCATATAAAAATATTACATTTTATGATAGTTCTCATAGTTCACATGGAATTCTTACAAACTGGTTAATAAATGTTTATAATTTTGTGCAGAGACAATATGCTTTATTAAATATATTGA
The DNA here is from genome assembly GCA_027564155.1 of Gymnocypris eckloni scoliostomus. NCBI lineage: Eukaryota > Metazoa > Chordata > Actinopteri > Cypriniformes > Cyprinidae > Gymnocypris > Gymnocypris eckloni. The sequence goes on along the minus strand of CM050421.1, from coordinate 20,862,264 downwards.
ATATACAAATGAATATGTAAATATATCTTTATACCATTAATCTACATATTTTTTTAAGAGGTTGGGAGGAGGGGTCTTGGAGCTTTTGCTATGTTTTTGGGGGGCCTTACCCCTCTGAAGTTTGGGAAGCTCTGCTTTAGATTATTAAAATGTTGTTTACACGAAGCATAGAATAGTTCAGGTGCTTCATGGAACCATAGATGCTATTAAATAACCTTTATTTTTAAGAGAGAGAGAGAAAAAAAATATTAAAAACGGTTCACTGAAAGGTTCTTTGGGGAACAAAAATAGTTATTTTTCTTCTTGCATTGCTGAAAAAACAACATTTTGGAACCTTTAACTTTAAGAGTGTACAGTAAATTTACTCAGTGTGAAGAGCCTTTAAAGAGTTAAAAGATCCTTTTTCAAATATAAAGTACGTTTTGTTGAATGGAAAGTTTCCAATGATGCTGAACGTTCTTCATGGAACCTTACATGCCAATAAAGAACCTTTATTTTTAAGAATGCAAGACCATATTTTCATGATCCTGGTCTTGTCAAGCATATGGACCTTTCCTGGTCTAGATTCGAATAAGCTGGTCTCTACTTCATCACTGCATTTGACTTTTGATTGCAGACTTCTGATCAGATGTGATCATGGTGTTAGACACATTTTAAGATCTCTTATGAAACCCTGAAAGAAATATTGAAGTCTTTTTCAAGGATTCAAGGTTTTTATTCGTCACATACTCAATTATACAGAATATAATCAGTAGTGAAATGTAAGTCAGGTCAGTTTCGCTCAATGGACAGTGGAAAATATTGTAACACAACACAAGATAATATACATGAATATAGGTTAAAAAAAAATTATAAGCAAAAAAATAAAAAGAATACAATGTGAAATAAAGTTCAATAAATCTGCAGGACAGTTAAGGAGAAAAGTCTGAGAAGATGAAGATTTCAAGGGATAGTTCACCAAAATTTTTAAATTCTGTTCATTTTTTTCACCCTCATTCATCTTTGGAACACAAAATGATTTGTTCCATGTTTCAACTGTTTGTCCATGGGGTCCAAAAGAACACTGGCCACCACTGAGTTTCATTGTATGGACAAAAAAGAAGACATTTTTCAAAATCTCCTTTTGTGTCTCCACTTGCTCTACATTTAATCTCAGTGCTGTCTAGGAGCCAAATTAAATATTGAGATTCCTGTGGGAGGACTGGGAGCATAGTTCTCTGACATCAACATGGGAAGGGTAAAAGTACAGTGAATGCATTGATGTAACCGTGACCTTATCTCGGCGTATCATTTATTGGCGGACAAATAAGTGCCATCAAGCATAGCCAGATAAACAGTGTCAGAGCAGCTTTACCAGAGTAGTGAAGGCCCATATTCGGGTTTGTCTCGTAAGACCCATCCAACCATGTTCCTTATCAAGTTTTAATGTGACACCCTCACTGAAATGTGCCTGCATGAGCTGCTTTTGCGATGAAAGCACGGGCAACTCATTCTGAGAGAATACCGCCTCATATTGAATGACAGAGATTAGCCGCGGTGTGAAAACAGAGCCGGATCTCTTGAGAGGGCTTCTCCAAATGCAAAGTCCAAACATCCCGCAATCTCATATGAGAAACAGCGACCTTTACTTGACTCCTTTCTTCTCTCACCAGCCTCGAATTACAGCCGTCAAACAAACACCCGCCTCTACGACAGTAAATTTCATATCTGATATGATTAATAAATTTGGGGAGGTGAATTTAATCCTTATGCAAAGGCTATGGAGAGACCGTTCAAACATCCTTCTACACGCTTCACCGCCTCCAATGAAATTCAGCCTGAGATCTCATGGAGTTGGTTCCACACAAAACATCATTCTCCGAAATAGCCTCAGAGTTGACACAATATGCTTGACTTATTTTTTAGCACACCTGGGACTGGAAAAAAATGAAATGCATACAAATTTCGCCTATCCCTGCAAACATTATATTACACCAGTGAGTGATCTGAGCAGGGCTGGAAACGGTAAATATAATACACAGGATAAGCAATATCTCTCTTGATGGTGATTGAGAGTATTCATCTGTGAGTGTGTTTTCATGTGGCGCTTGACTTGAGATTCTCAAAGAGAATGTCAGTTTTTTTTTTTCTTCCCCACATATTGAAAAATTCTGAATGTGGAATAAATTCATCTAATGACCTATCTTTCTGAAATCAATTAAATTACACAAACAACATACAAGCAGAGGAAATCTGTATGCTCTTTCATATTGCAAGAAAATCAATAGACTTTTCAATAATGTGCATTTCAGTATCAAATTTGTCACAGATTTTTCTAATGAAAATCTTCAATAAAAATATAATACATCATCGAGCTATAGAATTAATGTAGTCGAGTTGCTAAATAAAACTGTTTGATATATGAAAGGATGATACTTTGTTTTGAATTTATTTGTACTGAAATATTTTAATTTAGACTATATTTTAAAAAACTTTTACTTTAAGACTTTAGTATCTTAGCCTATCAAAGTACATTTGATTGGTTTTTGCAAGGACATTTAATATTATAGGGGTCTTTTCCTCTTAAGAAAATTTGAGGAGGATGGATATTTAAAGAGGTTCCCTTGTAAAAACATACTTTTTAAAAGAGTACTTGTTACATAAATAATATACTGCAGTGTTAACTGACTAATGTTTTTTGGACAGCAATTGAATTTTATTTGCAATTAGATGACAATGTACAATAGTTTAAATTCATATTCTCGGTAATGAAAGTGAACTCTCCTTAAGTACATTTAAGTGGCCTTTCATTTCTTCAATATTATGTTATCACACATTTATTTGTGATACAATACATATACATATGTGATACAGTCAAAATATTCTTTTAAGATTTTAAAGGGTTTTAAAATATTTTATAATGTTTCCTGAGGGGCTTTCTCGAGGTAATCTTAGCATATTTATTTCATAAAAAATGGTCATAATTTATATATTAATTCCCCATGTCTACTGAGGTACATGATGCAGTGCACTTCGGTTTCTTCAATTTATATTTGGAATATATACTTTGACATTTTTGGAAAATGTCTTCTTTAGATGGTAAAATAATTTACTTACCTACTTACTTACTTTATTTATCTAGTTAATTAGTTAGTTATTTTAAGCAAAATTATCTCTTTAATTTCCATTTCATATTTTTTACCTATAGGACAAACAATTGAGATATTCGAGAGCTTAGAATTAGTTTTGTATTGCCTGTTTTCAGCTAATTGACAAAATATAGGGATAAGGTTAAAATTAAATTAATGTTAAAATTGTTAAAAGCTGGGTGGTGCTCAGTGTGTGCCGATCAATATGTGAACACATATAACCTATGTATGTGAATTTGTGTGTTTGTGTGTGTATCGAGGGAGAAACAGAGAGGGTTAAAAGATCTGCTGTCAGCAAAAGTGAATAGCTGTATTGTTGTGTCGTCGTCTGAGCACTGCAGAGAGCAATCAGTAAAACATTACAGTCAAGCCATTGCACAGCACCAGGGGAAACACTCCAAAATACTGTGTTAGCATGGAGTTGACCCACTTCTATTTTGGGCAGTCCCAGAACTCTCTGGATTGCATGAACAAGTTCACACACTCCAAAAACAAGACATGACATAGGGGAGAATGAATAAACTGTACCATTATTTTGCTTAAGATGTCCTTAAGGCAAGGAGAAATGCAATACAATTATGTACCACACTATATGTCAGTATGTCTTTGGTCACAAAACACAACATGAGACAAAATACGCTCGTCTGAACTGGCTGTAAGTTCGTAAACTCAACAGTGTAGGATGCAGCGCAGGCCTGAACTATGCAGACAGACTGATAAATCTCCCCATTCAAATGATTCACTCAAACATACAGTGAACACAATTTATTTAAACCTGGGAATGCAAAGCCATTAATAGAAATTAAGTGCCAGTGAAAGCCAGTGGAGGGGGACCAGCAAAAGGGAATGAACAGCTGTAGAAGATAAATAAGTGTGGTACAGAAGACTGCTTTCACTGATTGGCATGGAAATGTGCTGTTTGTGTGAGATAACAAATGGATTTCAAGCACTGAATATATAGATCAGTGTTGGCAAAGCTACTTTGAAGATACACTCCACAAAAGATGGTTCTTTAAAGGTTCTATTTAAAATATAATCTCAAAGAATTTCTTTAAAATGGTTCTCAGTGTTAAAGGGTTAATTCACCTAAAAATGAAAATGCTGTCATTAATTACTCACCTTCATGCCATTCCAAACCCATAAGACCTTTGTTCATCTTTGGAACACAAATAAAGATATTTTTATAAATCTGAGAGCTCTTTGACCCTGCACAACTGACATGTTCAAGGCCTAGAAAGATAGTAAGGACATTGTTAAAATAGTCCATGTGACATCAGTGGTTCAACTGTAATGTTATGAAGCTATGAGAATACTTTCGCAAATAAAACAAAAATAACATTTCAACATTCAACATTCTCTTCAGTCTTTTTGAGTGAACTATTCCTTTAAGAGTTTAGGATCCTTTATTACAAACTTAAAAAAAAAATGTTTTATCTGTAACTGTCAAAAAATCCTTCCATATGAATAGCTAGCTGCATTTAACTAACAATTTTGCTTTAAAATGGATAATGTGAAATACTACAGGGATATAAACCATTGTTTTTGAATTGGTAAGTTCAAGTAAACCATCCAAACGAACAAATCACACACACACACACACACAAAAACTGTAAATATGAGAAAGAGTTTAAGAAGAAAACAGGTTGAGTTCCTTAGCTTGTTGGCTTTGGACAATACAATGTGATATTACAAATTATGCAACATTTTGCTGCTTGGTGGAAAAAGTGGTTTGTAAGCAGAAAAGCTACATGATATTATGAAAACTATTGAGCAACTGTTTTGCTGCTAAATAATTTGTATCACTGCTACTTTTAGGTAGTTACTTAACAAAACTGACAGAGATGTTCAGAGTAAAATAACCTGATTAAACCGATTAAAAAATTAGTTTATTTATATATTATTGTGCTCACCAAAATGTGGAAATGATTCAAAGGGTATGAAAGCAGACACTACCCAGTAACTGTGTAATGACACAGTTCAGTGTAAGAGTTAATTTCAGTCATCTCAGGATGTCCATTAACAATTAGCTGAGTGCTTAGATATGGCTACTGAAATTCATCCATCTAAGGATTGTATAATAAGCTGTCATGCTTTGCGCACATACGCTAATGCAGCAACCTTTCGGGTCCGGCAAGTCCCTGTCTTTTCTCAAGTGGGCAGACAGACAGATCTGAGACGTGCTCGGAACACCATCACAATCCCATTTATGCTCTGTGGCATTGCCTGATGAGAAAGAGTAGATGGAGTGGCTGATGAAGGGCCCAGAGAGACCCCAGCGGAGCGTTCGCCCAGGTCCGCTTGTGTCACATAGATTCCACACTTGTCTAAAAACGCACTGAAAAATGAACAGCCTCACCTTTAACGAGTGGAGGGGGTAATTTAGACCCCCACTAATGTGCTTAATGCCAATTAATCATCTCCAGCCAAGGTGTCAGAAAGATTACTGAGAAGGAACTGAATCCTTTGGAAGGATGAAGAGAGTCTGAGGAGGAAGTGTCGCTCTAGTCTCCATAGGGGGCAACAGTGAGCTGTGAAACACACAGCCAGTGAGCAGACACTGAAGTCCCAGCAGAAAATAAAATACATGAATGAGGACGCGCTTCTGGCTTTCTTTCACAGCACACATTCCCGGCTTTTATTTTGGGCATAAAGCAACAGTGGCTGCAGAAATAAATTGATATGGTGCTAAATTTTTTCCCTTATTTGGTCACAGCAGGAGTGGGTGGAAATACCAAAATCTTCTATCACTGTAACTGTAAATATCATGATATAGTTAACTGTGCTGGACATCAATTGAAAATAATCTTTATGTTTTAATAACAATGTGGTACAATAATCCCTATCTTTGGATAATCCAGTGAATCCAATACTTTACAAATAAAGAATACTTTGTAATTTGATCATTTTTATGATCTCTATTTTTATTTGGAATTTAAAGAACAAGAATTAAAAGACATAACTATAAATAAATGTTGATTAAAACAGCTTCATATTTTGTTAAGTAGAACGACTTAACTTGTGTGGGATCTCTATTTTTCACAACTCTTTATCACAAAAATACTGTAAAGCCAACTGATTGCCATAAACAATACATCTCTGTCCCATGTGAAAAAGTAATATGTATTGAATTTGCACTTAAACTTAAGATCGTATTCAATAAAAAAATATATTTGCTGATACAAATTCAATATTTGTATCTGCAAATACATTTTATTAATTTTAAAGAAATAAAGCCCACTTAATGTGCTTAAAGAGAGTATACGATGTTTCTTTACACACTTAAGTACAGTTTTGAAAACAGCACTTGTCAAGTACATTTTAAATAGCTTTAATACTTTTTGTTGTGCTTTAACACTTATTGTCTGTTATTGTCCAACTGTAGTATGTTATTGTAAATTACATTTAAAGTCAATATATATTAAATGTACTAAAATTCTAATTACACATTTTTTTTTATTTCAAATACTTAAATTCAATGCATACAAGTTTGAATATAAATTACAGTATATAAATGCTTGCCAGTACATTTGGCATTACTCTTTAACCATATTTCAAAGGGAACAGAAGTAATTTTGAAATCCAGATCAAGTAAAAACACACTAAAAAGTTCAGCTAAATGCATTTATGCTTTTTTTTTAAACATGAAAACAGTACATTCAGTTCACACTTTCGTATATAATTTTAAAGTGCATTATTCAAAATATATTTTTTTTGTATAAGTATGCGAAAGTGTACTTTTCACAAGGGGTGATATAACGATAAATAACAACATACCACCCAACTGTAGTTCACAGGAGTAATTATAACTGTTTTCAGATAGAAGTTTTCTGAATGGGAGTGACTCTAGAAATAACTTAGTTTCAGAGCCTTTCTGAATGGGATTTGTGAACTGCGCACTTATCAGATGTAGACTGTCAAATAATTTCTCTAAAACTGCCTCTCAATCAGGCAGATGTGCCCTTAAGTCACTCAGTGTGAACAGTGTGAAGCCTGTTTCGCTGCAGGGTGCATACTGCAAAATTAAAAAGATTTAAAATCCCACATGTTGTAAACTCTGCTAGGGCTGCAGGACGCACATCATCGGCTGTGCATCTCCGGGACCGTCTCTGGTTTCCCTAACCGAGTCCCCCTCCCAAGAACATTATCACCAACTCAACAGTCCCACATTTCCTCCTCATTATCTGCATTCCACTCAGAGATCTGCCAGCGGTGAGGGCAGGTATAGCTGCACTAATGTGGTGAACATGGTAATTACTGTGCACTGCAGGAAAGAGGGCCAGTATCTCAGACTGCCAAGGACTGTTACAGTGGCTCGTTTTACATACAGAGCACAGAACAAATTGTCTTTATAGCAAAAAATGGCTTGGAGAATAGGCTCTTTCACTAATAAAATAAAATGCTGATAAATGTACACACAACAGTCAGCTCCCTGAACTTGCCATAAAATCTCATAAAACATATATACATGTAAAAAAAAACTAAATAAATTTGCGGTATTGAGCAGAAGTGTCACCACAAGTAGCAAAGCTATTAGATTAATTACAATACATTTATCTTAGATTGCTATTTTCAAAATTATTTAGATTTTAATTTGTGATATATATATATATATATATATATATATATATATATATATATATATATATATATATATATATATATATGCATGTCACAGTAAAACAAAAGTTTAGCCAACTTGACATTTTAAGGCAACCAGCTTCAGCAGATTTATAATTTTTCTCAACTTGTTGTTTTAAGTTCACACAACAATACATTGAGAATCTCCTACAAAAATAAGTTGAGAGAACAAAAAAAATCTGCTGAACTGGTTGCCTTAAAATTTTTAATTTGGCTCAATTTTTTATTTTATTTTTTTTACAGTATATTAATTTTACCTTTTAATATTTCTACAACCATATTGTGAGACCATCTGTTGGTCAGTACAGTTAAGTCTGCCTTAGTCACCATCAGCTCTTATGTTCTGAATCCCCAGTATGGGATGCACCAAGCCGCTTAACTAGCTTAATTAGAAAGATTGCCTTGGTCAAACTGAATCAATCAAAAATAACATGCATGTTGACCAGGTTCTTAATGGCTAAGCTTTAGCTAAAATGGCTAAAATAAAACAATTTCTTATGGACACAAAGCGGTCATTTGGCCATGGAAGACTTAAATACACCTGTTGAACAACTTTTGATGAAGTTGAAGAAAAAGGTGAAGAATAAGGTGTTGAAGAATTCCAAGAAACAGCTGAATTTGATTAAATCAAGGAAGAAGGAGGCATTGAAGAAATCAAAGAAGCAGTAGAATTCGAGGAAGAAATCATCAAAGAATTAAAAAGTCAAAGAATTCAAAGAAAAAGTCAAATAATATGTTGAAGAAGCCAAATAAGGATTAGTAGAAGTCAATGAAGTAAAAATAAGAATAAGAATTTGAAGAGGAAGAAGTCAAATTAGTAGTAATAGGAGCAAGGTAAGTACAATAATTTGAAGAAAACATTGAAAAAGTAGAAGACGTTTTTCAGTAAAGTAAAAAGTTAAACACCTGGACCAGCTAATAAAGCTCTACTCACTAGGGCAAGTTGGAGGTAAACTCTACAAGACATCTGCCCTCCAGGAGAAGGATTGGACACCCCTGCATTTTGGAGTGAGAACAGTTTGTCCTGGACTACTTACTTGTTTGAGTTTCTTTCATTAAATCAGCCAAACTACAGTAGTTAGCAAAACAGTCTGAATGGGTTTATGAAACAATCTAAATTGACATCACAAGTCTGTTGACTCAAGATTTCTACATTGCCAAGATGCTTGCTCAACTTTGGTGCTGTTGATGAATGTGCTGTGGGAGATCACAAAACAGGGCATTTTCCAATACTAACTAACATGAGACGTAGCCTGTGTATTATTCAAAATCCTGGTGATTAATGGCACTTCAATATTGATTTTAAAGGATGAGAATCTGAAGTTAAAACTCCTTCGTAACATGAGAATCCTCTAGAGAAGAGACTTGATGAGAGAAACATGTCTGACAGGGAACTCGAGATGAACTATGAGCACTACCACCAGGAGTATATTCTCTCACAATGAAGCACCACCTTTATACACCTAAAACATCCAGCATGTAGACAGCAGATTAAAGGAGAATCTTAATGATTCAAAACCTTACCAGCTGCAATACTGTCTTTATCGTTGTTAAAAGTGAGAGAGCAAGTTCCTGGGAACTTCAAGACCAATTACAGAGACAATACATTATCTGGAGCTGGGGTGCGAGGTAGGGGAGCAACTTCTGAGATTCATCAGCATGAATACGGCTTCAAAAGATGTGAGAAAAGGTGAGGGAAGATTTAAAACTCTTTTCTTTCACCTAATGCCCACCTGCAGGAGCATGGGAGGAAGCTGACCACCGCAATGTCAGGTACCACACTATAAGCCTTATTGAAATGTAAAAAACAGTCTTGAACTTCAGCTCTTGCTCTTAGTCGGCACATGCAGCAGTGTGAAAAGAACAGATACTGACACCAAGGGAGAACCAAAAGTCCAACTACAAAAGGAAACACATCTAGAATGGTTTCTTCCATCTCTTGTATCCTTCTCTTCAGGCAGCATATCGGTCGGCCTTTCAGTCACGGCCTCACACTGGGGCCACACAAGAGAGGTTTGCCATTTTATTTATCTCTTCCTTCCTGCATCCCTCGCTTCCTTTCTACCGTATTCTTTACAGCGTCACCATCTCTTTCATTTCGGACAGTCATGCATTTATGGATTACAGCATGGCGATGCACTCGGAGGGAGTCTGAATTACTCCTAAGCGTGCTCCGCATCAAGTCCGTACAGGAGGTCGAGAGAGGGGAATTCAAAGCAGCCAGCGTGAAGGAACTGCTGTTTGTTGTGACCAGCCTTCCCCCTCGGACAAAGAGAGGCCTCCTGAAGGTTTCCCAGCATGCAGCGGGCCCTGGGCGACCCCATGTTTAAAGTGACAGCCGTAATTTAAGACCCTCTTTGTGGCAAGCCCTTCTTTTCTGGGCAAGATGAAGCACTGTCCATTTGTGTGGGCCTGCTGAGGTGACACTCCAGAGGAGGGCCGGCGCTAATTAGCAGCCAAACACACATGAGAGTGGCTGTCCATGGCAGCAGATAAATCAAGCCTGGCCTTCTAATTCATTCGAGATGACCCTTGTCCAGCCAAGCCTTGTTTCGTAAAAGATGACTATAAAGACTTTAGCCAGCATCAATGGCTTTTATGAAGCAGCAGTCCTCGCTCTACTATGACAATATATTCAGTGAACCAGTCGGGCCATTTACGCCACCTATGATTCATTGTGTGCAAATCATTCAGCTTATTATTGTTCTGAACATCGCTATTCTCTAGACTAGAGCTATTCAGTCCTTTCAGGAGCAAGTTGAGGAGCCAAGTGTGCAAATGCCTTTTCTTTCTGATTTCAAAAGTAGCCTTTTCACCCATTACACTGACTTACTTTAAAAATGTAATTATTTTCGGTGCTTAAACTTAAGAAATGAGCTAAAAATAATCTGGATACTTTTGGTATTCATATGAGGATGCCAGGAAGGGATGTGGGATGGTGTAATGCAACGAATGAATAAAGCATTGTTTGCATGGAAGTGAGCTTTGCAAAGTATACCAACAGTAATGACATAAAACAGGGTAACACTTTAGTATAGTATAGGGACCAATAGTATAGTATAGGGACCAATTCTCATTATTAATTAGTTGTTTATTAGCATGCCTTTTATTAACACATTGGCTGTTTATTAGTGCTTATAAAGCACATATTCTGCATGACAATATTCTACATCCCAGATCCCAATATGTAAACTTAACAACTAATTCACTAACTATTAATAAGCAGTAAATCAGGAGTCATAATTAATGGTTAGTTAATAGTGAGAATCGGACCTTAAAATAAAGTGTGACCTAAAACAGATAATATAAAACCTAGACTAAACCTGTTTGTTACCTAGAAAAGTAGTTGTACTTTTGTACTCAAAATATGCTATAAATTAACAATAATGTATATTGAAGAAGAGAAAAAGAAAGAAATTACTTAAAAAGAGAAAAGTCTAATATATTCAATATTTCAAGTTTGAAGCATATTAATCGAATCATGATTATAATAAATATTATATTAGATATTTATTAAGATAAAATATATAAATATTGTATTAAGGTTTAATATAATTGTGATTTAATTAATATAATTTAATACAGTAGTGTTTTTCAATGATGCATGCAATACATGGAGGAAGTTATCCATTAGCATGCAAGGTAAGGGCCGTTAGGTAGCAATTCTCAGTAGTTGCTTATTAGCATGCTTATTACTACCATATTCGTTGATTATTATTACTTTTACTGTAAAGCACATATGGTCCCCACTTTATATTAGGTGGCCTTAACTACTATTAAGTACTATGTACTTACATAAAAACATTTTTTACAATGCACTTATTGTGTTCATATTCTATTGCAAAACACTTTTGCTGCTATTGAGGTGGGATACGAGTAGGCTACGCACAGGTTTGTCGTTATGGATAGGTTTAAGGGTGGGTTAAGGTGTCAACAGTGTAATTATAAATGTAATTTCAGAAATTCATTACAGATTTAATTAAATGCAGGCATTATTTTACACAAGTACAATTACAAGTACACAAGTAAAACATATATGTACACAATAAGTGTTTTGTATAAAATCATTAATTTAAATGTAATTACATAGTAGTTAAAGCCACCTAATATGAAGCGTGGCACATATTAATACCTTATTGTGAATGACCATAATTCCCTTAATTCAACCCCATACCTAAACGTAACAACTACCTTACTAACTACAAGTTAGTACTTTCAAACTACCTATTAACCCTTTAAGAATCCAGCGTACCGCCGGCGGGACACAGGGTAAAGTTGTCAGACAAAAAATAAATAAAAAAAAGTTGAACATGTCATATATCCATGGCAAGCTGAGATTCTTGTGATTACAACCATTTTAAGATACAATAAACACAGCATGTACAATCAGTGTCTTTATCAGACCACTTTTTGTTGACATAATGCAGACATGCATGATAGTACAGACATATAGTGGGTACGGAAAGTATTCAGACCCCCTTAAATTTTTCACTCTTTGTTATATTGCAGCCATTTGCTAAAATCATTTAAGTTAATTTTTTCCTCATTAATGTACACACAGCACCCCATATTGACAGAAAAACACAGAATTGTTGACATTTTGCAGATTTATTAAAAGAAAAACTGAAATATCACATGGTCCTAAGTATTCAGACCCTTTGCTCAGTATTTAGTAGAAGCACCCTTTGATTTAATACAGCCATGAGTCTTTTGGGAAAGATGCAACAAGTTTTTCACACCTGGATTTGGGGATCCTCTGCCATTCCTCCTTGCAGATCCTCTCCAGTTCTGTCAGGTTGGATGGTAAACGTTGGTGGACAGCCATTTTAGGTCTCCAGAGATGCTCAATTGGGTTTAAGTCAGGGCTCTGGCTGGGCCATTCAAGAACAGTCACGGAGTTGTTGTGAAGCCACTCCTTCGTTATTTTAGCTGTGTGCTTACGGTCATTGTCTTGTTGGAAGGTAAACCTCCAGCCCAGTCTGAGGTCCTGAGCACTCTGGAGAAGGTTTTCGTCCAAGATATCCCTGTACTTAGCCACATTCATCTTTCCCTCGATTGCAACCAGTCGTCCTGTCCCTGCAGCTGAAAAACACCCCCACAGCATGATGCTGCCACCACCATGCTTCACTGTTGGGACTGTATTGGACAGGTGATGAGCAGTGCCTGGTTTTCTCCACACATACCGCTTAGAATTAAGGCCAAAAAGTTCTATCTTGGTCTCATCAGACCAGAGAATCTTATTTGTCACCATCTTGGAGTCCTTCAGGTGTTTTTTAGCAAACTCCATGCAGGCTTTCATGTGTCTTGCACTGAGGAGAGGCTTCCGTCGGGCCACTCTGCCATAAAGCCCCGACTGGTGGAGGGCTGCAGTGATGGTTGACTTTCTACAACTTTCTCCCATCTCCCGAATGCATCTCTGGAGCTCAGCCACAGTGATCTTTGGGTTCTTCTTTACCTCTCTCACCAAGGCTCTTCTCCCTCGATAGCTCAGTTTGGCCGGACGGCCAGCTCTAGGAAGGGTTCTGGTCGTCCCAAACGTCTTCCATTTAAGGATTATGGAGGCCACTGTGCTCTTAGGAACCGTAAGTGCAGCAGATTTTTTTTTGTAACTTGGCCAGATCTGTGCCTTGCCACAATTCTGTCTCTGAGCTCTTCAGGCAGTTCCTTTGACCTCGTGATTCTCATTTGCTCTGACATGCACTGTGAGCTGTAAGGTCTTATATAGACAGGTGTGTGGCTTTCCTAATCAAGTCCAATCAGTATAATCAAACACAGCTGGACTCAAATGAAGGTGTAGAACCATCTCAAGGATGATCAGAAGAAATGGACAGCACCTGAGTTAAATATATGAGTGTCACAGCAAAGGGTCTGAATACTTAGGACCATGTGATATTTCAGTTTTTCTTTTTTAATAAATCTGCAAAAATGTCAACAATTCTGTGGTTTTCTGTCAATATGAGGTGCTGTGTGTACATTAAAGAGGAAAAAAAATTAACTAATATGATTTTATCAAATGGCTGCAATATAACAAAGAGTGAAACATTTAAGGGGGTCTGAATACTTTCCGTACCCACTGTACATAGGAATAACACAGTAGGGATGCAATATAACACCAATATAAGAAAAAACCCACAAATTAAATAATGTACTATGTACAGAAATAGAATTATAGGAAAAAAATGTATTTAGATTATAAATTATAAAAATATATATAATTTTAAAAGTGTACACATTTTGGATTATATAAATAAATGTCACTATAATGTGTTTATGCTTCAGTTACTATGTAACTGCAATTATTGACAGTGAATCTAGATGAGAAATTGAATAGCTCTAAGTGTAACCTTTCATTAGAGCCCAAAATGATGAATGTACATTAAAGCATTTAAGAATTACAGCATTGTATGTGTCGTTGGTTACAAAGGGTCACTTGGAGTCTCCCAATTGTAATTTTTTTGGAAGCGCCTTGACATAAAATAAGATAAACATGTGTAAAACACAAATTTTCTAATATATTGTTTAACAAATGCGAAATTTGGCTTGGTAAGGCTTCATTCTGTGATCCCAATGTATTTTCCAGCTCATACCTCCCGGCTATAGTCATCTGCAGGCTTCTATTTACAAAAAAAATGCAGGCGGAATAATTTTTTTCTTTTTTTAGTGTATTCAAAGTGCTATTACTCAATATCAAGTCAAGTCACCTTTATTTATATAGCGCTTTTAGCAATACAAATTGTAACAAAGCACTGCACAATATCAAAATAGGCAAATTGTAATTGTAATAATGTAAAATGACAGGATTTAACACTCAATTATCTGTTGAATGCATTTCATTATTGAATTTAGTAATGGCATTGTCCAGCTCAGTTCAGTTTAAATATCAGTAAGACTTAAATTGATTATCAGAGTGTCACCTTTCAAATGAGACCAACACCATGCATATCATCCAAATGGCCCAAGAACAGCATGCAATTTACTTTGGGTATGGCTTTTTTAGGCGTTTTAGGCTAATTTTACAGGAACCGTAAAAATAAGCAGAAAATTGGGATTTTATTGAGGTCGTAGTTAATAGTGAAAATTGATCTCCAAACTAATGTGTGACCAAATATATATATAATTGAGCCTAAGCTAGCTATTTTTCTTGCTATTGACAACTTTGGTGTTCAACACCAGGTTCAATGTAACTGACTGGTCACCACCCGATGCAGATGCTTGCCAAAGTGATGTGACTTTTCGTCAACAACTAACAAGCTTCAGACGAAAACTAGTTAAACTGCAATTTTTAGGGAAAAGTGAGTCACTGAGCCACAGCAACAGCATTAAAGATCCGCTCAAGGCTAGCGTGGGTTGAGTACTCCCAAGACAAGAGCCAGCATCACTTCAGACTAACATGATAAGCTACCAATCATTTCTAAACAGTACAAATGCTGAGGGAATGCATTTTTTAGATCAAATTACAAAAGGACTGTATGTTCTGAAAACAGGCGGATAATCAAAATGTAGCACTTCCTAGTTCATAAACAGGGTTCGGAGGCGTATCTGCAAAATTTCTCCCAACAAAAGCATTATTTCTGAACGGGTCCTCGGAGATAGACAAGCCAGATCACATGTGCTGTGTTGGAGCTGAGTACTGCTGAGTTTGTTTACTCACATGTTTGTTTGACTTTTCTCATGATTTACTAGGTACTCTGGAAAATCAATATTGATCACTTGCTTGGATATGAGCCAGCTATTCGCAATTAACACAGCATCATGGGAGATACCTGCAGTTACAGCTGTGCACAAACAGCAATATAAGTTGAAGAAATGTCAAGAATATGAAAATACATTAAAGCAAAATGTAAAAAAAGTCAAGATAGTTCCTGAGGCTCATACTTAACTGAAATATAACAGCTAACATCTATTTGCACAACAAATAACACGTTGATCAAGTCTGTTTACTGATTTAAACTGTATAGGCTATTTACAGCTGTTTTACTAAATTCCATCTGACTTCGCCACTTAAGACAAGAAACTTTAAAACAAATTGGGGAAGCTGTTAGCATTGGCATACATCTTTGCATACTGTCACGAGAAAGGAATTTCAGACTATTTTTTAGTCAATCGTAACTACACATTGTCATTTTTTCCTCCATTGATGGCCACTTGAATGTAGCCATGTACGGTTTTTTGAATAAAGTTTTTTTTTAAAGCAAAATTTTTCAGCAATCAGCAATAGGTGTTAGCAAAGGGTTTGTGTCTTTCAAATGAAAGGGAATGCTAAAAGATAACTTCTTTATGACCCCCCTCCCCCCCCCAACCAGTGCAATTCCCTCCCCACGGTTGTTTTCATTTGTCAACTCAATTACACAGTCACCTGTCAAGAAAAGGTCAACTTCAAGGTTTCAGTTCAGAGTTCATAAAAACCACGAATGGATCCAATCATAATCAACAGTAATGCTATCTATCAGCATGTGCAACCAACACCACATTGATGTTAGGGTTAGTATTGGTTTTGTGTTGTGTTGGCAATCTGCACCATGACTCACGTGACAAATACATTTTTTTTTTTGAATTGGCTCTGGGGTGGGTTTTGCACTTAACAGGTTTGAGGGAAAAATTTACACAATAGTTTTCTCCAGGAGCTGTTTGCTAAGCTAATTATCAGCTAAACAATGACCCCTGTAATTAAACTACCCCAATAATTTTATAGACTACACATCATCTTAGTGTTCCAAAATACAATAAATCCAATACCAGCAAACCCAAACATGAAAAAAGACTGACAGGCAGTAGGTGCTTTCTGATTGGTTAGCATTCAGATTGGCTATTTTAGCTGTTCACGGAACCAAAGGCCATTAGAGACAAGTGTGATTTCTCAGGTCACCTATTCTAATCATATCTGTTCTCTCATTCACATATGAATTTGAATACAGCCCACAATGCATTTCTTCCAGGCTTACATTGGTCAAAAGCACCATAGCTACATTCCCAGTTATCCTGTCCTCATTCCTTTAGCCTGCTTCCTACTAAAATTGCATTATTACTGACAGCACAGATATTGGATGTAGAACAGAACAAATGGTCTTAATAGGAATGAGATCACTCCGGTTAGAAAGTGATTGGCTTACTTGGGCCTGGGCCAAAAACAATTTGTGATTCTTTTATACCTGTGTCTGTGCCCTGGAGATAGAGGAGAGCGAAATGAAGACAGAGGGTGAGGGTGAAAAACGGAGAGCACAGAGTCGGAGGGAGAAGCTCTTTATCAGCTGCTTTGCTCCCCCTGCATTACCTCATCTTTCTCTCTCTGCGACTCAGGGCTTATAAAACGAGCAAACTGTTTTTTGAGCTATAGAACAGCCCACTACCCAACCCAACCAGTGTCCCAATATGAATGAGGAGCATTGTGAGCTTTGTTTGCCAATATCGAGCAGTCCATCTTTGAAGGGCCAGCACAGGGGGTAATGAAATCAGAATATTAGGTGTCTGCTGTTGACGGAGTGCTGACAGCCTTGTAAAGAAAAGGCGGCTGTATTGATTGAACACAAAACAACAAACAAACAAAAAACACTAGCTTTCTTTTTGCACGAGGAGAGAGATGGTTTCTTTTTTCTTTGTGTTTCTCCTCCTTTACTGCCAGGAAATCTGACAGCTTGATACAAATAGCAGTGATTGGTGTGGTTTCTGGGATAACTAGATTTGGGTTACTGGTATATGGGGTACTGTAGGGATTGCAAGCGCTGACCATATCACAATATTAAAAGACAATAATATAGTTAAATGTGCCTATGTGTTTGTGTCTTTTTTTGTGTTTTGTTGTCTGTGAATTTTTTTCAGTAACTCTTTCTGCAGGTTACTTTCTTATGTCCGTATTTGGAAACAAGTAACTGTCTCCATGAGTGAATTACTGAGGCATTCACTCAACTCAATCATTCAAACACTGTTTCAATCATGAACAAACAAGTGACTAACTAAATTCATTTCTGCAATATATTGTATAATTTTGCTCTTTTCCTAAAGCCACTTCACTAATTTATTAAGCTCAATTATCTTTTTCTGCACATTAGAAATATATTATTCGTTTTTTTCTCATTATGATGGATGATAAAGGGAATTTGGACTGTTTTCCCTCCTATTATTTCTGTGAAACAGGAAGCCATGGCTAGATATTTTCATGTTCACAATCCCCCTGGAGTGCTCAAAGTTGTAAATATGAATGGGAATATACTTCAGAGATATTTGACTTATAATAATTTCAAGGGTTATCAATAATTGTGTTCAACTTGTATTTGATAAAAACATTTATTTCATAATGAGATTTTCCCCTATTTTCAATTGTTTTATTTCAATGAAAGGTTAGATTTTGTGAATGAATAATAATGCAGGTTTATTTTCAGAGCTGTAAGGTCCACGCACTTGGCCCAAAGAAGGTATCCAATGGTGGATGAAGGTTTCTTGTGTGTTCGGCCTTTTCAACGTGCAAAGTTATTAAGTTTAGGATAAATTCTAATCTGACTCCATTTTATAATGACCTTGAATCGTCTGTTTATAATAATTATTCTTCTGACATTTGATTATTCTAGTTAACACTTTACTTTATTACTCGTTCATTAGGAATCTATGTTGCTAAGGGTGTATCATGCCAGCCGATGTTCATGTACCCCACGGTCACAAACCCTCCTGTCTAATCATTAGTTAGATGTTATGACTAACTATTTAATAGACCGCTTCATGCTTGTCATTTTTAAATATTGGTTCTGTTTAGCCCCCTACATTCACCTATTTAACAACTTAGTTAAAAATCAAACAATAATCAGAGGTTATGGCTAGCACTATGATACTTCAATAGTGTTTCTATCTAGCCCCCTATAGTTAGTCTAACTTTATAACAACTTGAATAAAGCTTAGATAATAATCCGAGGTTATGGCTAGCAATGTGAAATATGCTGATCCTTCAATAGTGTTTTGATCTAACCCCCTATAGTTGATCTAACTACATAACAACTTAACTAAAGCTGAGACAATAAATTGAATCTTAAATCTTGACAATAACCAGAGGTAATGGCTAGTACAATGAAATATGCCCGAACCATGCTAGTATTTCAATAGTATTGTATCTAGCCCCCCATAGTTAATGCAACTGTATAACAAATTAACTAATGTCAAGCAGTTAGTCAGAAATCTAGAAACCCACCTGATGTGCCCCATGCTCCATCTGACCTGAGATCTAGTCTGTACTTAACCCTGATGCATGTTTTCGGTAAAATACGCCTTCACAAGTCAGAATAAAATCAAATGTTACAATTTATTATCAGTCAGGTAAATATGTATTATGCCAATTATACAGCCAATTCAAATATATAAAATCAACATAAAACATCAAAATCTCAAAGGTGAATCTAAGAGTAAGCATACCTGACTTGAGAAAAATATATAGTATGAAGTGCGCAAACACACTTCATCCTATGGTTCATTCCGGCTACAGAAAAGCCCCCGATTCTTTTGCAACATTTCCTTGTAGTACTTCCTGAAGTACTTCAGACAAAGACCAACGTTCCCCGAGATGGAGACTGGCACTAACAATTGGAATTTGCATTGATCAAGTAGAGTTATCACTTTTTGGGACAGAAGGTAATTTGCATGAAAGGCACTGAGAACTGACCCGCCCCTACAGTGTGCAAAATATCTCAAAACGCTTAGGATTTGTATTAACTTTCACTTTACTTCTTATAAGAATGAGACCATTGTACCAATCACCCTGAGACTACTCAAATGATACCAAACATGACTGTGAATATCACTTGCATTAATGTAGAACATTACAATCTACTATTGACCACTTTGAGCAGAATGAGTAGAAGGAATGATGGGTGAAGGAATTTAAGAAGAAACAAATGAACAGAAGTGGAGGTTTCCTGCAACTCCACTCTGCGGGGTGTCTCGAAAATGCCCGTGCATTGTCTGTTTCTCAGGAGATCAACGTATCTGAGGTTCTTTAATCCTTACAGAGCCTTCTTTGACCATATTTACCAAGGGTACCAACAATCCTGACCATGTATGTATGTTTATAAAAGCAAAAGTCTCAGGTAGTGAATATCAGCATATGTGACTGAGTAAACATAGCATTGGTGGTACCTCATGCAAAAATGTAAAAAATGGCAAAAGACACAGTTGCATATTTTTCAAAATGGCAAACAATCTATAACAGAGACACCTACATTAAGACAAAGGGCTAGTAGCATTTACATGGTTCCCCATGGGGCCCTCTGTGAGTGCAAAGTTAACGATAGGATCTGTCTTCATCAGGGTCTCTACATTACTCCGTCTTTGGAAGGAGAGCTCTGGACGGCTTGATTCTGTTTATGCAACAATATGCACATGTAAATTGATGGAACATTTGGCTAGATGCTGAAACCTGAAAGGTAAAGGGCATGAGTTAGTGACTTTAAATAATGTTTGCTTGCACACATGAGGACAGATATAAATGCTTTCAGACCACAACACTGCACATGCAACATAATACACACTTCGCTGTTAGTATTTGCAGCTGGAGTTTCAAGAAGAAACAGAAGAAAAATAACTTGAATATTCATGATAATAATTGTGGTCCCAAGATTAATTTCAAGCAAACACAGAGGATCTAAATGCAGTATCATCACACACATACATGTTCATTTACTTTCATTTTTTATCTCTATCTTCAAGGTTTTCTCCCAAGGAACCTGTCTAACAGATTGGTGCATGTCATGCTAGAAAACAACATACAACATTTGAAGCATTCAAGCTTGCTGTGATAAAAAAATGAAATATCTTTAAATCGCTGCTCTGTTCCAAAGCTATTCAGGGAGAGAGAAAAAAGAAAGTCTATGCCAAAGTCTGTTGCACCTATTGACGTTCTTTTCTCTGAATGATATTTTGAACATCATGCGTTTCTGTGGAACATCCCTCTCCTCCCAGTTGCCCTCCAACCATCCGATTTTATAGTCGGCAGAGAAACCTGAACATGACTTATGGGCATGCTGGGAAATGAAAAGCAATATAATGAAGAAGAACAAAAAGTGAGGAGGGGTAAAAATTAGAAATTCTGTTTATTATCATTTACAGGCCTCCAAAATACTCCCCAGCCTTTGTTGAAGAGTTCACAGAACTGTTATCAATGATTTCCTCAGAGTTTGACTGTTTTGCTATTGCAGGGGATTTTAATATTCACATAGACAATGCTGAAATCAAAACTACAAAAGAAATTGTAACAGTTTTAAACACTTTTGACCTGATTCAGCATGTGCACGGACCCACACACAATCGTGGACACACTCTAGATTTACTCATAAGTAGAGGTCTAAACATTTCATCCATTGTCATTAAGGATGTAGCTCTGTCTGATCACTTCTGTATTTTCTTTGATATATTGATCTCTGTCACCACTGAATCTAGATCTGTCTCTGTCAGAAAGAGATGCATTAATGAGAACACTAGTGTGCTATTTATGAAGGCAATATCTTTAACACCGAGCATTTCTGCAGACTCTGTTGATCTTCTCCTGGATTCATTTGACTCAAAAGTTAAGAATGTTATTGATGATATTGCACCGATAAAGGTCAGCAAGAAGAATGGCAGACAAAAATCATTTTGGAGAAAATCAACAGCAGTTCAGAATATGAAAAGACAATGCAGAAAAGCTGAGCGGATGTGGCGGAAGACGAAACTAGAAATACACTATAGCATCTATAAAGACAGCCTTCAATGCTTTCAATTTGGAACTAGCCATGGCTAGACAGACCTTCTTCTCAAACATTATAAACAGTAACTTAAACAACACTCGCACTCTTTTTGCTACTGTTGAGAGACTGACAAACCCCCCAAGTCAGATTCCCAGTGAAATGCTCTCTGACAGCAAATGCAATGAGTTTGCTTCCTTCTTTTCAGAGAAGATCAGTAATATCAGGAAGGAGATTGGCACATCTTCCTGTAATACAGAGGTCACACAGATTCGACAGCAATCTCAAAAAGAAGTGACTATGTCTGTTTTTAAAACAATTGATAGAAAAATTTTGGAAGAAATAGTACAGCATCTTAAATCGTCAACCTGCTATCTTGACACACTTCCCACATCTTTTTTCAAAAGTGTGCTTAACTGTTTAGAAGCAGATCTCTTAGAAGTGGTAAACACCTCACTTCTTTCTGGGACTTTTCCAAACTCCCTGAAAACTGCAGTTGTTAAGCCCCTTCTGAAAAAGCGCAATCTTGATAACACCATGTTGAGCAACTATAGACCAATATCAAATCTTCCTTTCATAGGCAAGATTATTGAAAAGGTAGTTTTTAATCAGCTGAACAACTACTTAAACTCAAATGGGTACCTGGATAATTTTCAATCTGGTTTCCGCGTGCATCACAGCACAGAGACAGCACTCATTAAGATAATAAATGATATTCGCTTTAATTCTGATTCTGGCAAAATATCAGTGCTGGTACTACTAGATCTTAGTGCTGCGTTTGACACTGTCGATCATAACATACTTCTAGAGAGACTGGAAAACTGGGTCGGGCTTTCTGGGATGGCACTCAAATGGTTCAGGTCATACTTAGAAGGGAGAGGTTATTATGTGAGTATAGGAGAGCATAAGTCTAAGTGGACGTCCATGACATGTGGAGTCCCACAAGGCTCTATTCTTGCACCGCTCTTGTTTAGCCTGTATATGCTCCCACTAAGTCAAATAATGAGAAAGAACCAAATTGCCTATCACAGCTATGCTGATGATACCCAGATTTACCTAGCGTTATCTCCAAATGACTATAGCCCCATTGACTCCCTCTGCCAATGCATTGATGAAATTAACAGTTGGATGTGCCAAAACTTTCTTCAGTTAAACAAGGAGAAAACTGAAGTCATTGCATTTGGAAACAAAGATGAAGTTCTCAAGGTGAATGCATACCTTGACTCTAGGGGTCAAACAACTAAAAATCAAGTCAGAAATCTTGGGGTGATTCTGGAGACAGACCTTAGCTTTAGTAGTCATGTCAAAGCAGTAACTAAATCAGCATACTATCATCTCAAAAACATTGCAAGAATTAGATGTTTTGTTTCCAGTCAAGACTTGGAGAAACTTGTTCATGCCTTTATCACCAGCAGGGTGGATTATTGTAATGGTCTCCTCACCGGCCTTCCAAAGAAGACCATTAGACAGCTGCAGCTCATCCAGAACGCTGCTGCCAGGATTCTGACTAGAACCAGAAAATATGAGCACATCACACCAGTCCTCAGGTCCTTACACTGGCTTCCAGTTACATTTAGGATTGATTTTAAAGTACTTTTACTCGTTTATAAGTCACTCAATGGTCTAGGACCTAAATATATGGCAGATATGCTCACTGAATATAAACCTAACAGACCACTCAGATCATTAGGATCGAGTCAGTTAGAAATAACAAAGGTTCACACAAAACAAGGGGAGTCCGCTTTTAGCTATTATGCCGCCCGCAGCTGGAACCAGCTTCCAGAAGAGATCAAATGTGCTAAAACATTAGCCACATTTAAATCCAGTCTCAAAACTCATCTATTTAGCTGTGCATTTGTTGAATGAGCACTGTGCTACATCCGAACTGACTGCATTATTTTATGTATAATCCTATTCTATTTAACTGTTTTAAATTTCATTTTAAATCAATTTCTATATCATTTTAAATTTCCTTATTTTATTATTTTTAACTCCTTGTTTTTATTGCTGTGAATGATTATTTCACTTTCTTTTATGTAAAGCACTTTGAATTACCACTGTGTATGAAATGTGCTATACAAATAAACTTGCCTTGCCTTGCCTTGCCTTGCCTAATGTTTGCTTGCACACATGAGGACAGATATAAATGCTTTCAGACCACAACACTGCACATGCAACATAATACACACTTCGCTGTTAGTGTTTGCAGCTGGAGTTTCAAGAAGAAGCAGAAGAAAAATAACTTGAATATTCATGATAATAATTGTGGTCCCAAGATTAATTTCAAGCAAACACAGAGGATCTAAATGCAGTATCATCACACACATACATGTTCATTTACTTTCATTTTTTATCTCTATCTTCAAGGTTTTCTCCCAAGGAATCTGTCTAACAGATTGGTGCATGTCATGCTAGAAAACAACATACAACATTTGAAGCATTCAAGCTTGCTGTGATAAAAAAATGAAATATCTTTAAATCGCTGCTCTGTTCCAAAGCTATTCAGGGAGAGAGAAAAAAGAAAGTCTATGCCAAAGTCTTTTGCACCTATTGACGTTCTTTTCTCTGAATGATATTTTGAACATCATGCGTTTCTGTGGAACATCCCTCTCCTCCCAGTTGCCCTCCAACCATCCGATTTTATAGTCGGCAGAGAAACCTGAACATGACTTATGGGCATGCTGGGAAATGAAAAGCAATATAATGAAGAAGAACAAAAAGTGAGGAGGGGTAAAAATGAGAAAGATTCAAATGAGTAGAACTTCTATAGCTGATGGCAAGGTCATCTATGTTTATAAAAACATAAATTACACATATTTAATTTAGTGAAGACAGAAATTGTGGGTTTGAATTGAGACCATGTGTCCCCCTGAGCAGTCTGATAAATAGAGCAGTTGAGAGCTGAGGCTGACTTGGAGTACTTGTTCATTAATTCTTCTACTGGTCTTAATTGGAGCCCAGTAGGACTTCTGTTCTAAAGCAGCGCTAGCCCTCAGACAACACGCGGAGCGAGCCAGACAAAGACACCGGCAGAACAAAGACAGATCCCAAATCTGCTACTACATATTTGCTGCAGGCAAGTCGTGGCGGCCCAGACCCTCTTTTGTGCTGTTTGATTTCATCACTTTTTATTTTATTACAAGTTTAGATACTTAAACCTCCTTTGTTCATCCTGTACTTACAAACTCTGCATAAAAAAAAATTGTTTAAAAAAAAAAACAAAAAAAACTGCTGGCTTAAGGCCAAAGTATACTTCACATTGTAAGGGACAGCGTACCATGCGCGTGATGCGAATTTCGTCATCAGAATAGTACGCACGTATTGTACGCTCAGGGTATTATTTTTGTACACGCAGGTTCCACATGCGCATTAAACTCTCTCTTGCAGTAATTAGTATCCGCAAGGTGGAAACGCTGCCGTGGTGGTATCGATTCACAAGGTAGCCGAAGAAAAACTGCATAAACATATGGCTTCACACACCTCCGGAATAAGCTTAGATACTGTCCGGCTTCCCAAACGGTAGGACCAATACTTGGTCATGGCTAGCCTTTCCGCTGTGCTTACCGGACCTTGAGTTTTTCTTCCGTGTCCTTCTTTACGCTGTAATCTTCATAGCTGCTCCCTACGGGCCCCGCTAGGCCAGGAGAGGTATTGCAATTGGGCACAAAGCGAATGCGTCGAAAGTCTGTCAAGTCAAATTAAATATACTTTGCAAGGCTGCGCGTACGACTATGCGCATACGCTAACGTACACGTACAAAAATAAGTATACCTGGGCCTTTACAGATATCATGCGTTTTTTTAGCAGGTTTTGAATGCAGAAAAGTTAATTGAATTTAACTGTGAATTGCACATTTTGTCAGTTCCATAGATTTGCCACTTCCATCCATCCATACATCCACTCTATCAATTCATCCATATAATCCATCCATCCATCCATTAATTCATCCATCCATCCATCCATCCATCCACTCTATCAATCTATCCATATATTCCATCCATTTATCCATCCACATACTCATCTATACATTTATTCTTACTATCCTTACCATCCATCCATCCATCCATCCATCCATCCATCCATCCATCCATCCATCCATCCATCCATCCACAAACAAACAATCATCTATCCTGGAGATCAAAACTATGACAAAGTCTACTGCATGACAGTCCCAAATTAAAATAAACCAGTGATTAGGCGTCCAAACTCATTTGGGTATTTACAATGCGGTGGTGTTGTGCCGTGCCAAACCAAAGACCCTGCTGTTGAAGTCACATGGGCCCATGAATGCAGAAGTCCACACAAAGGCAGAGCGCATCACAGTCTGCTCTTTCTTTCTCTTCCGTCACCAAGCCATTCTCTCAGCTACGCCACACACAACTGGGGCTTGTTCACGGATAGGGCTAAAGAACAAAATTTACACGAGAAACAAAACCCGAGCTGTGTGCTGGCTGTACACAAGCTGAGTGAGACTAACAGACCCCCTTTGAGGAGACAGGGAGCTTCCAGTTCACAGGGTTCACAGAGGTTACGAGTCCTCGGGCATAGAGGGGTCCTCTGCTAATGTTTTGAGGTGTGGTGGGGGTTGTCATATAGTAAGACGGTCACGCAGGCATGCTGAGAGAATGGTGTTATTTACAAGCACACACTGTCCTCTGTTGTCTCCTACACACTTTGGCAGTGGCCCCAGGACAAGGACGACTGGTAAACACACTACTGAGTTCGTACAACAAAGGCTTGCCGCAATGAAGAGTTATGTTGGCTGACCGGCCATAAACTTAATGAAGAGATTAGCATGGTGCCATGGACACAAATGCAGATCATGAGGTCTTTTCAGCAGGACAGTGGGCAATAGTAATTGCCTTTTTTATCGTGTTCATCATCACGTCGTAAATTTGCCACTACAGTCCACAGCATGGCTGTTGTAAACACAAATGCTTTTGTAAGTTTCAACAGCTCTTTTATTAGCAGGGATATTCGCAGTGTTTTAATGATAACCTTGAGACTCTAAATACAGCCAACTACGGGTCAATGAAAAATAAACGTGTCAACTTTTATTATGATAAATAAATATTTATTTCCTACACATTTTTAAATATTCATTTTACAATTATGAAAATAATTAAAAGTATATTTTCTTTCTAAGTAAAAAGTGGCAGGAGTCATCTCTATGATTTCATGTCCTGCTTCATTTTTTAGATGTATATTTATAATATTTGAAAAAAATGTATAACTAGGTTTTCTTTTCAAGAATTGTATCCTTTTAATGAAAATTTATACTTTTCATTAAAAAATAAGGCTTAACCCTAAGCATGATATATTACATAAAAAAAAACTTCTCGCAAGCATATTAAAATGTGCATTCAAGTCATAACATTTATACATCCTTTATAAATAAATAAAAAACACCAAGTCATTGAGCTATAAACCTCAAACTTCTTGGACACAAAAGCTAGCAAAAAGATTTCCAGCTACCATCTTCTGCTGGAACACTTTAAAGGCCAATACTGTTCGGAACCTCTATGAATCAATCTCAGATAAATTATTTTTAAAAGGATTGGGAAGGACTATAGTGACTCCCCGTCACCATAAAGCAGCCTGATGTCCCTTTTTTAAAAGAAGAAAAAAAAAACTTTACTGCCAAACAACACACAAAGACCTCGACAGAGAGCTGCAATAAAAATGAGCAAAGCACAAACATACGGAACAGAGGTCAAAGGCTGTCAGTGCGGGACATGAAATCTTAAGCTGACACAAATGGACCCAGAGAATCCACCTCGCCACACGTCCCCTCCACTTACTTACAGGCCTGAAGATGCTAACTGAATTACCCATGATGGCTAATCCATCCATCATGACCACCAGGAGCCATGAATCAAGTATCCAAACGGTCACAGGAACAGGTCTCGGCGTCCCCACTTAGGGTGCCATGTCTCAGGATCTGTAGTCTGTAGGCGGAGTGAAAGGATTGATATGATGGATACTGGAGGAAAAATCAATACCATGAAGACAGAAAGAGCATCAGGACTGCATCTTGAGGCATCCAGCACTGTAAATAATCAGGTCGCACATTAGTTTTAGAGCATTATGATGCTGAGAGCTGAATGGCAACTCCTCTCATATCGGAAGTCATTAAATGAGCCATTCTTACCAGACTGACATAAGTCAGGAAGTATGTGAGCGAGAGGATCAGTGATCTGCCCAAATTACAAATGGGGTTGCAGTTTATAATAGAGATGTGCTATAGATGCTCAATAAAGAAAAAGCTGCTCAATGAGGGGTCCTAATAGAGTTTTCCATCTGTGCTTTGATTGTAGAGCAACACCTATAAGATATCTGTGGTGATTTATCATGGATGTGCAATAACTTGGATATTATTCTGTTACATAATGTCCATGATATGTTCAATATTTAAAATCTGTGTTTGAGTATGTGCGCATTTGCAG
Source organism: Gymnocypris eckloni scoliostomus (assembly GCA_027564155.1). Lineage (NCBI taxonomy): Eukaryota > Metazoa > Chordata > Actinopteri > Cypriniformes > Cyprinidae > Gymnocypris > Gymnocypris eckloni. Next base: position 20,834,355 of record CM050421.1, on the reverse strand, counting down.
TCAGGTGTATGTGAAGAGTGCTGACTGAAATCACCAGTTCCAATCTGACTGGTTTGTACTACTTAAGGCCCAAGTATACTTCTTTTATACTTCTACACTTTTGTGCGCACACAGTTGTATGCATTAGCCTTTCAAAGTATAGTCCATTTAAGGTGTACACAAATGCAGATGGTCAACACATGAGCTCTAGAAAGCTTTATTTTTGTCCAGCATCTGCTATATTTTTCGTTAGAAGATATGACAGAGAAAAATGTCTTTGTACTATTTTAAACTAAAGTTGTGGCCCTCTCATAACCCGTTTCTCAATGCAGCCATCTGTTGTTGTTGCTGCAGTCTTCGCTATATTGTTGCTCCATCTCTTAAATTTTGTTGAAAAAAATCTCTGTCCAGTGTTGCCACCTTGTGGAAAAACTGATAAGTGCAAAACCAAGTCAATGTGCATGTGCGACGTGTGTACAAAGTATGCACAGTTAAACAAATCGGATGGCACGCATACAGTAAACACATAGTATTTTAGTGACATAATTTGAATCACATTGCATGGTACAAAGATCCATGTGCATGCATCGCTGGAAAGTAGACCTTTTTGTCCAAGCCCAAAACAAGCAGCTTTCTGTTGGTTAAAAGCACATTTGAGTGAACAGTTTGAACGTGATGTGAAATTTACATTTGAAAATCTTTCATCATCACTAATTTTTTTTTTTTTGTGCATATTTTCTGATATGTACAACTTTATCAGCTGTACACATCAGAAAGTTTTGGAATCATGTATTTCATATAACTCTGGCTTTAAAAGTAATTTAAATCAAAACAAACTGTAGCTGGTCACTTTACTTCTCAGTTAGGTGGTCTCTTCCTATCTATTGGCAGTTCTTGACCAGAATAATTTGAAATGAGGGTCAGTGTTTATGCCGCGAGTCAAAAGTCTGGCTACACTTGTGTGTATGTATGGAGTGATATTTTCCTGTGGCTGTTGTGTCTCTCAGACCGATTGACAGTTGTATGACAGGGCTGGGAGTTCAAGAAAGTGCTTAACGAGAGTGAGAGAGCTTTTCTGGCTTTTGTTTTGACAGATAGTAGTTCTCATGTTATCTCTTCGGCTAAACCCACAGGTGTTTTCAAATGCTGCTCATGTCCTCTCCTCTAAACACCATCTGAGGCAACTGACTCCATTCTACCCACACTGTTGCATGATAGCTATTGTAAATGGCTCGGTATATCACTGGGTTATTATGACAATATTCATTCTTGACTCATTAATCGACTACTGTTTAAAACATGGAAAATGGTGGCGCTTCACAATTTAATCACATAGCTACCTTGATCTAGTAGAGAGAGTGTTTTCCAGTTTTGCAAAGCACGATGTGCGACGTGAAAGAAAACCATTAGAAATGTGACCCACACAGATGAACGCTATAATCACACCACAACTCAGTGGAAAGAAGGGACACAGATAATTTATTAGTGGCCTCGCTCCAGACCAAACAAATGCAACCTTCTTAATGTTTTCTAAAATCTATATAAATCAACGTATAGAGCTTTACAGCCATGATCTTTTAACCTCATGGTTTATATTCTCAATACATTTCTTCTCACTATAAGTAATATGAAACATTTGGCAGATGGCCCAATGACATCACCTTTTTGCAAATATTATCGGAGGCAATAACTTTGAAAAATGACATGAAAATAAATACCTTGTTGCGTTGCAGCATGGAGAAAGTTATCTATCTATAATAAACTATGTTTTTTCAAGCGAGTTGGGAATGTGTGTATTAAATTAACACACAGCTATGTCTTAGGACACTTAAGTAGTCATAAACCAACAGGCCTGCATAATATAAACCGGATTTTCCCGAAAAGTGTCCTCATCTCACTTTTGACATTCCTTCATGATTAGCAGAGGTAGACTGCTCTCTTCCAGAGCTTTCAGGAAGTGGTTTCATTGGGGCTAAATATACATTAGAGTGTGTTGTTTCAGCCCAAGCAATGTAAATGAAACAGGCATTTATCAGGTGGCAAGGGATTTATGGGCATAGATCGCACCTTCTTTAGTGGCTTGGCTCCCAGACACTGGTCCAGGAGGACACACGGAGAGAGAAAGGTAAACCCAATAGGTATTTGGATAGAATAAATCTGAATTTAATCGAAATTTGGTTAAAAACTGGGTTAGGGCGTCTTTCCTATTAACCAGAAGTGGACTCACGCGCTTAAAGCTTTTCATAGATGGAGAAAGGAGCAGTGTGCAAAATATGGTTAACATAAAAATAGATCTATAGTTATCCTTGGGCAATGTCTGTAATTAAATTGATCGAGTAACTGAGATGAATCTCTATTGAATTATTTGAGGAATCTTTGTGGAGATACATGTCTTTTCTAAGAATCTGAGGAAAAATTCCTGTCTCCCACATTAATACAGAACTCAGGTTGACTGGAAGATACTAGGAAATAAATGTTTGGAAACTCATGATTATGATTTAGCATTCACTCAAATCAAACGGACACTTTTAGCTCCACACACAATGTTCCTGATGCTGGAAACTTCCTAATGCACAATTATTGGACTGAAGAAAAAATGTTCAGCATGTTTATGATCAAGATCTTGAATAATTCATCTTGAACTCAGCGGTTACATTACCATTTTATAAAATACATATTCAGACCATTATTTCGCTTTAGCCAAGCTTCACATACACTCTACAAAAGGTTTCAATTATTCAATTAAAGTGTTTTACAGACTGATGCCTTGGGAGAAACATTATAAAAGTGCTGTATTATAAAGGTATTAGAATATCATTCTGAGAATGTCCCTACTATCAGGTAGATATAATTGAAATATGTCTCCTGAAAAGAGCTGTTTCTGTGGCAGCTCTAGGCAAGGCAAGGCAAGTTTATTTATATAGCACATTTCAAACACATTGGTAATTCAAAGTGATTTACATAAAAGGAAGCAAAATTATCATTAAAAAATCACAACAATAAAACCAGATATGTAAAAACTTTTACAATTATTTAAAATATTATTTAAAATGAATTTAGAACAGATAGAAATACAAATTATTATACATACAATACAGTGCAGTCAGTTCAGACATAGCACAGTGCTCATTTAAAAAAATGCACAGCTAAACAGATGGGTTTTGAGTCTGGATTTAAATGTGGCTTATGTTATAACACATTAGGGCCCGTATTCACAAAACATCATAAGGCTAAAAGTAGCTCTTAACTCACCGATTTAGAAAATCTTTAAAATAGTTGGTGTGTCAGTCCTAAATTTAGGGCTCCTAAATCTTTGCTTTAAGAGTATTTCACAAAGCGCTTTTGCTCTAAAACTAGCTCCTAAATCTGTGAAACGTAAGCAGTAGTGAAGAGGACTCCTAAGTCCCTAAGACTAACTCACAGCTATCCTAAAATGCCTGTTGCTGGCAATCTGCCTCGGAATATAAACTCGATAAGGAGCCTTTAAAATGGTATCACCTTTAAGGTTTGGAGGTTATCCCTACTCTAAATGTTCCTTTGATTATATCCTTGTTTTCATTAACCAGTTGGGCAAGAAGTAACAGATGTTCTTACGTTCAGTTTGGTTTTCATTTACATTTGCATGTCTTACTATCAGCTATGATTATTCTACTCTGTTAATTAAAAAGTGGTTTATATGCATCTGCTACAAGAAGCATGCATGTAAGTGACTGACAATTAGCTGAACATATATTTGTTTAATTAGTGAGACTTAGCCTGCATGTTAAAATATTTATTTGGATATGGCAACATAATATCGTGCTCTACAATATTTCTATGAATACATCTCTGACAGAGACCCCTGCATTCTCCTATCAGCCAATTACTGTTTGCATAGTTAGTAAGCATTCTGACATTATCCATCCCAACGAGGTCAACCCCGCCCTTACTCTTAGCTTAAGACTTCTCTCTATTCCTTAGTAAAAGTTTGTCTCAGCAGCTTGGTGAATAGGTGTCACAAATCCGGTTTGTGGTATTCTTTTCACTAACCACCAGAGGTCACCCGCTCACCATATGGACTCTTGAACTACATACTGTTGCACGTCTCCTTGGACTACAGTTCCTATCATCCATTGCACTGACGACACACACACACAGCTGATTGCACATACACAGCTGAATACACTGATCACACACCTGTCACCAATTACACTCTCACGTAAGAGCTATTACACACACTACATAAGACCCACTCAGATCGCCGAGTATTGTTCTAGCGTTTTAGCACTCTCCTAGTGTTAGCTGTCTTACCGAGCCATTCTGTGTTTCTGTTTAGTTTACAATAATGTTCTGCATTTATCACTCACCTAGTGATAGCTGCTTTACTGAGACTAGTTTCCTGTTCTAGTTAGTCTAGTCATTTCGTGTTGCCTTGTTTTCTGATTCCTGCCTGTGTATTTTATATTAACATTTGTCTCGCCGTTCAGACTCTGTTTGTACCTCGTTTGGATTATTGCTCATGTTATTGGACTACCCCTCTTCTCAAGCCCTCTGGATATTGTTCGCAGATCAAAGACCCATGCTTTCCGTTGGATTACATTCTGTCTTGCCTGTGTTATACCTGTTTGCTAATGTTTTACGTTTTTGACCCTGCCTGTGTTTTTGAACAAGTTTTGGAATAAAGCTTGCAAATGGATCTGCACGTCTTACATCTCGTTCGTGAACTCTTAGTGGTAAGATACACTGTTTTGTGAATACAGGTCCTGATCTCTTCTGGAAGCTGGTTCCAACTGCGGGTGGCTTAATAGGTCAAAGTGGACTCCCCTTGTTTTGTGTGAACCCTTGGTATTTCTAACTGACTAGATCCTAATGCTCTGAGTGGTTAGGTTATATGCAGTGAGCATATCTGCAATGTATTTAGGTCCTACGTCATTGAGCGATTTTTAGAAACGAGTAAAAGTACATTAAAATCAATCCTAAATGTAACTGGAAGCCAGTGTACGGACATGAGGACTAGTGTGATATGCTCAGATTTTCTGGTTCTATTCAGAATCCTGGCAGCAGCATTCTGGATGAGCTGCAGCTTTCTAATTGTCTTCTTTGGAAGGTGAGGAAACCATTACAATAATCCCCCCTGCTGGTGATAAAGGCATGAAAACGTTTCTCCGAGTCTTGACTGGAAACAAAACATCTAATTCTTGCAATGTTTTTGAAATGATAGTATGCTGATTTAGTTACTGCTTTGACATGACTACTGAAACGAAGGTATGTCTCCAGAATCACACCAAGATTCTTGATTTGATTTTTAGTTGTTTGACCCCTAGAGCCAATGTATGCATTCACCTTGAGAAATTCATCTTTGTTTCCAAATGCAATGACTTCAGTTTTCTCCTTGTTTAACTGAAGAACGTTCTGGCACACCCAAAAGTTAATTTCATCAATGCATTGGCAGAGGGAATCAATTGGGCTGTAGTCATTTGGAGATCAGGCTAGGTAAATCTGGGTATCATCATCATAGCTGTGATAGGCAATTTGGTCCTTTCTCATTATTTGACTTGGTGAGAGCATATACAGTCTAAACAGGAGTGGTTCAAGAATTGAGCATTGTGGGCCTCCACATGTCATGGACGTCTACTTAGACTTATGCTCTCTTATACTCCCATAATAACCTCTCCCTTCTAAGTATTTTTTGAGTACCATCCCAGAAGTCCCGACCCAGTTTTCCAGTCTCTCTAGAAGTATGTTATGATCGACAGTGTTAAATGCAGCACTAAGATCTAGTAGTACCAGCACTGATATTTTGCCAGAATCAGAATTAAAGCAAATATAATTTATTATCTTAATGAGTGCTGTCTCTGTGCTGTGATGCATTCGGAAACCAGATTAAAAAGTTTAAGTAGCTGTTCAGCTGATTTAAAAACTACCTTTTCAATAATATTACCTATGAAAGGAAAATTTGATATTGGTCTATAGTTGCTCAACATGGTATTATAAAGATTGCACTTTTTCAGAAGGGGCTTAACAACTGCAGTTTTCAGGGAGTTATAAGTGAGGCGTTCATCACTTCTAAGAGACCTGCTTCCAAACAGTTAAGCATGGTCCATGTTTCAGGAGGTAGGGGTTTGTGTGGGTTTTCAGAGAGGGGCAGGTAATTTTTTAGTTCAGGGCTCTCAAAGCCAGGGGGAAAAAGCTGTTGAGCAGTCTGGCGGAGCGGGCTCTGATGCTCTGGTACGTCTTCCTGATGGTAGGAGCTGGAAGAGACTGTGGGAGGGATGGGTGGGATCTTTCACGATACTGGTAGCTTTACTGGAGCATCTTGCAAGGAAAATATCCAGGATGGAGAGAGAGGGACACGATGATCTTTGCAGCTGTGTTCACTCTCCACTAGAGGGTCTTGCGGTCTGCTGCACTACAGTTCCCATACCAGACAGTGATACAGCTGGTCAGCACGCTCTCAATGGTTCCCCTGTAGAAAGTGGTGAGGATGGGTGGAGAGAGACTTGCTCTTTTCAGCCGGTGGAGAAAGTGTAGGCACTGTTGCGCCTTCTTGGAGAGTTATGTAGTGTTGGTGATGGTCCAGGTGAGGTCCTCTGTGATGTGCTCCCCCAGGAATTTAGTGCTGCTGACTCTCTCCACAGTCGAGCGGTTGATGGTCAGTGGGGTCTCCTTTGGTCTTCTTTGTCTTACTCACATTGAGGGACAGGTTGTTTGCACCACACCATTCAGCCAGCTGTGCCACTTCATCTCTGTAGTGTTTCATTGTTGTTGCTGATAAAACCTATCAATGATGTGTCATCAGCAAACTTCATTATGTGGTTGGAGCTGAACTTGGCAGTGCAGTCGTGGGTCAGTAGCGTGAAGAGCAGCGGGCTGAGCACACAGCCTTGTGGGGCACCTATGCTCAGTGTGGTAGTGTTCGAGGTGTTGCGGCCGACACGGACTGACTGAGGTCTTCTGGTTAGAAAGTCTAGGATCCAGTTACAAAGGGAATTGTTAAGGCCCAGCAGATTTAGTTTATTAATGAGCTGTTTTGGGATTATTGTGTTGAACGCTGAGCTGAAGTCAATGATCAGCATTCTAACATAGGATTCTTTATTTTCTAAGTGGGTAAGAGCCAGGTGGACGGTGGAGGAAATTGCATCATCCGTAGAGTGGTTTGGGCGGTATGCAAACTGGAGCGGATTGAGTGTGTTGGGGAAGCTGGCTTTGATTTTTTACTTGACTAGCCTCTCAAAGCACTTCATTATGATTGGAGTCAGTGCTATGGGACGGTAGTCGTTTAGACAGGACACAGGTGATTTATTTGGTACAGGTATGATTGTTGTGGATTTGAGACATGTGCGGATGGCTGCCTGGCTCAGCGAGGTGTTGAAGATATCTGTTAGGACATCTGTCAGCTGTTCAGCACAGTCTTTCAGTACACGGCCAGGTATGTTGTCAGGACACGCTGCCTTGCGTTGGTTAATCTTAGATAGGGTTTCCCTTACGTCGACTGGAGACAGACAGAGTGCTTGATCGTTGGGAAGTGTGGGCAGTTTTTGTGCAGGTGTGTCATTCTGCATTTCAAACCGTGAATAAAAGTGGTTGAGTGCATCTGGGAGGAATGTGTCGTCACTACAGGCCTGTGGCGGGGGCTTGTAGTCAGTGATGGTCTGAATGGCTTGCCACAGGCTCTGTGTGTCTCTGCTGTCTCTCAAAAAGGGATTATTGATTTTTTTGAGCATATGTCCGTTTCACATTTGTGATGCCACAGGACAGATTGGCTCTTGCTGTTTTGAGGGCTGCTTTATGTCCTGATATGAATGCTTCATCTCTGGTCTTTAGCAGCCCACAAACCTCTGCTGTCATCCATGACTTCTGGTTTGCACGTGTGGTGATGGTCTTGGTGGTTGTCACATCATCAATGCACTTTTTGATGTAAGCGGTCACAGTTTCAGTGTACTCCTGCAGGTCTGTGTGGATGTTTTAGGTGGCCGCCTCTTTAAACATGTTCCAGTCTGTGTCCTGGAAGCAGTCCTGCAGTGCTGAGGTAGCATTGTGTGGCCATACCTTGATCTGCTTTTGAACCAGTTTGGCAAGCTTGAGAATTGGTCTGTATGCTGGGATTAGCATAACAGAGATGTTGTCCGAGTACCCGAGGTGGGGTACTGTTGTATAAACACAGTCCAATGTGTTGTTTCCCCTTGTTGCAAAGTTCACATGTTGGTAGAACTTTTGCAAAACTGTCTTTAAGTTAGCGTGGTTGAAGTCACCGACTATGATGAAAAATCCGTCGGGGTTATTGGTTTGTTGTTTGCTGATGGTGCTATAAATTTCACGAAGCACGTCCTCAGCAATTGCACACAGGGAATGTACACTGCAACAATAACAATGGCCGTGAACTCCCGCAGCAGATAGAACGGTCGACACTTCACAACCATAAACTCCACCAGTGATGAACAGTGTTTTACATTTACATTTAGTCATTTAGCAGATACTTTTATCCAAAGCAACTTACAATTGAGGAATACATGAAGCGATTCATCTTAGAGATGCAAGCAGACAGAGGAAGTGCTCGTAATACCAAGTCTCAGGCATTGTTCAAATAAGTACAAGCTAGCAAGAGAAGGAATAAATAAAGAGAAAGACAGTTTTTTTTTACATTTAGGATGAAGTCAAGTAGTGTCAAAAGAGATGAGTTTTCAGTTGTTGCTTGAAGGTTGACAGGGATCCAGCATTTCGGATAGGGGTAGGAAGGTCATTCCACCAGCCAGGAGTGGTGAACGAGAATGTTCTGGAAAGTGATTTTGAGCCTCTCTGTGAGAATATAAGGCTTATAAGAATATAAGCCTTTACTGACTTTCTTCTGTAGACAACAAACAAATATATTGTGAAAAATTTCTTCGTATTAATATAGAGTTATTACTGCCCTAGTGACAGTTTGTGTGTGTGTGTGTGTGTGTGTGTATACACACACACACACACACACAAGTTCTTCAAAGTTTATTGCAGATAGTAATTTTTTGTTGAACATAAGAAAAGTCAGTGATGCAGTTTTGAAATAACACAAAGGTGAGTTAAGATAGAATATTATTTTCGTTCGTTCATTCAGTCAGTCAGTCAGTTTGTCAAATAAACTTCTCTTTTGTGTTTTATGCTAAACTTCCCCAATCATCCAATCTACTTAATCTCAATCCTCTTCATACAATAGTGGTTATGTGCAAAAAACATCCTTTTTTACAGCAAAGTTCTGCAAAACAGGTCGTGGTGCTTCTATTCAGGACTTTTGAATGTGCTTCATTATCTATAGTGCTGTTTTACTCACAATGCCTACAAAGGAGATACCAAAGATGATCATAACCGATGTCCTCACATTTGCAGATCGATATCTGAACGTGGTTGTTTTTTTTGTTGTTTTTTTCTCTCACTAACATTCCAATATTAACATACAATAATAAAATAATAATAATATAAAAAACTATCTAGGTTAGGAAGACCTGCTTTAGGTCAAATATCAATCGAAATAAAGCCTACCCAGTTCACTGCAAGCTGTCATTCAGATTTCTCTCCATTTTTAAAAGACCCACATCTCAAAATCCAATCAATGACCAATGGATTGAACCAAATCCCACTGCATGAAAGACAAATTTCCGGGATAAACCGGACAATGGAAATTTCAGTGAAACTTAAGGTGTACGACCGTGTACTAAAATTTCCCAGACTGAGTGTGCTGAGTCCCGTACACGTCCATTCACTTGAATAGCACAGATTTTCTGATACGGGATATTTCTGATTGCACATACTAGACGTGTTCAGAGATTCCATTATACCAGCCCTTATGAAAATAACCCATGGTTTTATTATAGTAAATGTGTATTTACCTTTTTGGCAGATTGATTGCCATATTTGTATAACCACAGTTTTACTAAAAATACATGTTTGTAACTACAATATCCATGTTTTTTTGTTGTTGTTGTTTTATTTATGTACCAAGGTTAATTGTCATAAGCACTGTTGTGTTTTTGGGCTGTTTATCGGTAAAAAAATGATCAAACAGTCATTTTTAGATCTGTAGGAAAGTTTAAATGAATCTGAATTGAATTAATTTAAATTTGTCTTTTGATTAACAAATCGCAAAATTTGAGTGAGATTAATACAAATCCACACATTCGCAGGTAGTGTTGTATCTCAGGGTTTGTTATAGTTTGGTAATGAACGCAGTAGTATCACGCACGGATATTTCAGGCCTCGCATTTGGAGATGAATCACATGAGACTTGCAATTCTTGAGAGCCCATGAATCGAATCTTTTTGGAATCGATTTCGAGCATCACTGTTATTACCCCTCCCCCGCTGCCTCACTACAGTTTTTGCGCGCTCGCGCTGATAGCGTCTTATAGAGATTTACCTCAGACGAAGGTAAGTGTGAATATATAAAACAAGTTTAAATAATGTTTACATGAACATAACATTAGAAGTTGTTCGATGTTGTAATATTTTTAAATTGTATTTCTAGCATGATGTTGTTTTGAGCTGTTTGTTCGAGCTGTTTGTTCGAGCAAATGAAGCTTTGACAGTTTGGCAAAAGGTTTTGCACAAATTATCCAAAAAGACAGTGGTGCAGGGTGTGCGATATCGTCTGCAATAATATAGTAATTGTTGTTTTAACGATGTGCGATTTGACATTATCAGTATTTTGCCAAAAACGAAAGAACGAATACTTTAAACAGTGCCGTGAAATCTAGTAGACTAGACTAGTCCGTGTGCATTTGGAGTGCTTTCTTTTGCTGCGTGATTCAGTCTGTTAAAATGTGTTTAGAATGATCACAAAATTTAAAATATAGGGGCAGAAAATGTATATATTTACAAACCCGATTCCAAAAAAGTTGGGACACTGTACAAATTTTGAATAAAAAAGGAATGCAATAATTTACAAATCTCAGAAACTTATATGTTGTTCACAATAGAATATAGATAACATATCAAATGTTGAAAGTGAGACATTTTGAAATGTCATGCCAAATATTGGCTCATTTTGGATTTCATGAGAGCTACACATTCCAAAAGAGTTGGGACAGGTAGCAATAAGAGGCCGGAAAAGTTAAATGTACATATAAGGAACAGCTGGAGGACCAATTTGCAACTTATTAGGTCAATTGGCAACATGATTGGGTATAAAAAGAGCCTCTCAGAGTGGCAGTGTCTCTCAGAAGTCAAGATGGGAAGAGGATCACCAATTCCCCCAATGCTGCGGCGAAAAATAGTGGAGCAATATCAGAAAGGAGTTTCTCAGATAAAAATTGCAAAGAGTTTGAAGTTATCATCATCTACAGTGCATAATATCATCCAAAGATTCAGAGAATCTGGAACAATCTCTGTGCGTAAGGGTCAAGGCCGGAAAACCATACTGGATGCCGGTGATCTTCGGCCCTTAGACGGCACTGCATCACATACAGGAATGCTACTGTAATGGAAATCACAACATGGGCTCAGGAATACTTCCAGAAAACATTGTCGGTGAACACAATCCATCGTGCCATTACGTTGCCGTCTAAAACTCTATAGGTCAAAAAGAAGCCATATCTAAACATGATCCAGAAGCGCAGGCGTTCTGGGCCAAGGCTCATTTAAAATGGACTGTGGCAAAGTGGAAAACTGTTCTGTGGTCAGACGAATCAAAATTTGAAGTTCTTTTGGAAAACTGGGACGCCATGTTATCCGGACTAAAGAGGACAAGGACAACCCAAGTTGTTATCAGCGCTCAGTTCAGAAGCCTGCATCTCTGATGGTATGGGGTTGCATGAGTGCGTGTGGCATGGGCAGCTTACACATCTGGAAAGGCACCATCAATGCTGAAAGGTATATCCAAGTTCTAGAACAACATATGCTCCCATCCAGACGTCGTCTCTTTCAGGGAAGACCTTGCATTTTCCATCATGACAATGCCAGACCACATACTGCATCAATTACAACATCATGGCTGCATAGAAGAAGTATCCGGTTACTGAAATGGCCAGCCTGCAGTCCAGATCTTTCACCCATAGAAAACATTTGGCGCATCATAAAGAGGAAGATGCGACAAAGAAGACCTAAGACAGTTGAGCAACTAGAAGCCTGTATTAGACAAGAATGGGACAACATTCCTATTCCTAAACTTGAGCAACTTGTCTCCTCAGTCCCCATATGTTTGCAGACTGTAATAAAAAGAAGAGGGGATGCCACACAGTGGTAAACATGGCCTTGTCCCAAATTTTTTGAGATGTGTTGATGCCATTAAATTTAAAATCAACTTATTTTTCCCTTAAAATGATACATTTGCTCAGTATAACATTTGATATGTCATCTATGTTGTATTCTGAATAAAATATTCACATTTGAAACTTCCACTTCATTGCATTCTGTTTTTATTCACAATTTGTACAGTGTCCCAACTTTTTTGGAATCGGGTTTGTATATAATTTCATATAGTAAATCAGCATCACACGAAGAGTGTTGTTTTTTCTCCACAAATCAGTATGATTACATAGGCCTGTGGATAAAAAAAAAAAGAAAGTTAATTAAGAGACTTGTGTTTTAGACACCATATGGCCAGTTTTTCCTCTATTTCGACAACAAAAATAATTCCAAACACAGCCACCATACACAGTTTTGCGTCTCTGAGCAACATGACTGTGTTTCATTCTTGAATGAATCAACTGTTTAAATGATTCGGTTCAATCACAATGACTCTCTTAACAGTGAATTGCTGACACCTAACCGGCTGTTTTAATTTCACATTTAAAAAATATTTTGATTTATTGTTAATTGTTTCAAACGAGTATTCAACATTTTATGTCTTATTTATCAAAAAATATTTCTGCATTTGTAACTGCAGGCTAAATGCATTCATGTCAGTATGTAAATACATCTATGCCACTTCAGATGAAGCTTCTGTGTGTCCTCTGCATTGCAAATATGCTTCCCACTCTTTTAGTTGATACTGATTTAATTTGCCTGATAACAGCCCAAATATGTTATTATTCCAAATAACTGATTCCTTTAATTGAAAACAACTAGTTTGAGATTTATAGGCCTATCCTATGTGTGTCAAACTCAGTTCCTGGAGGGCCGCAACCCTGCAGAGTTTCATTCCAACCCTGCACGAACACACATACAATGTAGTTTTCAAATAAGCCTAAATGATTAGTTTAGCTGGATCAGATGTGTTTAATTAGGGTTATAAACAGTGCAGGGCTGTTGCCCCCCAGGAACTGAGTTTGACACTCTTGGCCTATCCCATTTTTCATCCCTCTGTCACAATGAAGACGGGAGGATTCAGTTGCGGAAAAAGAGAGTTTATTACAAGTAATACACAGTGAGAAACTAAACGGAGCTCCGTAGGGCGGAGGCGGAGCTTCCGTAGGGCAGAGGCGGAGCTTTCCGTGAAGGCAGAAGCGGAGCTCCGTAGGCAGAAGCGGAGCTCCGTAGGCAGAAACGGAGCTCCGTAGGGGCTGAGGCGGGTAGCGCAGGGAAGCAATGGGCAGACGAGTCTCCGGCGATCGGAGTCCAGGAAAGCAGCAGGGCTCAGGAATCGCGGAAACCAGGAACCAGAAAACTGCAAGGATCTGACAAGAGGGAGGCGTGACAGGAACTGATATAGCCCAATGGTGATGACTCTCAGCTGGAGCGAATTAGCCTCAATCACACACACCCACAGACACCTGCTCACACATACGCACACGCATACAGACAAGACACGGTGAGGACGGGACCGGGAACCCATGAACCGTGACAGTACCCCTCTAGGAGGCGCCTCTCGGCGCTCCCAGCCGACCTTACCTGTTGATTGTAATCATCAATAAGGAGTGATCCAATATGTCCCTGGCCGGAACCCAACTTCTCTCCTCCGGACCGTAACCTTCCCAGTCCACCAAGTATTGAAAACCTCGTCCCCTCCGCCTCGAGTCCAGAATGCGATTGACCCGAATAGGTGGGTTCCCCATCTACGAAGTCGCGGCGGGGAGGAACCGAGTAAGCGGATTAAGGGAGACCGAAAGCAGGTTTAATTTTGGAAACATGGAACGCGGGATGAATTCTCCTGTCGCAGGAGGGAGTTTGAGGCGGACTGTCACCGGACTAATAATCTTGGTGACAGGAAACGGCCAATAAATTTGGGAGCCAACTTATTACACACGGACCGGAGCGGAATGTTCTGGGTAGAAAGCCACACTTTTGACCAACGACGTGAGACGGGAGGCTTCGACCGGTGGCGATCAGCCTTAGCCTTGGTGCACGCCCCCCCGGAGGAGAGTCTCGGGCTCTCGTCCAGGTACGGTGACACCTCTGGACGGCGTGGGCAGAGGGACCGCGACTTGGATTCCATACTAGGAAAAAGAGGTGGCTGGTAACCTAAACTACACTCAAGCGGCGAAAGGCCCGTGGGATCGACACCTGTAACGAGTTGTGAGCGTACTCAACCCATGAAAGTTGCTGACACCAGGAAGTGGGATTCTGGTGACCAAACATCGCAACACCCTCTCGAGATCCTGGTTGGCCCGCTCAGTCTGACCCGTTGGTCTGAGGGTGAAACCCAGAAGACAAACTCACAGTCGCCCCCAGTAGTCGACAAAACTCTCTCCAAAATTTGGACACGGTGGGGACCCCTGTCGGAAACCACGTCTGCCGGGAGGCCATGAATGCGAAGACGTGATCAACTACCGTAGCCGCTGTCTCCTTGGCTGAGGGCAATTTGGGCAAGGGAATAAAATGGGCCGCCTTCGAGAACCGGTCCACTACGGTTAAAACAACCGTATTACCCAGGGAGGGTGGGAGGGCAGTGACGAAATCTAGCGCGATATGGGACCAGGGTCTCGAAGGGACCGACAGCGGCTGAAGTAACCCCTCTGGAGGTCGATTGGAAGTCTTACCCCGAGCACAGACTGAGCAGGCCAAAACAAACTCTCGGATATCGCGAGCCATGGCCCGCCACCAGAATCGTTGTTTAATCAGAAACATGGTGCGACCGATTCCTGGATGACAAGCCACGTTGGAACAGTGACCCCATTGGATGACGTTGGACCGTAACCCTCCGGCACAAACAACCGGCCCGTTGGGCATCCAGGCGAGGCGTTACCCCTTCAAGCGGACCTTGATTCGATCTCCCAAGTGACTGCAGAGACAACCAATCTCTCAGGTATAATGCACTCGGGAGACACCGGGCGGTCCGAAATGTCAAAAATGCGTGACAAGGCATCAGGTTTGATGTTCTTAGAACCCGGCCGATGGGAGATGGAAAATTCAAAAGCGTCCGAAAAATAGTGCCCAACGAGCCTGCCTGGAGTTAAGGCGTTTGGCGGACTGAATATATTCAAGATTCTTATGGTCGGTCCAAACTATGAAAGGAACCCCGAACCCTCTAACCAGTGACGCCATTCTTCCAACGCTAGCTTTGACGGCCAGCAACTCTCTGTTACCGATGTCGTAATTGCGTTCGGCAGGAGACAGTCGATGGGAAAAAAACGCGCAGGGATGCACTTTGTCGTCCGAGGTGGCCCGTTGGGATAACACTGCACCTACCCCCACCTCTGACGCGTCGACCTCCACCACGAACTGACGTGTGGGATCAGGGGCCCGGAGAATGGGAGCCGAAACGAAGCGGCCTCTGAGTTTGGTAAATGCGGCCTCGGCTGCATTCGACCACCTGAACGTCATCTTGGTGGAGGTCAAGGCAGTCAGAGGAGCGGCTAGTTGGCTGAAATTGCGAATGAAACGCCGGTAAAAATTAGCGAACCCCAGAAACCTCAGCAGGGCCTTGCGGGAATCAGGGGTTGGCCAATTTACCACAGCCTTAACCCTGTCAGGATCCATGCGAACCCCCTCCGGCGACACTATGAAACCCAGGAAAGGAACCGACTGTGCATGGAACGCGCACTTCTCCTTGACAAAAGCCCATTCTCTAACAACCTCTGGAGCACTCGTCTGACGTGTTGAACATGTTCCTGGAGAGAAGAAGAAAAATCAATATGTCATCCAGGTAGACATATATGAACTGATCGACCATATCTCTCAACACGTCATTGACGAGTGCCTGGAAGACCCTGTGAGGAGAGTTAGAGAGCCCGAAAGGCATAACCAAATACTCAAAATGCCCTCTGGGGGTATTAAACGCGGTCTTCCACTCATCCCCTCTCTTATGCGAACCAAATGATAAGCGTTTCTAAGATCTAACTTAGTGAAGATGGATGCTCCTGCAACCTCTCGAAGGCTGAAGACATCAACGGCAAAGGATAGGTATTCTTTACCGTGATGTTGTTCAAGCCCCGTAGTCAATACAAGGTCGCAGAGAACCATCCTTCGCGACAAAAAAATCCTGCCCCGCTGGAGAAGAAGAGGCGGATGAACCCGGCTGTCAGAGAATCAGAAATATATTTCTCCATGGCCTCCCTTTCCGGAACAGAAAGCGAGTATAATCTGCCCTTAGGCGGAGACATACCTGGTACTAAGTCTATAGCACAGTCGTAGGGACGATGAGGAGGAGAGAAGCGGCCCTGGACTTACTGAACACCTCCTTCAGGTCGAGATACTCCTCGGGCACGTTAGACAGGTTCCCCATCTCCTCCTGCAACACAGAATCACACACAGAAAACCCAGCAGACACAAGACAAGAGGCATAGCAGGCTCGACTCCACTCCGACACGGTGTTATGACCCCAATCCACCCGAGGATTGTGTTGAGTGAGCAGGGTGACCCAACACCACGGGGCCAGGGGTGAGTGGGTGACGAGGAACGTGATGGTCTCCAGTGGTTGCCTGAGGTGACGAGGGTGATAGGTACCGTGGAGAGACTGATCGGAGGAATAGAGGAAGTGACTGTCCATTAAGGGCGCTGACAGAGATCTTGTGACGGAGGGGAACCAAGGGAATGTGAAGGAGTTGGGCCAGGGAAATGTCCAGCAGGTTACCCTCGGCTCCGGAGTCTAGCAGCGCCGTCCCCTCATGACGTTCGGCCGCCCATTGCAACCTCACCGGGAGGAGGGTGGTGGATGAGGCTTTGTTGAGAGATACCCCACCCGACAGTAGCCTCAGACCTACTGTCGGGCCTGGTCTTTACGGGGCACTTCACCAGGAAATGGCCAGCCGCCACAGTACAAGCATAGTCCCCTCGTCCTCCGACGATCTCTCTCCTCCCGGGAGAGCCGAGCTCTACCCACCTGCATGGGTTCGTCAACCGACGAGTGACTGACCGTATCGCCGGTGTTGAGGAAAGGATGTCCCGGTGTTAACTTGCGTCGACCGCGTAGATCGCGTTGCTGAAGCCGTGCATCCACGCGTAAGGCCAGGTCCACAAGTTCGTCCAACCCGGGAGGTAACTCCACCACCTCGATCTCCCGTTGGATACGGTCAGCCAGCCCATGCAGGAACATGTCCCACTGCGCCCTCTCGTTCCACTCACACTCCGCTGCCAGGGTCCTGAACTGGATGGAATAGTCGGAAACGGACTGCTCCCCCTGGCGGAGGTCGGCCAGCATGCGCGCTGCCTCGCGCCCGACCAGCGCGCGATCGAACACCCTCCTCATCTCCTGAGAGAGTGAGCGGAACGAGGAACAACAAGGATGGCAATTTTCCCACACCGCCGTTCCCCACAATGCTGCCTTTCCTGACAGCAACGTAAGCACTAGTGCCACCCTGGAAACTTCTGTGGCGAACGTCAGTGGCTGGAGCGAGAAAAACAGAGAACACTTCGTCAGAAACGCTCTACAGAGGTTAGGATCTCCGGCATACATCTCCGGTGCAGGGAGTCTAGGCTCGTGCTGAGGGCTGTGGTTCCCGGGGATGGAAAAGCTAGGCGGTGTGGGTGGCGCAGCGGGTGATCTCAATAAATGTACCTGGGTAGTGAGCTCGGACACCTGCGCTACTAACACCTGCACAGCTCGTCCGGTGTTCAGCATATTCTCCTCCTGGAGATCCATACGAGCGTTGTTGCCGGATATCAGTTCCTGCAAACCACGAGTCTCCGCTGAATCCATGAAGATTGGTCAGATCCTTCTGTCACAATGAAGACGGGAGGATTCAGTTATGAAAAAGAGTTTATTACAAGAAGTAATACACAGTGAGAAACTAAACGGAGCTTTCCGTGGGCGGAGGCGGAGCTTCCGTGGGGCAGAGGCGGAGCTTTCCGTGAGGCAGAAGCGGAGCTTTCAGTGAGCAGAAGCGGAGCTTTCCGTAGGCAGAAACGGAGCTCCGTAGGGGCTGAGGCGGGTAGCGCAGGGAAGCAATGGGCAGGCAGTCTCCGCGATCGGAGTCCAGGAAAGCAGCAGGGCTCAGGAATCGCGAAACCAGGAACCAGAAACGCCAGAACGCCGACCGCAAACTGCAAGGATCTGACAAGAGGAGAGGCGTGACAGGAACTGATATAGCCCAATGGTGATGACTCTCAGCTGGAGCGAATTAGCCTCAATCACACACACCCACAGACACCTGCTCACACATACGCACACGCATACAGACAAGACACGGTGAGGACGGGACCGGGAACCCATGAACCGTGACACCCTCCCTCTGTTAAAATGCAAGTAAACAAGTAATTTTTACTCAGAGTAAATATTAAATGAGCTACTTTTTACCTTTACTTGAGTAGATTTTTAGACTGGTACTTTAACTTGTGCTTAAGTTACATGTAATGGTACTTTTACTTGAGTAGAATATTTTTGTACTCTTTCCACCTGTCTGCCACTACTTCGGTTTCATTGTGACTTTAAGAACTTTTGTAATCGCCAAAGTATCTTGTACAGTCACCTCAAGAACCCTATACCGCAAAAAATGTGCTCGAGTTCTTCACTAAACTTAAGGTGCTGCACAGGAGCACTGAAACACTTTGAAGAGTTTTCTTAGCAGTGTACACCAGGCTTTATGTTGCTGGACTTTCTTGTCATGGAAGCATTCTTACAGATGTTGTTTTCCTCAGAATGTTCCATTGCCACTGGCAAGACCCCAAACACAGTGCACAAATAATGGTATAGACTGTGAAGACCCTGCCTCTAATGAGGGCATAGCAAGGCCTCACTGAACTCTATGAACAGGAGTCCGCACACTTCCCTCTCTCTCTCCCTCTGTCTTGTTCGTCAAAGTCAACCACACGCTCCTCATCACTAAAACATTGGCCCTAAAGCCATGTAAAACACAGTAATAAAAACATGCAGAAGATCAAAATATCACCTCACACTTATGAATGACTGGGTTGCATTCTCCTCATGAGCATTTCTTTAAAATTCCAGCTAAATATTTCACGCAACTCAGCCTTTAATACTTATTCCACTGTTGTTGGACTGCAATCAAAATGAAATATGGATCACAGGGATTTGGCGTGCTGTACACGGGTCCCTCTTATCAGAACTGAATATCTGATAACGCTGCAACCTGTGCCCCAGCTGACCTTTCTCAAGAGTTTTCAGCATTGTCCACTGACATTTGTATTATTTAATGGCATTTTTTATTCAGCTAGAACAAGGCTTACAAATAACAGAGTGGGTTTAAAATGAACAGGAAGTAAAGCGCCAACTCTGCTGCCTGGATCTGACTTCTGAGTCTCTCTTCCTCTCTTTCTTTTGCCCCTTTGCTTTAGCTGACTGACTCCAGCTGTGGAACTCCTATAGCAAGATGTGCTTTCTGACAGCTAGAGGTAACAAGAGATTTATGCGTTTTGCTATAAACTTGCAGGTGCAAATCCTGTAGATCTCACACTTTTATAGATGGTCCATAAAACTGATTCACAAAGAGAAATGTAGTGCTGCATTGTGCGTTTTTTTGACCGTACCGACATTGCAACATGCTATGAATGAGTTTAAACAAACATATGCTGCCGAGGCAAGATGGATGTGCTACTCAATCGGGACAATGCATACCACAATATTATATTTCAAATCACAGGTGTAAGCAAATTTATTTAAACCTGGTGTTCCTGATGCATCACACCCATCATAATATCTCAAACTAGACTAACATGAACTGAAAAAAACGAGTAGTCGGTTGAGTAGTGGTTTTCAGGGTGTTGCTAGGTAGTCAAAAGCCTATATTAGAGGTGTGCAGTCAAGCTATTTGCAAATACTGCAATGCCAAAACAATCTGTATCTGTATTCAGACCTAATTGGATGTGGACATTTATTTTATCTGCTGAAAACCAGCTGGTTTAAGCTGGTGAAGCTGTTCTACCAGCCCGGCCAAGCTGGTGTTCAGATGGTTTTAGCTGGTTGGTCAGCTGGTCTCCCAGTTTGAACAGCTAAAACCAGCCTGACCAGCTAAATAAGTGGTCAAAGCCCCTCTAAATCCAGCCTGCGAACAAGCTATGACCAGGTTGAGACTAGTTAAAACCAGCCAACAATGTTGGGAAGGTTACTTTGGAAATATAAGAGGATACAGATTAAGGTACCCTTAAAATGTAATAAGTAGTGTAACTATCAATTACTTTTTTAAAGTAATGTAACTTAGTTTAGTTTATTTGTTTACAGGGGCAACGCACATTAATAAACATGGCTGTAAATGTGCCAGAATTAGCCAAAGAGGCTATTTTTCATCAGTAGACCCTTAACAGGATGTTAAAAAGTCACCCAAAAACAAAACTGATGATAATTCCTTACATTTATATAGCGCTTTTCTGGGTACTCAAAGCACTTTACATGGAAGGGGGGAATCTCCTCGTCCACCACCAATGTGCAGCATCCACCTGGATGATTATATCTGATCACTTTTTTATTTTATTTTTCTAAATTTCTAATGTTTTTAACTGTTAATCGTTTTAAAACATTACAATCAGGCAGGGTTGACCTTACAGTACTGCTCTAACACTGATTTCTGCCAGACTTTCAAAAACCTTCATCACTTGAATTAAAATGATAATAATTTAATTTTAAATCACAGTCACCACAAAATATGACTTTAGCACCTTTTTTTACTTTGAGGATAAATACAGATTTAAAATCCTAACAAGAAATAGTTTAATAGCTTTGATTATGTTTTTGAAATCTTTGCACATCTATGACAGGAAGCACTGGCATCAAAGATGCCTCGGAAAAAAACAGTCCATCTCAAAAATAAAGCATATACATAAACCCAAGTAGGAAATAAAACAGTTATCGACTAAGCATGTGTCATAAACTCCTGAAACATTGGTGTTTCATATTTTAGACTAGTCAATGCAATTTATGAAAGAAGTCGATTAAATGTGTATGTGTGTGTGTGTGTGTGTGTGTGTGTGTGTGTGTGTGTGTGTGTGTGTGTGTGTGTGTGTGTGTGTGTGAAAACATTCAGATGTAACCCTGTTTGCAATCGTTAACATTTTAATAAGTACCTAATTTAATTACAACAAAAATAAATTCTCAGTAACTAACTAATTTCAATTACATTTATTAAATTACGTAATTCCTTTACAGGGAACTAGTTACTCCCCGACACTGCCAGCCAACTAGCTTAGACTGGTTGCAGGTTTTTTTTTTTTTTTTTTTCATCCAATGAAAGACAGTTTTTTTCATCCAATGAAAGACATTGGCTCCAATGTTGTTATTCACTCATTTCATGTGTGTAACACAAACAGCATGGGATAAATTATGCGTAAATGTATAATATTATGATTAGCGGTTTGTTTAAATCAGAAATGTACAATAGTACGCTTGGCTTAGCATTCATGACTTCATAATCATTTACTACTTTAACATTCATGCAGCCACAGTGACATATAACCATATTTTATCAGGAAGATTCAAATCTAATAAATCAGGTGAAGTGGATTGGAATTATTTTCCAGAGTTAACACTAACAGAATCAGCAATGTTGTTGGAGGACGTGTGAAGAGCACGGTTGCCCGTCTTCATGCCATGGACTCATAATGGAATAATGCCATGCTAACCAAATGGGGATAATCCAGCATACAGGGCCCAAATCCTATCACTCATGTGTCAAATGTCATCAGAGCGTTAGCGAATGAAGACCCCCTGTATGGAGAGAGTAAACAGTTTACAGAGAATCGCTTGCAGATGCACGCAAGGTCAGACTCATTTAGAAGTCAGTGAAAGGTGTGCTTAACAGAATACTGCTGACAACATGAAAAGCATTCACTACTGCAGCAAAACCAGTGAATATGCTTCTATGTAACTCATGCTGTTACTTAACATATTTTTAGGCTATATAGCTATAAATAGAAGTTGAAATCCTTGCTGTTTGCATTTGCAGTCTAAACAGTTGCAGTGTTGTATGAATAGGGCTTATTTTTGTGCACAATAATGGTAAAAAATAATGGTAAAATAATGGAGAAATGTAATTACATTTTAGGTTAAACCCTGTTCTGTTCTGTTGTCATTTACTCAACCTAATGTAAATCCAAACTTGTATCTTTCTTACATAAAACAAAAAAAAGAGAAATTAAAAATCATGTTCATGAAAGCAAAGAGGCTTTACAACTAATGAAAATAAATAATTACGTTACAAAATTGTCAATATAGTATTCAAAAATTATCCTTTTGAGTTCCATGGAAAAAAGCTATTAATTTGGTCTTGGAGCAACATGAGAGTAAATAAACGATTTGAATTCTAAGGTGAGCTAACAATTTATTATAATATATTAAAATGAAAACAAAGTTTAACCTTCATGTACCTCTTAATTGTAATATGCATACACGGCACTTTGTGGACATATACTCTAAGGACGCAGTTCACCTAAGAGAGAGAGATAACAAATATGAAAAATGTGAAGGAGCAGTGCACTGAAATGTCAGCATCTAATGGAGTCCAGGTTGTTAAAGTAAGCTCTCGGAGCACCTACTGTGCACACAGCAAAGCTGCGGCGAATGCGACCTTTGGCCTGTATACTCATTTTAATGTAGGAGGATGGTGGAGAGGATGCCCAGCACAACAAAGCTCATTTACAGCTGTATACAGCGGCGTACGTATAGAGCACTCTAACCTACAGCAATGCCAGACCGATCAATATCACAGTCAATACTTTATTTTTCATCCAATTTACAAAATTTACAGACGCCCCGAGTGCTACGCCAACAGGTTTATCAATTCTAGACATGCTGGAAATGCATTTTGGCTTGGGCTGCGACATCTCTTAGAACAAGCAATGAAAATGTGGCCATGATCACTTTAATCATTACCTGCAGTCTGGGAGAGTCAGACAAAATCTTGAGAGTGGAGGGTGGGGGGCGTAAAGAAGACTCTGTCTACTAAAGTCAGGTCACCATATTCATGCAAGTTCCCACACAGAATCATTAGAGACTAACAGCGGGGAATACGAATGCATCGCCATTAACACACAGAAAGCCATTACTTAATTAATTAATAGCCTCAGCTTTAATTAAGTAATGAGGTCCTGTTTTATCACCGGATGCGTGAAAGCAGACTGCGAGGAGATCCCTCGCATACATCTAAAATCAGATACGAAGGCTGTTAAATGTGACAACCAGTGAAATGTCACTATCAAAGATAATGAGAAAAATCTCACCCCAGAATCTGTTTCCTGATGAATTAAACATTTGAGATTACACCACAAACAGCTGGATACTGGCTGATTCATGAGAGCCATAAAGACATATCCAATCTCATTTTAATCTCCATTATTCATAAAGCGTGAAACATCCCACACTGTATATGTTCAATAATTACCAGCACTATCATGATGATGTTTAGGAACAACTGCTATATACTGGATCTATATTTCCCCTGATTCTGATGAGCCATGTGGGGTTTCGTTCTCATCAGAATGCAGCAATGGATATAAAATGTGTAGCATTTTAACTTGTCAACAGCAATATATTACAAACTCAGCTGAGAATTGTTATAAAGCTTATGCTTACTTATAAGACTGCAATAATCAGACCCAAACAGAATCTGCGCCCGGGTCAATTACATAAAACTGTCCGAAATAAAGAAAAAGGTTTACATTTTAAAATGCATATGCATAATTCTTAGAAATATGCTTTTGATTTATATTGGTTTCATATGGTTTAGACTTTTATACAATTTTTAAGAAAAGTTCCAGTTTAATTTCATGTGGTGTAATCAAGTAAAAAGTAATAATTTATTTATTATATTTATATCATTATACAATATCAAATATTTTACACACTGAAAACATGTCAGTATAATATGGAGTCGCACCACATGACATTTTACAACCTGAACTAACCTTGCCTTGTCATAAAATAATAACAAATAATATAATGTTGAGTTATGTTATATTTTAAAAGACTTCTTGACCACACATGATTGTCAGGGATTCTTTCTATTATATAATTTCCTGTAATTTGCAATTTGCAAAGTTCTAAACATTCTCCATAGTGTGTGTTTGTTTATTAAATATCTTTGCTAATTTGATTCAACTTATCAATAATAGTTTAGTACTTTCTTTTTACAACATTGAAAGGTTTCCCGCAGATTTTCTGCCCAAATCAGCATGTGAAATGTGAAAAAGGCTGCAAATTCCATCTCAGCCTAGCCATAATGCATCATATTAATACTAAGTATGTTTTAACTAATTCAGAGGCGTCTCGAACTGCCAACAGGGTGGAGTAGTTTTGATAAGCGAGAACTTGATGAGAATTTCAATAGCATCCTTCTGTAATGCATCATATTTAGTCACATCCAAACTTTTTCACCCTTGGAGGCAAAGTGAGTTTAATGTAATTAGGGACACAGATTCCTTACACAATAGACAGCATGCCGTGTGATTAATGACTATTCATTGGGGACAACAAGCAACAGCAGGTCACATGCCTCTTCCTCTCTCTCTCTTCTCCATCTTTCCAAACAAAAAGGACCCTCAGGGACATTTCTGATACTCAGAATATTCTGTACAATGCCTGTGTGTTTGTGGTTATCTCTCATGGAGCGCAGACAATGCAACTTAGATCACCTAGGTTGCTGGATCTCTCTCAAAAAATCCTGACAAGCAGCCATTTGCATGACTATTAAACTTCGAAATATAAGGTCATCCAGAGAGAGACACACCAAGGTACCTATACTGAAAGTTAACTGTATAATAAGAATATAACAGCGCAGTCTGCTATAATGCTCTCCACTGTAGTTCATCCAGTCCTCTTTGCTGATAAATCGGGATGAAGGGGTTTCTGCCGCTGAGCAGATTGAATCAAACTGCAGGATGGAGGTCTGAGCACTTTTTTGATTTAGCACTTTTCACACGAGTCAGCCGGTCAAGCGAGCCGGGTCACAGGTGCCTAGAGGAAAACAATATCTCCTTTCAGTGCAGCAATATAATTTGAGTAGAGTTACATCAAATTGCACAGGCGGGATGCACTCTCTTTCACTGGGTGGGAATGAATAGCAATACTTTCATTAGAAAGTAACATACCTGCTCCCTTGCTATCTACCTTTCTCTCTTCTCAGAAGTTGCTTCACTTTGACCTTCCCGACCTTAAACTGAACCACAACATGCTGAACAGATGGAATCTCCTCAAGTCAGAGGTCATTTCTCTTCTTTTTTTTGTTTGCTCCTCTTGTCTTTCGCTTAGATCTGTCATTCTAAACCTGTAGCTGTGACTTGCAATCAACACAGTTATTGAGGTGGTTGTTGGAAATTAGCTAGCTGATTCGCAGTGCTCCCCATTCCCACAGGTTGACCATTATTGACCTTTCCTGATGAGTATTCATTTTCAAGTCTCTTTAGGGCTTCTCGCAGTTCAATTAAATTGGGTTTATCATCTATTTACACCCCTGATTAAAAACAGTTTTAACCCTGGGTTAAGAAATGTTTTTAATTTTGAATTCTGGGTTAAGTAAACCCGTTTCAGAGCACTGCAAACAACACTTTTGCAGCTCTAACAGCATTTTGTGGTGGCAAAGATATACAGTGCAAATCTATGCAGTGTTAGAAAGTTACAGCGAGAGTGTCAAACCACCAATCACAAACTAAATAGTGCTTAGCTCATTAAATATTCATGAGTTATACAGACACAAACTTTGATGGTTTTGGTTTGAATGCTGGATGTGACTGCATGAATTTAAGTTTTATTTTTTTGTATACTTTAAGAGACATTAAAAGTGAAAGTAAATTTGAAAGAGTGAAAGTCGATTTACATATTGATATTTTCACAGATGGACAAACAGTTAAACAGTTCAAACAGGTTGCACAACCATATTTATTCAGTTAATGTTATTGGCCTATTAAATCTGTAAATAAAAATGGTAACCCTGGGTTTAGAAAAGTACAGAGGACATCTTGAAGCTTGAACACCATGGATTAATTATACTAACCAAGGGTCAAGTAGGAACATTGTGAAGCATCCGTTTACCCAAGGTTCAGTGTGTCCCTTGGCTAACTATTTAACCTAATACAAAAAAGTTAGCATTAATGCAACTGCAAGAGTCTGAATTGTGAAAAATTATAAATTAATGCATGAACTGCTTTTTAACTAAAATCTGACCTTTGTTCGGGGACAGTCAAATTGTGTTCATGTATAACTGCTTGTTCCTGTCAGCTGTCCTTATCTTAACCACTAGGCAAAAACATCCAGACCCAATGAAATGGGATTCCTTATCAAAGCTTATACAAAAGGACAACTGTTCCTGAGTAGTTAGAGCTAAAGCTCTGGACAGAACTGTCTCTGCCCTGTATGTCTCAATCTCAATTTATACCTTAATCCAACCAGACTGTTTTCAAATAATAATAATAGGACCTTGCTGGTTACCAAAGGGAACACACCAGGCTTTGAAGGTCAAAAATCATAAACATTGCAAACAGGGCACAGAAATTATGAATATAATCTATTTGTTTTCTTAAGGTTCTGGCAGGCTACAGATGTCAACTAAAATACAGACAACACACAGCTGGGGAGACAAAAGAATAAACATGTCTGGATTTAGTCAATGCACATTTAAAAGACCTTGCTTAATTATTAGACAGGCTTACACATTTCAAGGTAATTGTTCCGTGTTTGTGTGTATCGGTGTGTGAGTGTAGTTTGTGTATGTGAAACAGACAGAACAAACACATCAGTATACAGGCCACGAGGATACACTTCCAGACTGCCAAAATGTCTAAGTATGAATCTTTTACAACTCAGAACAGATTGGCATCGCTCTTGGGGATCAAAACAAACCCTGGGCGGAAAACAAACACTACAGGATATGGGATGTGCAGGCCATCAATTCTGAATACTGATTGTTGAGAATGTATTTACCGCAGGTCTTAGGCAACAGATCCCTTGGTGACTGATTTGGCAAGGCCTTTAACCCACAGAGGGACTATTCTAGAATAAAAAATAAATATATATATTGTTGAAAAGACAAGCACTGCCAGTTACCAACATTGTTTTTTCTCTTCATGCTGGTACCCAACTGTAAATGTTCTTAGAATGAGACAGTGGTGTTCTGGTTCACTAGCATGGGTTCTGGTGTGTTATCTCCTTATGTACTGATTGACCATATATGATGTTGGCGTGCTGGATGACCAGTAAGAGATAGTGGTTTACTGACTGACAATCACAGGAAGCAGGTGTGCAGGCTTACCATCACAAGATTCTGGTTTACTGGTTGAGCATCATGGGATTATGGTGTAATCGTTGACCATCATGGGATGCTGATGTACTGGCTGATCATCACAGGATGCTAGTGTACTGGTTGACCATCATGGGATGCTGGTGTTCTGGTTGACCATCATGGGATACTGGGGTAATGGTTGCCTATCACACAATGCTGGTGAAATGGTTGACTATCACACGATGCTGGTGAAATGGTTGACTATTACTGGATGCTGATATACTGGTTAATCATCACTGGATGCTGGTGCACAGGATGATCATCACGGGATACTGATGTACTGGTTGACCATCATAGGATGCTAATGTACTTGTTGACCATCATAGGATGCTGGTGTACTGGT
This sequence comes from Gymnocypris eckloni scoliostomus, assembly GCA_027564155.1. Taxonomy (NCBI): domain Eukaryota; kingdom Metazoa; phylum Chordata; class Actinopteri; order Cypriniformes; family Cyprinidae; genus Gymnocypris; species Gymnocypris eckloni. The sequence goes on along the minus strand of CM050421.1, from coordinate 20,806,552 downwards.
TAACCATTATGAGATGTTAGCGTACTGGTTGACCATCACAGGATACTGGTGCACTGGTTGACCATCACAGGATGCTGGTGTACTGGTTCAACATCATGGGATGCTGGTGTACTGGTTTATCATCATGGGATGCTGGTGTAATGATTGACCATCATCGGATGCGGATGTACTGGTTGACCATTAAAGGATGCTAGTTTATCATCATGGGATGCTGGTGTAATGATTGACCATCACAGGATGCTGGTGTACTGGTTGATCACCATGGGACACTGGTGTAATGGTTGACCATAACAGGATGCTGATGTACTGGCTGATCATCATAGAATGCTGGTGTACTGGTTGGCCATCACATTATGCTGGTGTACTGGATGACCATTACGGGATGCTGATATACTGGTTAATCATCACGGGATGCCAGTGTACTGGTTGACCATCACAATATGCTGATGTACTGTTTGACCATCATAGGATGCTGTTGTACTGGTTGACCATTATGAGATGTTATTGTCCTGGTTGAGCATCACAAGATACTGGTGCATTGGTAGCTTTGGCCAGTACAGAATACGAGCTGGTGTAAGCTGTATTTTCAGCAGAGAAGGGTTTGAAAAAGTACATGGTTTCAAAAGTACATAAAACTATTATATACATGCTGCACAAAACATTAATATGATAAAGTCACAGTACCCATACAAACACTAGCTAAAGGTTCCTCACACCAACTACTTGAGGCATCTCACAGATCATGTCAAACGCTGATACAGTGAGAGATACATTGGACCTGATACAGATTGATATAGTGGGAGATTTTCGGTCCTATTCTGAGACTAGATCACTTTGAAAGAGCTGTGGCTGAAAAACACAAATCTGCGGGTGAGTGATGAGAGTGTGATGTAATTTTGCATCAAGCTGAGAGAACAGCTGAAGCTCCTGGGAGACTCAATTCCATCGATTTATGACATCAAAACAAATGACATCATGGTTCCATCTCTGCCAGCGCAGTGGAGCGAGGGTCATTAGACAGCGTTCACATGCACCCACAAACACACTCACACGTTCCATACAGTTGGGATGACAAAAATGGATCTTCAATTCACAGGCCATTCACAAGTTAGATTGGCATATTGAACTAGACTAGAGAGCTGGTGAACTGGAGGAGACAAAAAAAAGGAGAACAGGGGAGATGGAAAACCATGTGTTTGTTAATGGCTCTGTCTCTGGAAAAGGTTTAGATTTTTGAATAGATTGGATAGCTGGTTCTGGAATTTGAGAGTCACTTTCATGTTAATTGTGCCACTATTAGAAAGCATAGCAGAGGCCCTACGAATTATTTCAATTACAGTAAACACACACACACACACACACACTTACAGTAAGTGAATACACACATATGCTGACTGAGTATGTTTCTCTGCACCTGGGCCAGTTATGATCTGAGGCATGTGTACTCCACTTAAAGTTTCCATCTCATCATGGAAAAGGGAAATGGAAGGAAAGTAAAGATAGTGAGAGTGGAGAGTGAGAGAGAGAGAGTTGAAGGAATGCTAAATCTAGGTAATTGTCCCGTGTTTGTGCGTGTCTGTGTGTGTAGTTTTGTGTGTGAAATCTTGGGAAAAAAGGACTCTAGTACTCTTTCATTTGGAAATATGGTTTGCTACTCAGTCATGAGGACCAGAAAATGCAGGATTATCCCTAAACTGCCACGAGCTTATGTGTCTTTGCTCAAATGAGGAGACCTTCCTGGTGGGTACATCCGAGCGATGAGGAACAGAGCAAAATAAAGTGGAAGCGGGAAGGACAGCAGAGTTCAGGTCATTACCCAGACTCCCTTGATGTTTGGGTGCAGCTCCAGGCAGGCTGGTATCCTGATGCGTCTCCTCGATCGCTCCCCTCTCTCTCCCTCTAGATCTGAAAAAAGCAGAGTAGATCCATGTAAGCCAGTGAATATTTGATAATACTCTTTTGACAGCCTGAACCAGGTGAGGAGCAGCCAGAATCGGGCTGGGCTTGCTAATGAGCATCACTGGAGAACTCTCACACACATTCACTTTACAGTACATACCCAACATCCCGTAGCCAAATGCAAACACACAACAGCTGGTCGCTTCCTCGGTTATATTCGAACACTGTGTTAACATTGAGTTTCAGGGCTGGTTGATGGCTGACAGTGGAATGTCAGTGGGCGAATGTCATCGCAGCTGTCACTGAGACTGCAGCGGTGAGGGGTGTTAGAGGAGAACTCCCTAATTCACAGCAATCAGTTGGTGTGAGCTTCCCATGCCAGCGCTAAAGCCCAGTTAGACCTGTAAGAAGAGCGGAGACTGCCTGCTGACAGCAGAGAGGGGAGGAGGGATTTAGAGAGGATGCTGAGATATGCTGCTTGTCAGTAGCATCACCCAGCTGACAAGATCAAGAGATCAGCCAAACTCAGGCTGGCTTTCTCTTCTTCGTATACATCCCTTATTATCTAGCTTTTATATTTCTGTGTGTCAGCCCGTCCACCCATAGCCCAATTCAGAGTGCCCTCTTTCATACCGACCCTTCTTGCTAGCCCTGCTTGTCTAATACACCTCTATTATTCTCTTTCTCGCTCGCTCTCGGTTGTAACGGGCCACAAAAATAACCTCCATTCACATAATCCAAGGTGTTTGATATGTAATTTTCTACAACTGAATGAGCCTTTGTGTGTGATCGTGCATGTACAGGTCCAAAGAGATGCTTTCAATATACTGTGCAAGAAAAGAAGGATGTATAGCCTTCTTTCTTAACAACAGAAGAGCTCTATGAAGAGCTCTTTGAACCTATGCTTCAAGACCAGTCAATATGATTATCAAAAAATCTGGAGGCTGTGAACCTGTGCCAAAAATGTTGTAATGTAAAGTAAAAACGCGACTCTGTGGAGTGCTTATGTGTTTTCTAAATGCATAATAAAATGCAAATACATTTCTATATCGTTAGTTCTGTATAGAGCCTAATCCACAGATGTACAGTAGTTATCGATTGTACTATTTTGATTTTTTTCATCATTTATATTTCAACAATCATATTATATGTTTATAGTAGAAAGTATGTTACAAATACAATGTACAATGTCCCAACTTTTTTGGAATCGGGTTTGTAGATGGAATAAACTAAAACAAAATTGTCAGTAATAATCATTGATGACTCACATTTGCATTTTAATTCTATATTAATCTGCCAAGTTATTACTGTACTGTACATTGCTTGACCTCCTTAAACAATTAGACAATTTATGTTTCATTTTATTATGATGATTACTGATAAATGACTATTGCACAATTTATTTTCCAACACATATATACACTTTATAATCACTGTAGTTGATATATTAATTATTATATACTTTTTTTATTTACACCTTGGGTAGCTTATTGTCTTATGTAGGGGATACTAGCATGAAAGTAAAATGCTAACGTCCATGATTAGACACAGATGCACATATCAATGCAACAAGCACATACAGGAGCATCTCAATCAATTAAAATGTTGTGGAAAAGTTCATTTATTTCAGTAATTCAACTCAAATTGTGAAACTTGTGTATTAAATAAATTAAATGCACACGGACTGAAGTAGTTTAAGTCTTTGGTTCTTTTAATTGTGATGATTTTGGCTCACATTTAATACAAACCCACCAATTCACTATCTCAACCAATTAGAATATGGTGACATGCCAAGCTAGCCTCCAAGCAATCTCTCCTACACTCTTACCAGAACTCACACACATGATCAACACATCTTTCCTTACAGGCACCTTCCCCACTGTGTTCAAACAGGCTCGGGTAACCCCACTGCTCAACAAACCTACATTTAACATTTCACTCACAGATAGCTACAGACCTGTCTTTCTCTCCTTCCATTCATAGCGAAAAAGCTTGAACGAGTTGTTTCCAACCAGTTATCCTAATTTCTGTCAAAGAATCACCTACTGTATGCTAACCAATCAGGTTTCAGATGTGGACATTCAACTGAGACGGCACTACTCTCAGTCACTGAAGCCTTGCGGATTGCAAAAGCTGATTCCAAATCATCGATTCTCATTCAGTTGGATCTATCTGCTGTTTTTGACATGGTTAACCATCAGATCCTCCTGTCCACCCTCTTATCACTGGGCATCACAGGGATTCCACTTTGCTGGTTTGAATCTTATCTCACTGGCAGGTCCTTCAAGGTGGCCTGGGGAGGGGAGGAATCAACTGGTCACTGGGGTTCCTCAGGGTTCAGTTCTTGGACCACTCCTCTTCTCCACATACACTACATCACTGGATCCCATCACACAAGCACATGGTATCTCCAACCATTGCTATGCTGATGACACACAGCTCTATCTCTCATTTCGACCAGATGATCCAATGGTAGCTGCACGCATCTCTGGCTGCCTGGCGGACATCTCGGCATGGATGAAAGAACATCACCTACAGCTCAACCTGTCTCTGAACAATGCCTGAAATGTTGAATTACAAGCAATTCCTGTGACTGTTTGCCTCTTTATAATGTACCTTTGCTCTGGACAATGCCTGAAATGTTGTATTACAAGCACTCCCTGTGACTGTTTGTCTATTTATAATGTATCGCTTATTGTATTCCTCAATTGTAAGTCGCTTTGGATAAAAGTATCGGCTAAATGAATAAATGTAAAACCGTAAAACAAAAACAGAAAAAGCAAAGCAAAACAAGCAAAGCAAATCCAAACACAAAACTCCCAAATCAACAGCAAAACAAACAAAAACAAATCAAAAGCATCATATCAGACAAAAAAAAAGGATTGGCTTAGACATTTAAAGTGAGTTAATACAGATGTTTTTTTATTAATTGTATTATTATTTTCAATCCGTCATTGTTAAGAAGCTGTGATTTTCCCATGACTTCTAATGTAAAATACTCAGACAGAGACAGTATTAGAATGCAGTGAGTCTACAGCTAGTCTGCAGAGAGAGAGGACAGCGGATGGCACATAATACTCATATATTCAGCTGTCCTGTCACTCAATAGCAGTCATCTTCATCTCTCAGGGCCAACAGGAGACATATCCTAACATGCATTTCATTAGCGCAAAACATATCACATCTGCAAAATGAAATCACTGTGAGAAAAAGAGGGCGTGAGGGCCAAGTCCAGAAAACTCAATTTCAGCCCAAAAGGGATCACCGTCCAATAAAATTGCTGACTTTATTACATTTCTCAAATATAAACAGCCATCTACATCGGGTGGCCGAGCACAGTTCCCAAAGCCTATTAAGCAAAGGTGCCAATTTTGAAATGCTCAATAATGGCCAAGGACAGGTCTCAGTGTTGTGATTGATGTCTCTCCCGTGGACAAACACCAGACACAGCGCTGACGGAGGTGAGGACGGGATTCAGGTAGCCGTAATAATTTCATGCCATCTCGGGACGCATGCATGGCTGTGCTGTTTTTTACAGGAAGTGCAGATAACAATGTGACAAAGCTGCGTTGTAATAAGCAGCTGTGACTGTCATGCAGCTTGCATTTATTTATGTGCTGAACACACTTAATTTGGCTGCAAATGAAAGGGCAGCAGGCTTGGGCACACGTGTGTAGACAGTGATGCATGTACATGCCTAACTCAGTACAAAAAAAGCAATCTCCACCTAGGCCCCTATATTTATTTCAGCAATTCCTTTTAAATGCATATTTTATGCTGGCTCGGCATGTTGAAGGTCACTCAAAAATGTTGTTTATGAGGCAAATGGGGAACATACCAAATGTACAGTGGGAGGGATCATACACAGCATTTATCACAACAGCGGTGACAATAGGAAACTCCTGCGTTGTACTTTGATCGTCTAGATCGGACAACGCTGGGGCTACTTTCATCTGACTGATTCAGTTCATAAGACATTATTGCACATACAGCGCATTGCACATACAGCGCTTTGCGCTGGACAAAGCAGATGCGATTCCACATGGAAATAACACGTGAGAGAGTTCGCTTCAGAGAAAGAAAAGCCATGTTTTCATTTTGTTGTTATCAAAAGATGACAAAAGTCTTCTAAGTTATTACAGGGGTTCTGAAGGCTTTATGAGGGTAATTAAGACTTGTTTAAGACCCATTTAAGACCAAGTAAAGAATATGTATGGAATAAATTGAAGGGAAGGCAATAGGGCAATATACTCTCTAAATGTGAATGCCTAGGGAGTACTTTTAAATTAATTTCAACTATAATATAGAAATAACTTTTACTGTAACTTCTGATTACACTGCAAAAAAGTGTTTTTCTTAATCAAGATACATATTTTTTATGAGCAATTGGTCAAAATAAAGCATGTTTATAATTAAAACAAGAAAGTAGTTATCTGCATGTAGGTTCAGAAAAAAACTAAATAAAAAAATAAAAACAAAAACGAAGGGAAAAACGTTTTCATGCACTGACAAATATTTATCTCACTTAATTTTGATATTTTTTTGTCAGAAAACAAGATGTCTTATCTTATTAAACACTGAAGAATGGATTCATTATTTTAAAATGCAACACTTAAAGCCATGATATGAACTTCCGACTTTCTACTTTGATTTAAGACCTTTTCAAGGCCTTAATTTGCATAAGAGTGAATTAAGACTTTTTAAGACTTAAGACTCATGGAAACCCTGTATTCATCTGCTCAATCTTCTCATCTGCTCTGTGATTAATAATAATTAAAAATTGTAGTTAGGGGAGGCTGGGTCTAGTTGTCAAATTGGACATTTTCAGATTTGATTGAATTTATATAATTTGTACAATAATGTGCAGGTAAGAATCATCCACACTTATGCATGTTTACAGTATTTTTAAACTTTTGTGCTATTAAATTGTATGCTTTTTTTGGCTGAAAACTCATTAATATGCTGTTTAATGGTAAATTTGATTGTGACACCTTACCCCATACAATTTTAACAGTATTGTTCTCGCTTCTGAGGTATGTTGTCAATGCGTGTTCAATTAATTGTTTTTTTTTAATGATGATAACGGTTCAATGGCTAATTTTCAGCCAAGGCTTAAAGGTACAGTATCTACACAGACCAAAATGCAATTTTGGTCAAAAAAACGTTTTGCAAAACAACAATTTAGTTTTCCCCCATTTTCTATGAGCTGAACTCAAAGATCTAAGACTTTTTCTATGTACACAAAAGGCCTATTTCGCTCAAATATTGTTCACAAATCTGTCTAAATCTGTGTTAGTGAGCACTTCTCTGAAACTGAAACTGATTAGACAGCATGTTTATTGCACAGGTATGCCTTAGGCTGGTCACAATAAAAGACCACTCTAACCTGTTTCTGAGCTCTACAGTCTGTTCTTTTGACCTCAGGGCTTGGTTTTTGCTCTGATATGCATACTCAGCTGTTGGACCTTTTATTAAAACGTGTGCCTTTTCAAATCATACCCATTCAATTAAATTTGCGACAGGTTACCTTCACTCAAAGTCTAGTAACACCTAGAAGTAATATGAATGATCCTGAGCTAAATTCCAACTGTCCCATATAAGGGTATGATTACTTATGCAATGGAATCATTTAAGTGTTTTATTTTTAATAAATTAGCCAAGATGTTAAAAACTTTTTTTTTTTGCTTTACCATTATAGTGTTTGGAGTTCAGATTGATGTGGAAAAAAAGGAATTTAAAGCAGTTTAACATAAGGCAGCAACATAAAACGTGGAGAAAAAAAAATGAAGGGGTATGAATACTTTCACAAGGCACATTGAGCCTATTCCTAATATTTACTCAAGCAGAAAGAGTGACATCTAACTCCAGTCTCCCCTGCTGCATGGATGCGCAAATTAAAGGGCCTTTCTGCATAATAGTAAATATGTGACTTTTCCAGAGAAAAGATATTGAGATGCAGCAATCAAAAATCTAGTTTATGAAAATATCTGTTCTTAAACCTTAATTGACACATAGTCATTCTGAATCAGCTGATGGTAAACCCACATCAAAGGTCAGATGTCAAGAGGAGCATATCTTCTCTTGAGGTCCTAAAGAAACCCAAGACCTTCATATCACTGAAGGTAATGTATCATACCATTTACACCATTATAATGAGCTACTTGGCAAACTTTTAAGACACTTGAGTGAGGGGTGGTTTCGTTGCTGACATTTAGTTACATTTAGCTACATGAAAAGACTCCCTCTGAAATACGTCCATCACTCTACAGTCTGTTCCACACACCACATGCAATAGAAATGCATATTTATTTCAGCACCCATATTAACAGGTTTCTGCAACTCACACAGCCTGCACAAGCAGACTGCAGCAGCACGGCATGACGTAGTAAGGTAGTAGTGACTGGAGTTTCAGCTCTGGGTATATTTTCACCACATGTACTGAATTAAACTCTAAAGAAAATAAGCTGAAAATGCACTGTAAATCTTTTTATCAAAACAATCTTTCGCAATACAGACTCATAAATCTGACAGAATGTAATGGATAGAAGTAGTATAAAGCTACTTTTTTTGGAGTTTGTTAAAAAAAAAAAAATGGATATACATTTATATAATTTTGAGTCAGTAATATTTTTTTGTGCTCCTACTGTTTCTTGTGCTCACTACGCCTACATTTATTTGATCAGACATATAGCGAAAGCAGTAATATTGTGAAATATTATTTCAGTTCATACATTTTTCATGTGAATATATAAAATGCTAATTATTCCTGTGATGAAAAGCAGAATTTTCAGCAAGACTAAACCAAGCAGTGTTTCTTCAGAAATAATTCTAAAATGCTGATTTTATTATAATTTTTTTATTATCAGAATAGAGTTGCGCTGCTAATATATATATATATATATATATATATATATATATATATATATATATATATATATATATATACTGTATATATATACACACACATTTTGTCCCCAAGAATCTTTGATGAATAGTCCAATTTAATGCATCCTCGCTGAATAAAAGTATTATGTGAAAAGTATTATCACACGTTTGTGATAATGCTTAATGGCCCACTCAATTTATAATTTCTGGTCATTATTAAAGCAGATGTTCAATACAGAATTTTTTTTCTCTGCATTATAAAGCTGTGGTTCATTTATGCCGTCAATCTAAAAGTGCAGCATTGCAACATTTATTCTTATTTACATGGCTGCTTTATGCACTGTCTAAGCATCTTGGCCTAACTATCAAATAAGCATGAATTAAAACATAGAAAGAATGAGAAGGAACAAAGATCAATGTGAGAAAAACCCTGTTTTTGATTTGATTTGAGAGGGCTTTCCCTGCATGCGAGAGTGAGAACGTGAGAGAGGTTTATCTCAGTGCTGATCGCGACCCTGAAAGGGAAAGTTCATTAACTTCTCTCTCACTCTTAACTGTCCCACTGGGTATCAGTGCTCACTTACAGTCGAGCAAGAAAACACAAAAGAGCCATTGAAAGAGGAGAGAGAGACAGTGTGTTTGTGAAGGAGAAAGCGAGATCTGGCTTACTCTGGAGAGACAGAGAGATAAACAGAGTCAGGTGAGGGATATTCATCTAAAAAATATTATGAAGAATATCATTAATAATAAAATATATTTTTTCAATAAAAACTAAATATGAAAGTAGTCCATATGTCTTTTATTATTTTGTGAGGAACAAACTAAAAATGTAAATCTTATTCACTGATAATCTTTCCCTGCAGTGAAATGTTGAGTTCGAGTTGAACTCTTGAGTTGTGAATGAATCAGAAATGAATCTTTCAGTCTAATTCATAAATCAATTATTCAGTCAGAGCAACTCATTCACTGATGTGATCCGTTTACAGCAGTTCTCAGATTAACAGCTCAGAATATTTCCAGTGAATAATGACATCCTTTTTTTTTTTAAACCTAGTACAAAACTATTGAATGGATTCATAAGACTTGAGGCACGTTAATAAATGCATTTACATTTTTGGGTTTAACAGACTTGTCTCCATGAATATCCACACAATCGTGTTTTCCAGAGTGAGGAAAGAATATAATATAATACATAAGAAACAAATACATACATAAATAGGGTTGTAATGACGTTTAAATAAATAATGAAAAAATGTTAATTTTTGGGTTAACTATCCCTCTAATATTGATTTTTTTTTATTTCTTGAATACCACAGATTACATGTTCATACAACCTGATTTTTACAGTATTACTGAAATAGTGAACAGAGAATTCAAACTTGTTATTGTGATGCAAATTAAAACAATAATAATAATTGTATTGTATAAATACATTTTATTTATTTATTTATGCAAAAAATATATCATTGTTTTAATATACACTCACCGGCCACTTTATTAGGTACACCTTGCTAGTACCGGGTTGGACCCCCCTTTGCCTTCAGAACTGCCTTAATTCATCGTGGCATAGATTCATATTTTGGTTCATATTGACATGATAGTATCACGCAGTTGCTGCAGATTTGTCGGCTGCACATCCATGATGCGAATCTCCCGTTCCACCACATTCCAAAGGTGATCTATTGGATTGAGATCTGGTAATTGTGGAGGCCATTTGAGTAAAGTGAACTCATTGTCAAGTTCAAGAAACCAGTCTGAGATGATTTGAGCTTTGTGACATGGTGCATTATCCTGCTGGAAGTTGCCATCAGATGAGAGGTACACTGTAGTCATAAAGGGATGGACATGGCCAGCAACAATACTCAGGTAGGCTGTGGCGTTTAAATTATGCTCAATTGGTTCTAATGGGCCCAAAGTGTGCCAAAAAATATCCCCCACACCATTACACCACCACCACCAGTCTGAACCGTTGAGACAAGGCAGGATGGATACACGCTTTCATGTACTTTATGCCAAATTTTGACCCTACCATCTGAATGTCGCAACAGAAATCGAGACTCATCAGACCAGGCAACGTTTTACCAATCTTCTATTGTCCAATTTTGGTGAGCCTGTGTGAATTGTAGCCTCAGTTTCCTTCTCTTAGCTGACAGGAGCGGCACCCGGTGTAGTCTTCTGCTGCTGTAGCCCATCTGCTTCAGGGTTTGACGTGTTGTGCGTTCAGGGATGGTATTCTGCATACCTTGGTTGTAACGAGTGGTTATTTGAGTTACTGTTGCCTTTCTATCATCTCTAACCTGTCTGCCCATTCTCCTCTGACCTCTGACATCAACAAGGCATTTTTGCCATATATATATATATATGGGTTCACGGAAGGTTCACCCAAAAATTGTAATTCTTGACAGCTATTGGCAGTCATTGACTTCCACAGTATGGACAATACTTCACGTCAATGGCTACAGTCAACTGTCTGGTCACCAGAATTCTTCAAAACATATTTTATGTTCAATAGTAGAAATAAACTTATACAGATTTGGATCAAGTAGTTGGTGAGTAAATGATGACAGAATTTTCATTTTTGGGTGAATGTCCACATTTAAGTATTTTATATGCTACATGCAGGACAGTTCCAGAAGTCAGGGTCAATCAGACTGGGCTGCTCTCAATAAAACAATCGTTTTGATTCGGTCTCTGGAGCACAATCACTGACAAAATAGGGCAGTTTCTCCAGGCCAGAGTCTTCGCCTGTCTGTCTCTCAGTCTCTGTGGTGTGCTGTTAAAACGGCCTGCAGGTGGACCCTTGGTTGCATAAATTGTAATGTTTGTGTGTGTGCTAGTATGCAGGAAACCAATTCACTGAGAGCGATGAACTGACCTGACTCTGGTGAGCTATTGTGAAACAATAACCAGCCCGAATGAAGAAATCAAGTCTGCATATCTGATTGAGGCGCTAGCGGCTCACACACACTTGCTTTATAATATCCCCGACAGCGTCTGATTGGCGTGATGCTTGAATAGGATATCTCAGTATAGTGTAACAGTGAGTATGAACTCAGTGGCTGTTTGGAGAGCGCTTGAATGCTTTAGCTGTGCTGTCAGCCCACATATGTTTCTCTTTAAGCTGAATTCAATCTCTCTCCACCCTGTGTATAATGTACAGCATAGCAGCAGCACAAACTGCTATAAAGGCTGCATGTAATGAATAGTCCTAAATTGGCTACAGTATGCACAGTGTTGGAATGTAAATGTTGGGTATGATTCATGTAGGGTGTTTAGTGCAGCCTACATTATAAGGCAGTTTAAAATTATTTTATTTTAATGGCATGGAAGCTTATGACAATTATTTTTATGATTTTATTTGTTTTCTATTATTATTAATGTTATTATTATTACAACTTAATTTTGTTTTAAATGTATTGCATTTTTAAAGTAAAATGGTTTGTGCCAAACAATTATTTTATGTAGCATACTGGCTGCAAAGAGCATCACACCATTAAAATTCTAGAGACAATAAGAAAGCAAATGCTTAAGTTACAAATAAAACTAAACATTCAGTTTCTTCCTTTCGTTCGTTCTCTATTTATTCAGTGTTATACTTCACATCAAGAGTATTACATTACAAACACCTTTTTTGCAATGGTTTACTAAATCTATGTGATGTGCATTTTCTAAAACATGACTCAATTATTTGCAGTTTAAAGCAAGTATTCACACACTGTTCTGCTGTGTGTACAGTACAGCTTTATGGGCAGGTTTCGCTTTTCCCAATGAGGTTTCATTGAGTTTAAATAAACCTGTGCATGTTGAAGTATTCTTTATATCTTAAGCAAAGTCTAACTTAAATCTTTCATCATTAACTGACAGCTACTCAGGAGAGTTTGTGTACATGTGCTACAGTGTCTTATGTGCAGCTCTGCAAGTGCAGCTGCAAAGTGTTCTGTTACCAAGCATAATCTTCAGATCGTGACGTGTTGAGAAGCTATTAACTGACACAAACCCTGTGTGTATTTGTGTATCAGGGTTGATGTTAAATAACAAGTGTAGTCACGCAAGCTTCATGTTTGAAAGCCTAAGAAAACCTATTTTGCGTTGATTAAACCCATGATAGTCCTAACAGCTGTACCATTTAGACTCTAATGTAAAACAGTCTTGTAAAACAGTTCCAGAGGAAAACGGCAAAACTTTTCCAGGTTACAGACAAGCACTAATGCCATGTCTGACAAAAATATATAAAAGTACACGTTCAGCAGCTAAAATAAGGCCAGTGTACTGTACCATTATAAATAAAATCCTGTAGAAAAAACTGTAAAATTCCGGCAGCTGGGGTACTGTAGAATACCGTAAAATAACAGGCACATTAAATAACAGTACTTTTTTGCAATTCAAAAATACATATTTTTTTTGCTGTAATTTAACATGAGATTTTTACTTTCTTCAGCTTTTAATGTTCAATAAGGAGCTTTACTTAAATATTGTGCAAAGTTAAGTAAAAACCATGAAATTATCATTAAGTTTAAACACTGCTTTAATTCAAATAATCAACTGTAAGTGCAAAACAGTGTTTTAATAATTTATTCACCTGCAAGAATATACAATCTTAACTGCAATAATATACCACTATAGTTTGTTCAGAACGGCAATTTACTAATATTCTTTGTTCAAAACTGCAACAATATACCGGTATAAAGATTATAGCACAACTGCAACAATATCCCAATAATTAGTTCATAACTGGAATAGTATACAAATATTGTATACACACATTTGAAATGGTTGCATTTCATTTGTTCATATATATATATATATATATATATATATATATACACACACATTGTATTCATGTTTATGGATCACTGTTATCTTATGTAAATATATATATCATACCTGCAAACTCCAGGAGATCAAAAAGATGACATTGAAACCTTGTAGGGGGGTCTGGGGGCAATCCCGCCCCATAATAAATAGTTTGAGTATTTAACATGTAAATTAAGTGTTCTGGTACACTCTGACAACAAAAAGGAAAAAGACAACATTTGTTTCAAGTAAAAAAAGCATATTTATACCACAAACATTTTGGACAGTACAACTCTTGTCATCGGTGTTCACATATCTTTTTGTGAGCAATGGAGTAATTTATTTTTGCTAATTGTAATGTTCACATTAGAGTGTGCATACTATTAACAAACTCGTATCTTTTCACTGCAGAGGAAACAGAAGCTGCATCTGAAGCAGCATTAGATGTATTTACACAGACTGTTTAATGAAGCTGAGGTGCCATAAATGCATTTACACCACACAATTTCAAATCCATAAATAATTTGATAAGATTAACGCTTTAAATATTTTTGAACACACACGTAAAAGATGTTGGGGAAAATGCAATACTTTTAAATATGAAAGCAAATCACCAGTAGATGGTTGTAAATCACTGTTTTAATGAGCGAGTCATTAGTCATTCATTCAAACGGCTGATTCATTCAAAAACGAGGCAAGTGACTACTGTCTTTATGAATGGGTTACTGAATCATTGACTCGATTTGTTCATCAACGTGGATTCATTCAACATGGTAACAAAACACCGCTGTGTGATGCTCGGAGACACAAAAAAAGTCCTGCTGTGGCTTTGATTGAAACTTCGTCAGCGAACTTAAGTAAATGTAGTAAATATTTTATAAAAAATTGCGAACTTTGTGTCTGCTTCCCTCACAATGAAGAACTTCCACACTGATGACATGTTTACATGTGGATGTGAGTGTAAGTGTGCCATCAAAACGTATCGGCTGTGAGATGAGGTTTGTTCGACTTGAAGCAGCACCGCAAAGACAGAATGCGTTTAACATCAAAGGACCGCGAGAGTGATTCGAACACATGTGGAGCGTATGCTCTCTGTAGCTCTTGTGGTGATTTGATGTCATACAGCGATCGGTCTGCGTGGTGCTGCTTCAAGTAAAACCGAGAAAGGGTCGAACACACACCTGTATACTAACTTGCAATTTCTCTCTCTCTCCGCCCAGACTCCCCCCCAAAAAAAATAAATAAATAAAATGATTCACATTAAATTTAAAACAGCGAATTTCGCCGAAAAGCAACTAGTTTGCAGGTATGATGTATATTTTTAAAGTACCACTGCACCAAAGTACTTCAAATCAAATGAAAATAAGTTCTTAAGACAAAGTAAACTCAAAGACAAAGTAAAATGTCAGTGATTTGTCACTGATTTTAACATGTTGCTATATAAATGTAAACTATTTTTTTCAAAATGTGAAATACATTTGTTAAAGATGTGAAGTTACAATATATGGTTCAGAGGAAAGCTCAAAATAGCAGTATATGGTTGAAAAATTGTTGTATACATTTATGGTATGTTTTTTTTTCCCTTTTGACTTATTTTTGTATGGAAACAAGTAGTGGGATTTTGGGGTGTACTGCCCCTTTAAGGGTTAGCCGTGACAGGCTGAAGTTCTCATAGTGTGCACACAAGCATGATTAAAAGATTTCCAGATGCATGCTCTGTTTTGGAGGAACATATTTAGAACACCAACAGCTGACTTAGCAAGCTTGCGAAAAAGCTTGACTAAAAAATAGACTAAAGGCCTGTCAGAAGGATGATAAAATTTATTGGCCAGTGGCGACCGGTGCTAAAAAAACAAACAAGCAAACAAACTTAGTCACACTGTTAATGCAACAGTGTATGACTGCAATTGTTACATAACCATTTAATAAGTGACAAAATAATGTATCATTACTGCTTAAAAATGTAAGATGAAAATTCAACTGTTAAAGTGTAAACTAAGATAACATATCAGTGAATTTGAGTTTAATGTGTGTTATCTATAAGTAATCATTAAACATTTCTAATCATTCCAAAAAATATTATCCATTTATATTACCGTAATTCAGAGATAATTGTACACACAAGGGAGCCATAGGATAGCAAATCATTCATGATAAGAACTGAAAATGGTTCAACAAAATTGACTTTTTATTTAAAAAGAATTGCATATAAATTCATTATATTTCCATAAGGTTTAATAAAGTCCAATGTAATAAGTATGCAAAAACTGTAATCTTCCAGAGACTTATAGGCCATTATGTTTTTTATCTTAATTTTAATGTTATTAACAATATATTATTCAAGTTGTCAGACATATATGTCAAACTGAATATGGGACACTATATTATTTATATATTTGCATAATAATCCTTACATAAAACACTCATATTTACTTGAAAAGAGACAACCATTAAATAACTACATGATGATCGATGATCGGCTCAAGTTAAACTGCATTGTTCTAATTTCCTTCCGAGTCATTGCCAATGCTTCGGTGACAGCACTTTGAAATAAAAATCAGTGAAAACAATAAAAGGCATGACTTACATTGCATCCTGCTCGCCAACTCCATCCAATCTCCATGATCTGTATTTGTATTTTATTTTTTCTTAATTTGAATGCTTTGTGAAAGGATTTTTTGTAAAGTTAAAATATAATATACTTTCATCTCGGAAGAGAGATTAAGCTTATTTGACAGTCAAGAATGGCTAAATCACATGAGGCCAAAATATATAAAAACAATATTTATTCGCTAAGATCAAAGTGGGAGGGTCTTGGGCGCAGTGATCTGCGCCCCGAGGACAATCTGAATTAAGCCAATTAGAGCTCAGCCTCAAGTCAAATGCGTTTCAAAAGTTTACAAACCTAATAGACACCCATTAGGCCGGCGCCCCGCACACACACAAACTTTTAATACGTGCTAACATGATTACCAGTCTAATAGTACGACTAAACAATGCAATTTCGTGAGTTAATTTTCAATATATATTTAACTTATTTTTAAACATGTTGAAGTCGGCTTCTTCCCTGGCTAACTTGATGGGTGCGGCGCCCCCTATTGACAGCCGCCAATGCTCCCTCGCTTATTTGAAAAGGTGCCATTTCAAGCCTTGAAAAAGTGTCCAGCACGTCTACGAAGCACACAGATGCTCCACCCTAACATATGCCTGTCACTGACACTGAGGACGAAGTTGAAGGGAAAAAGGAGAGAGCAAGAGAGAGAGAGACAGAGAAGGAGGGTGGAAGAAGAAAAAACGGATTACAGATTGTGTATAACAGGGCCATGGTGAGGCAGGGAAATGTTCTCCAGATGTGTAGGGGTAACAGAGGTTATTGAGAATAAAGAAAAGGCAAGAAAAAAAACTGTACACTTAACAAACTGCCTGACAGCAGTTTAACATTGCACAAAAAGTTGTGGAAATCTTTGTGGCACCTCTGAAGCCCATACATTTGTCATCACCGATCTGTTCTTCGTGCCTTTTCCAAAGGTTTTAATTTTTTTTGAGAAAATTGTAAGCTATTCATAATTTAAAGGTCACCCAGCCAAGCCAATCTATAAAAATTAGTTACACTACAAACTATAAATACAATGTTTTTAAATACATTAAACCAATTTAAGTGGAGAATATCTTATTTCGTGTAGAAAAATTTACGTGTAGCTATTTAAGCACTCCAAAAAAAAAAAAAGTCATGCCCTATATGCATTTCTCTATTACGCTCCATTCTGTTTGGTGTTAGTATGACAAAAAGGTTTAAAAGTTACAGTTTATAGCGGCCTGCTTCAACACTGTAAAATCACTCATTTTCAAATCATTTCAAAATGATTGAGATGGCCAATCTAATAAAATTAGGCAGGCTTTACAGAAGCCAAACATCGATTCTAGTGCAACACATTTTTAAATGTAAATAAGTTTGAGGTGAGACATAAGTAGCTAAACATTTACTTTAAGACATTTGTTTTAATTTTAACTGACCAACATTAATATAAAGTAATACAAAATTTCTCAATATTGGATTGAAAATAAGGCTACCATTTATGTGATTTATGTCATTCAAAATTGAAAATTGAAAAAGTTCAAATGAATTTTGATTAATGATTCATGTATTATATGGGAGAATGGGAGTACAAAAAAAATGGGAGTACAAACAGCACATTTAATGTTTGTATAAACTTGTTTTGGTTTTGTGATGAAATGCGTTGTTGTATTTAAAAAAAACTGATTTGTAAAAGCAGCTTGTAACTGGAAGCACATATTTTGAACTGAGCAGAGCTACTGTGACTCTACGCTTAAAAATACAGTTAAGTTAGTAAGTTCTGCTGTCTTTTGTACACATTTGCAAGCTGCAGGCTTGCTGTCTTGTATACTGGTTTTAACTATCCCTGCCTTCAATATCAGCTGTTTTGTAAAGCCCTAATTACACTGCAACATTCACAAAAAATTATGTGCTGCTTAAACTGTTAAGATCACACCAAAATTATCAGGGACCTTGTTACAGATAACCTTCAGCCGCTCTTTTCTGATGTTGGGATTTGAAGAGCTGTAGGTGCTACACACAGTGTCAGCAAGTTGTAGTAAATATCCACTTTTACAGCTTGGTTTTAATAAACCTCTTTTGTGGTGGGTGTATTGAGTTCTGAATCTTAGGAAAAATGATTCTTCATGATATGACACCCTTAACTTGGCTGGGAAAGTCTAGCTGGTCCACAGTGTACTATATCACACATGTATGTGTCACACACACCTCATTATGCACGGCATAATCCTTACAAACACAAACAGCCTATTACGAAAGAATCTGATCTAATTTAAAACTTTATTTTCAGCCGCTTAACATGCCAGGACTCATTATTATTCATTATGTTAATTATTCCTGGCCCTGACCCATGCACGTCTGTTTTCAGTTAGATTATCTCTGTTTGAGAGTGAGACAGTGCACCCCCAACTGCCATTATGTCAGTGCGTCAGTGTGTTCTCTCTGTAGCTTCCTGCTGACATGAGGGACTTATCTGACTAACTGTGTGTATTTGAGATGCTCAACCCTAGTGTCAACATGAGAGGCTTATCTAACTGTCCATCTATGGTGCAAACCAGTAAACCACAAAAACACACTCACACACGCACTTGCATAAATACCCACAAACATGCACAGACACGTTCAGATGCCAGACACACATAAACAAATACAAATATACACATTCTCTTTAAAGAACGAGGGAATACAAGCTTCCTCCCTTAAAAACTCACAGTGTGCATGCAAAACCACACACTCTTTAAAAAAAAGTTATGAAACTGTCACTACCTTGGTAGCCTACCTTTTCAAAAGATACTTTTTAGAAAATACAGTCGCGGGAAAAATTACAGAGCCACGGGTTGCGGTTTTTTGGGCTACTTTTATTATGTACCGCGGCCGCCCAAAGTGTATGTAGACATAGACAAATAAAACTGAATATAGATCATTTTACTAATGTGTAATATACTTGGAATTTATACCTGACAACTTAAGAACGGAGAGGCGGTTATAACATCACAAACAACGTGAGTTTCAGCCAGAGCATACATGTTAAGGCTTTTACACAGCAGAAATAATCATGACAACAGCCACTATAGGTTATACAATATAATAAACACACGATTACGATAGAATATGGTTTGTATGTGATTTTCTTGAGATGAATGTGTACATCTGAAATGCTAATTTATGCAGCGATATAAAAGGCTATAAATAGCACAGTTTAACAACAGTAAACAACCAAATTTCACAAGTGAATTCAAAAGGAAGTTATTACAAACACTCGATGGTGGTTTGAAGTGAGTTCTGAGTAAAAGTGTACTATTAATCTCATAAACTGTCTTATAGCATGATGCTAATGTTAGCTCTAATGCAGCTGCAGAACAGGTCAAATACTTCTTCATAATGCATTGTCATAATATTTCACGTAAGGTTGCAAGAAAATGTTTTGTTGTATTTATTTAGAAATACTTTTGAAAATAGTTGGATAAATGTATACTGGGATTGAAGTGATGAGGCTTGGTATTTTTTTTATTGCCAGTATAAAGACTGATAGTAGCTGAATAAAAACAAAAGAATAATAAGGATTATGTCTCATATCTGGCGGAGGTGTGAAAGGTTCTGTTTTCTTAAACTAGTTTGTCATGCATTTACATTTACAGATAAATCCTAGTATTATACATTTGTGATTAATCATGATTAATCAGTCCATAACTGCGATTAACGCGATACAATTTTTTTATTAATTTACAGCACAAATTTGTATTAATATGTACCTTTAAGATATTAATATGTACCATTTAGGGGTAAATAAGGTACAAATATATAGCTTTTAGCACATCTAGATGACGTATCTTTCAGAATGTGTCTATACATCTAAAATGGATTTGAAATAAGCAAAGAAAATCCAGAGCCGTTTTTTACTCCCAGTGCGTCCCTGTCCCTGACTCTTTCAACCGCGGAAAGACAGCAGATACAAAGGATCCATTAACAACAGGAAATCCATAGAGTGTCCATAAACTAGTGAGAAAAATGTATACCAGAGAGAATTTAGCAAAAATTACTTTTTTATTATAATTAATAACAATTTATAGATAAAACGTTATTATAAAAATGGTCTAATGAACTTGTACAAAACAATTGTTAATTTTAACCTTAACAATAGGCTTCCCAGTATAGTTTAGAAAAAATAAAGTGTATATTACCAGTCCAAAACAATAAGATTTGTAATGTTTTTTAAAGAATTATCTTCTGCTCATCAAGCCTGCATTTATTTGATTCAAAATACAGCAAAAGCAGTAATATTGTAAAATGTTTTTCTACTTAAAATAACTCCTCTCTATTTGAATATATTGTAAAATGTAATTGATTGCTGTGATTAAAGCCGTATTTTCATCAGCATGTCTACTGTTTCTATTATTTCTACAGTAAGACAAGTTTGTCTTACTACTTTAATGAAGATGGTTGGGTTGACCGCCTGCGTCTTACTTTCGGTTTCATTCATGGCAGTTTGCACTTCTGCTTGCTGAAGAGATACTCAGCTACTCAGTGTTGCATTAGCGCAGTCATATGTGACTATAATGTCATATAGCCTATAACGCGGTCTCACAAGTTGATGTAAGGAATAATTGACGACGGGCCATTTAATTATTAGAAAATAATGCACACCCCAGGTGTGCATTATTTTTCTAATAATTCAACAGCTCGGAGTATATTATTCCACTTATACTACGGTTGAGAGAGAGTAGGCTATGTGCTTTCCGTACATAAAATGTAATTTTGTGGCAAAAACATGGACAAGAGCTGTCGATAGCGGTTTATACTTTTATTTTTATACTGTATTTATTTGTTTGGCAGGTGTCGCTGTGGGTTTTGATTATTTTTCTGTTTTAAGACCTTTGCAATAACAAATCATTTGGCGAAGTGATATGGAACTGTAATGCGGTCAAGAGAGCTGCTTGGAACTACGTTCGCCCTGCGTTTCCCTGACAATAATTGCACACCTCAGAACGTTCGTCAGCCAATCAGATTCAAGTATTCTACGGCCCGTAGTATAATATTTTTTTTTAATTTTAAGAGGAGTAAAATGTACAAATGTGGTTTCAACAACCAGATGCATTTACACATTAAAGACCACCTCCTGAAGTGGTTTGAGCGATCGGATTTATATTACAAAACGCATGAAGTGACCAGGTGTAAACAGCCCTTATATTTTTTTTATGGTATTTTTCATTAAAATTAAGTGAAACTAAATTATACTAGATGTG
Organism: Gymnocypris eckloni scoliostomus; assembly: GCA_027564155.1. Classification (NCBI taxonomy): domain Eukaryota; kingdom Metazoa; phylum Chordata; class Actinopteri; order Cypriniformes; family Cyprinidae; genus Gymnocypris; species Gymnocypris eckloni. The sequence goes on along the minus strand of CM050421.1, from coordinate 20,785,156 downwards.
TTTAGCACACAAAAGAGTGACACAGAAGTATAGAAATTCTACATTGATAAAAAAGAACAAAAAAAAACTGTGCTGGTATCGGATTGGAGTTGGCCGATACTCAGAATTTTCTGGATCGGACCGGAAAAAAATGGTATCATTGCATCCTTAGCTTGCAGGGAGTAGAAGTTACTTCAGGAACTGCTTGCACTCTACCACCAGCTAAATCATTCCCCATACAATTCCACAAATTATTAATTATTATTATTAAAAGAATTCAAACAGCCAACAGAAGTCAAAATCATTTTTGAAGTTGATCGTAATACATTTAATTACATATAATGTGCATACATATTTAATATAACTTATAGACCGAGTTCCAATTATTACTACAGCAGAGAAACAAATAAGTAAATATAATATAATTATATAAACAAACATAGTGAAATATCATATAAAGAACATTCACATAAATATACGCCTAACACATTTTTTAAAGATACTATGCTGCACTGCTGCTTTCAAAATGTAACATTGGAGAATTAAATATTTTAACATAACAAAACAATATAATACAAAGTTTACACTTTTGTCTTCCTAGAGTACTCCAAATTTTATAACCAGCCAAGCTTGTCGTCAACTATTTTTTATCATTTTATTATTTTCTAATTAATTTGTACTTTATAAAGCGCCATATGAATTGAATTACTGAATTATTCAAATCCAAGATATTTCAGAGGGAACATCACTGCTCTCAAGTCTGCTCTCCGCAGCAGATGTATGCATGTGCCAGTAATACGTTCACAACTATGTGTCCTTATTTCTAAAAATAGCAGTGCTGGTCTGCACAGCATTAGTTTTTTGAGTAGGGTCAATGCAGCACTTGTGGCTTTGACTGCAACCAGCCCTGATTGTAGCGGCACATCAGATATCCGGATCCCAGAAGACTGCTTTTTCTTTATTAGTCTCTGATTCGGCATGCTGGGTGATTATAACATTTCAAAAGGTCAGAGGTCATCTAATAGCACTCTAGGTTTGAGATGGCTTCAAGAGAGAACGGTTATTTGGTTTCCTTCTGACAAACGAGGACAAACTATCCACGGTTTTAAAAGGTCATCTGAGCTCTGTGTACTATGGTAGCGATTATGGAGCACTTCCAAGAAAACTCAGTGACCTCTTTGAATGTAATTTAGGGCAATGCATATACTTCAAAAGTTAAATACGACGCAGTGTACACTTCAAATCCTCATGGCAGAGCTTCGACATGTTGCCATCCGTTAAATCAGCAGTCAGTATAATTGATGTCCAACTTTCAGCGGTACTGTTTAAAATTCCTGTAAAAGCAGACCGGTCTCGGAGCACATTCATTCAAACAATACTTACATCTTCACCCAGTGTGAAAGAAGTTCATTACCGCGGGGCGAGAGCTTTGGTACTTATCAGGTCAGTACTACTAAAGCCATGCATACAGACCGCATACAAATCAGTCATTTCCATTCATTAGCTCATGCTAAGAGTGGGCAAAGCTCCATAATTATTTGATTGAACTGTCTGGACCAGCCGGCATTGTACCTGAGAGTCTCTGCCCAAACGCCTGATGCCTCCGGAGGGTTGCAGACAGGCTGTGCAGCTCTGATAACATAAGAGCCAGTCAATAAAACTACAGTAGGGATAAAAAAAAAAGTGCATGACATTTTGCCTCGACTTAAAAAGCTTATAGCATGCAATTTGGCAAGGAATCCTGGTTGGCTGATTTTTGCAAGAAAATCTCTTGGAAAATACTTTTGAATTAGATAAGAAAGACATGAGGAGGCAATTTCAAGAGATGTCAGCCAAAATGCACCTCTCCAAAAGGCAGTACTTTAGCCATGCTCAGAAATCATCCTTACTGGGTCATATACATGGGCCAAGTGTGTTTCTGCAGGGTATATGGGGTTTTGAAATTCAACCTTCATGAAACATTTTCCAGACGGCCTAGAGATTTGAGCGCTCTGAACGCTCTCAGCTGAAGATTAGATCTTGAAAATAATCAAATAGAAGTCGACCTCGCTACGTCACATCTTATGCAACAGCATTGAATGCATTACATATGTTACAAAATAACCCTTTGAAAACTATGTCAGAACTGCAGTGTTTTGGATTATGTTTGTGCAAGATGCAAATGTAATGATTGTTTTGGCTTTTTTCTCATTTACAGTTGTATTCATACTCTGAAGACTTTTTTAGAGTTTGTTCATACATACCACCAATAAATCGAAATAATTACAATTATTCACAAATTTGCTTAACAAAACAAGTCAATAACTGAATAGGCTTTACAAAACATTGCTTATTTCAGATATATTATCAATATATCAATAGCGCCACTTTTTAAACTGATAGTACTAAACTGACACATAACGTCTGTGTTTGATTATATTATTGCTATAGTCAATTTTCTTTTACAGATGACTAAGTTTAATTGTTTATCAACACTAATAGGGTTTTTCCAGGATGATCTTGTATAGGTCTCCAGTTATTGACTAAACATGCTCCGAGGGTATGGTCTGGCCTCCAGCAAATTATCACTGGAGATCTGCTCTGGTTTGTTTTAACAGCATGTCAAAACTCACTTGAGCCTTCATTGCAGTAATAATGATAAGTAACCAGATTATGAAGTAATTTGGGAGTTTTAAAACCAAACAGATTTACTGTAATATCCCTTCTTCCACTTGCAGTAACACACAGACGGGAAAAGTATTAAAAATATTAGGAGTCTTCAGTAAACATGAAGAAAGTGTTTTCATTACATAACTCCTTCCAGGTAGACTAATTTACATATTGGTACACACAACGTCTGCGCCAATCTGACCCGAGCAGGAGGAGTTCAACGCTGGGGCTTAGGAGAGACACACAGATTATTAATGGATGAAGGTCAAGTCACTTTAATGAATGGCTAAAGTCATCAGCGACACAGGGAATACCGGGAGCCAGAGAAATGACCCTTATCTAAAGTTATGATGCAATTGGGTGAAATAGCTTTTTTTTTTAAACAGGAGCAGAGTTGCTCCCATGACTACAGTTAACTCTCAGAAATTAGAGGAAGATTAATGCCCAACCAGACAGAGAACACAAGAGGAAAAAAAAAATTGAGAAAGAGGAAGTTTACAGAAAACTTTCTGTGCAAGTAAGAAACAAGAGAGTCTATGAACTAAATAAAACAGTGCACATGGCAAACATGTAAGACACCACATGCAAATGTCATGTCTTGCCTCTAGACATTTAAAAAAAAGTCACGCAAACGCCAAATGTGATGAAATAATCGTTAATTTCTTCTGTCACACTTTATATAGATACTGCACATCTGTGTAAAACACAGTGACAATTTTATGTATAAGTGAGTTATAAAAGTGACACTATGCCCAATGGGCACAACATGATTTACCCAAGTAGGAAATTATATCAGATGAACATCCTTAGTCATGTAACAATGTCCACATCAAACAATCAGAGCCCTAAACTTATCCCAAGGTAAAACCAGTGGGTGTGAAATTTGTACCTGTAAAAAGTTTAATTACAATTGCCTCAGTGTCCAAAATATATAATTATAAACTTATAATAACCAATGTGATCACCACTAATGTAAAATTAAAACTATTGCTTTAGGTTAAATAATCTAGAGTATATAGTGAATTCATTAGGTGGTAAACACCTAAATGAATGGTGAGAAATGCAATGTATAATTATTGTCACAGATCTAGCCTCTGTGGCTCCCTCCGATTGCCACCAGAGGAATCCCTCACCGGAGTACTAACCGGTTCTTTCGGACTCCATTTCCCATGACCCCGTGCCTGAGACTGATCAGCTGCACAGGTGTCAGTCATTTAGCGATGGGTTGGTCTTGAACGATTTGTTCATTTTGAACGAGTTGTCTCGAGGAGTGATTCATCATGAATGCGCACTACCCTATAGTTTCTGTACTGGAATTAGTTCACCTGTTTCGAGTCTTCGGGTTTTTCCGAGTCGTTCGATCATCACGTGACTAATGCAGTATGAGAGAATTGATTAGTTCACCTTTTGAGTCTTTGGGTTGGAGTCATTCATCACGTGACTAAACGTGGGCTAAACCTATGCAGTCTAAGGGAAAAAAGACTTAATAATAATAATAAACAACTATTTAATTTATTACTTTGGTACCACATTCAATGTTATGGAAAATAACCATCATTAAAAAAATGCACACATTTATAAACTGTAAGAAATAAAAAGCTACAATTTGATACCAGAAACACATCACCTAACTTTAAGAGTAAATAATAATTATAATAAGGATAATAATAATAATAAATATGTACCTGTTTGTAAATTAACTAATTTATATGAAGTTTAGACACGTAGTTTTTAAACTAAGTTCGGGAGGAGCATGTCAGATACTCAGGCTAATTAGCACAGGTGGTACACAATCTAGGTAATCAATCCTGGGACATAAATACAGCTGTCTTACCTCAATCTAGTCGACGGTTAAGCAGCATTCGGTGGCACCATTTACCATTACATCACAGACTCAACACTTCTGTCCAAACAACGAGACCCATGTTGGGTTCATATTTTTCACCAGACACGGCCGCGAGCTCCGGGCTTCGTCACGACCGCTGCTCTCTGCACTCTCCTCCGCCCGGCTTCCAGCGAGCCTGGGCCCACGCCCAGGTTTCACCGCAGCAAAGCTTCACTCGCTTCCCGACTCCTCATCCTTCACCGCGCTCTTCCAGCTGCAGCGCAAGTATACAGCCGGGCCTCTAGCTTCTAGTTTCAGATGCTAACGCGAGGCGGCCTCCGTTAACACGCAACCACCATTGTTGGCAATAATTCTCAGCGGAAATCTCCAAAGGCAGGTATTTGTTGATAAAATAGTTAAAAGACCTCGCGAAGACATTGGATGTTAACGTTTGTTTGTTTGTTTTATTTATATACGTAGCACAATTATACACAACTTAGACCAAAGTGCCTTACAAAACAAAGTAAACAACAATCCAACAGAGCAAATTTATAAAATAATAGAATCCCAGTAGATAGATACAAAAACCCTTCATTGATTTGCCGAAATCGATCAAGAAGATGAGATTTAAGCATAACTTTAAAAATCGATAGAGAAGTGGTTCGGATGGCAACGGAAGATTGTTCCAGAGTGTAGGACCCACGATTACAACGTCACCATGACACCATGCCCAGAATATACACCGGACGTACTTAAACCTCCGTATTTTTACCAGTATTTAATTGGCATAGCATTCCTTAGACATTTTAAGCTGGATGAGATAAATGCGTTTCTGAATACACTCTTGATCACCGCGGACCAACAGTAAAATGAACGTGCACGAGGTATTCTCATTCAACCTGTGCTATATCAACCCTTTCGCACGTGAGTTTAAAATATTCTAGCTGAGCCCCCAGCGTGAGTTTTTTTTAGGCGACCGTTATTTTAGAACGTATCGCCTTATTGTTTCCATGGCGACGCGTCATGCTCATCATGTGACACAACGCACGCAGCCACATAGCTCTGTATGACATGTGGATCACTTTTTATTTTCATTTATCTTTTTATTTAAAATATTCACAAACATGCTCACTATATTATGAAATATCTGATATTCCGATTCTGAAATATGTGCAAGTAAATGTATTTGGTAGTTTAAACACTTTTATAATGACCGTGAGTTGATCTATACCGGCTGATGGGCGCCGCCATGTTAGTTTGCGCTGAATCCTAGCTGTGGGATAAACAACAAGTAAATGAATCCTCTCCCTCGAAACACGTTAAGTCTTGGCTAAACTGGAAGAAGAGCAGAGTAAACTTTATAGTTACATACACAATCTGTATATGATAGCAATAACACAGGTCGTCAGATTATATTTGTAATGATCATTATTGATGTTTCCATAGAAATCAGCATGCATTTTACAAACTATAAATGTATGGTTTTGCTTGTACTTCTGCATGTTTAAATGTCTGAAGCCTAAGATAAGCATTATATGGTTGAAAACGCTGAATGGTTGTGATAATGGCGCTCAGCGCGTCCGATCTGGCTCAGTGCCAAAAAAGCAGATTTGAATTTGGCAGTTGATGACGTGACGCACTGATTATTCTAATCACACCAGCGTGATCGTACGCTTCTGGGACCAGCTAAGACTGATCACACCGGTGTGATCGTAGGCGTCAAAGCGTTAATGTTTTGTCTTTGACCTAAATCATAGAGACACGGACCTTGATTTGCATATGCATTTCAGAGGGCTAAATAGAGCCCTTCACAACAGATTTAGTTCCCAAACAACTGTCAGGTTTGACCTAAACGTGAATTTCAGCTGCATAATTAATCCAAATTTCGACAGTAATAAATTGTGTTGCAGCATCAGTTGCGCTTGTTTTCCCAAGATCTCCCGGTTCTCTCTTGTGCATTTAATTTCACCGTAAACATCACTCTAAACAGATCATTTGAATCCGTGAATCGTCGACTAGAGAACAGCTGCTATCGGATCATTCCAACTTGTGAAGGAAGCGTCGGAGCAAATAGCAAACTAATTTTACAGGTTCATTCTGTTTACGAATCAGACACTGCTCCTACGTCCCAGAGCACATTATATACATTATAAGGAGTAATGGTATGTTTCATGATACGTGGCGAGGAAAGTGCAATCTTTGGAGCAGTAAAGTTACTAAATAAACGACTCCAGAACTACAGGCATTAGAAATGTGTACGGTGGCAGTAAGCTACTCGTTACCGACCATCAGTGGCCCTGCTAAACGTCACAACCATTTTTCCGTGGCCTATACAGCTACAGCCGCAGGCGCAAGCTCAAGCTGCCTCCGCTTGCAACACAGCCCCACACATCTCAGTTTTTCCTTCCGCTATGAATAACTCTCTTTTTCCTTTACAGTGGCCTCCAGCTCCGTAGCAGACACTAGCGTGAGGCTACCTCCATTAGCAGAGCAGGCTACAATAGCTCTTCAGGACCTCCTTCCTGTGGCCTACAGCTACGGCAGTCAAAGCGCAAGCGCAAGCATGCAAAGCATGCCGGCATTTTACCATGACACCATAGACAGTGGGTGATCAATTAAGCCGCATCTACGCACGGATCTCTGTTGAAATGGAAGTTACGTGGTTTATCACGTCCGTATTTAAGACGTAACTGCCCGTGTTTACATTAATTTTGCGTCATAAACATTTGGAGAATAACATGAAGCCCCTTACACGGAATCGTGCACAGCTGCATCCAGTCTACACAATCAAGCGCCCATCAGCGTTTAAAATAAGAGCAGCCTTCTGTAGTGAGGTTTACATCTTACATTTATAGATTCACCGCATTCTGGCGAGACCACACACTTCAAGTGTACATCAAACAAACGCGTGTCTCTCTCAGCGCTCCCGCGCAATGAAGCCAGCGAAACTCCTTGTAACTTGCTCCAACCTTTCCAAACCTTATGAAAGATTATTTTACAGAAGTTCAAGTGGCGCATGCTCGTGAGGGATGGGAAGCAAGCAGCATATGGGTGTTTCTAAAGCAACTCAGCGTCATCGCTCATCGGGTTGAAATCTAAGCCCAGAATTGATTCGGAAATTCTCAGAATCGTTTGAGAGAGACTTGGTCATTTCTCCGTGACAGAAGCGCTGCAACAATCGTAATCATTGAATATGGACATCAAAGTTGATATTTGCCAAATTCTCCATCGAGTTCAGCCGTATTCATCCTGAAATGACCTGTTCAGCTTTCCCCTATAAGCAGCGCAAATTAAACAAAGGTTCGAGACCAAGGCCACGCCCCCGATTTCGCAGATGTAAGGCCCGCACAGGGTCCGGCGGCAGCTCAGCTGTCCGGCACGAAAAAGCGTTAGCAAAACCATCTCCTTTTTGATCAAACAAATCAAATCAAGAAAGGTAATTTGTTTATATTTTCAACCTCTCTTCACCTATCCAACCTTACCAAGCCGTCTGCGAGTACCTCCACCTCAGGATTTCCCAGGCCAAGTCCCCCCCTCGAACCCTTATTCTTAGACCATGCGGAAAACCAGTCAGTCGTACCTGGTTTCCAAAACAGCTCAAGTCCGTCCTGCTATCAGCAGGTATCAGCAAATTTTTCCAGCCACTCCTTTCGCATCGGGCAGCGGCGTCAGCGGCCCAAAAGGCCTCACTAAACACCAAATCCAAACCTTAGGTAAATGGTCTTCAGAAGCTTTTCAAAGCTACATCCGACGGACCAGTTCCACATCAAATCAGCCCACCAAACTCTCGTTTCATAAACCCGGTGCGAGCTTTCCTGGCTTTTATTTACCTGTCCAAATCACACGCTTGGCGAGCTCCCCTTCTGACACCGCGAACCACCTCTTCTGGCCAGAGCCTCCCAGCCAAAAACTTGCCTTTTCAACCCTGCGGCCGGAGAGTCTCACCCATCCAGGCTGCGAGCTTCCATCTCCAGTCAGGTGGCGAGTGCCTCCCGGCTACCCAGCTTTACCTTTCCGTCTTTACCTGTCCGACAGTGAGTCTTAATCTCCCATCAGACTCCCATCGGACGCGGCGCGAACCTCCCGGCCAGACAACCTTACCTTTTCCACCCCACGGCCCGTGAGACTTACCCATCCAGATCGCGAGTATTTTCCTCCGGTCGGATGTTGGCGAAACCTCCCGGCCACACAGCTTGTTTTCTGTCTTTACCTGTCCAACACAGCGAGTCTTGATCTCCCGTTGGGCGCGGTCTCCCGGCCAGACAACCCTACCTTTCAAACCTGTTGCTCGACGAGGCTTACCCGTCCGACACGGTGATTCCGAAACCAGTCGGACGTCGGCGAGCCTCCGGGACAAACAGCCTTACCTTTTCAAACCTACTGCTCGACCAGGCTTACCCGTCCGACACGGCGATATCGAAACCAGTCGGACGTCGGCGAGAGCCTCCGGGACAGACAACTTTCCTTTTCCATCCTGCGGCTGGCAAGGCCTACCCAACCACGCTGCCGGTTGACTGTGAGGCCTTCCAACCCCTAAACCGCACTTCTGTCTAAACCATCCGACTCGGCGAGCCCCGATCTCCGGACGGCGCGGCGAGAAACACTCGGTCAGACAATCTTATCTTTTCAAGTCCACGCTCGACGAGGCTTACCCGTCCGACACGGCAGTTCCGAAACCACAGTCGGACGTCGGCGAGAGCCTCCCGGCCAGACAATCTTACTATTTCAAGTCCTAAGCTCGGCGAGGCTTACCCGTCCGACACGGCGATTGCTGAAGCCACCGTCGGACGTCGGCGAGAGCCTCCCAGCCAGACAATCTTACCTTTCAAGTCTCACGCTCGGCGAGGCTTACCCGTCCAACACAGCGGGTATTGTGCCCCCGTTGGACGTCGGCGAGAGCCTCCCAGCCAGACAAACTCATCCTTTCCGTCTGCTCGCACCACGAACGCCGAACGCCACGCCCGTGCCCGGCCGTTCAGGCAATCTTAGCTTTCAGTCCACTACCGGCGAGGTTCAACCATCCGACTCACGGTATTGATCTCACGTCGGACGCCGCAAGAGCCTCCCGGCTGGACAACCTCACCTTTTCCTCCTCGTCAGCGAAGCTAACCCATCAAACAGGCGGGCACGCCCGCCAGTGGGATGTCGGCTAACATCCCGACCAAAACTTTACCTTTCCGTCTTCACCTGTCCGACACAGTGAGTCTTGATCTCCCATCGGTCGCCGGCGAGCACTCCGGCCAGACAACCTTGCCTTTTCTAGTCCCACGCTGGCGGCGCTTACCCGTCCAACACAGCGGGTATTGTGCCCCGTTGGGCGTCGGCGAGCCTCACAGCGGACGACTTACGCTTCCCACTTGGCAGGCGAGACTAACCCGTTAGACTCAGTGAGTATTGGCCTCACCGTGGGCGTCGGCGTCAGTCTCAGTCACCCATCTATTTTTCCGTCCGACGGGCGGCGAGGCCTAACCGTCGCTGCGGTCCTCATCTCCGCCCGCGAACACCATTGAACTGTCTCTGCTATCCTCAAACCTTTTCCCCGCCTGGGAGGCTTACCCGTCCGATGTCCTAAGTCTTACAATCTCCCATCGGATGCTGCCAGAGCCCCCAGTTCGGGTTTCTTCTCCCTACTCGCCGGCGAGACTATCCGTCTGGCAGCGTAGCCTTGGTCTCATGTCATGGCGTTGGCGCTGGTCTCCCGGTGAGCTCCTATGCTTGCCGTCCGCATGCGGCGCTCATCCATTCGATGCCGTGAGTCTCGATCTCCCGCCGGATGTTGCGAGAGCCTCCTTGTTGGGCGTCCCAAAATCTTTTATCTGCCTAGCCGATAGGACCCATCCGTCCGTCCGGAGGGTATTGTGCCCTATCGGAGGCTTCATGGGTCCTCTCGGCCAGATACCGCCCTCTGTCCTCTGATTAGCAGGGGCTGACGGCCAGTAGGGCGATACGCCGACTCCGTGAACTATCCCACTGCAGGCAACTCGGGTCCTCCTGGCCAGGGCTCTAATCACGCTGCTCCTCCATCGGCAGGCAGGGCTCACCCGTCCCAATGCGGTGAGCCATCGCTGGGCCTCGGTTGAGCCCTCCCCGACCGGTCGCCCCAAAACCACGAAATTCACTCCGGCAGTCGGTGGGGCCCACTCATGCATGCTAAACCGCTCCCTCAGAGCACGAGACCCCCGGCCTGCCACACAAGACTCCTCGGAACTAGCTCCCGCCAGATGTCAAACGCGTATTTGGGGGGTAAATCTTAGTCTGGCGGCTGTCCTACATTCTATTGCTTTTTGGGGGGTTCACTGGGTTCGGGCCATTCCCGGCTAGGAGCCCTCCCCCAGGACAGCACGCCTGGCGTATTACCATACACGCCAAATACGCATTACGTTATCGTGCTAGTAGATGTAAGTGTGAAATCGTGAAATGAAGTTTAGACACGTAGTTTTTAAACTAAGTTCGGGAGGAGCATGTCAGATACTCAGGCTAATTAGCACAGGTGGTACACAATCTAGGTAATCAATCCTGGGACATAAATACAGCTGTCTTACCTCAATCTAGTCGACGGTTAAGCAGCATCCCTCCACCACCCCTTCTCCACCAGTATCACTAGATTTCTAATCACACGGGGGGGTTCACTGGGTTCGGGCCATTCCCGGCTAGGAGCCCTCCCCCAGGACAGCACGCCTACAACGTATTACCATACACGCCAAATACGCATTACGTTATCGTGCTAGTAGATGTAAGTGTGAAATCGTGAACTATGCTGTCACGTGACAAAAGAACGAAAGACTTGAAAAACTGAAAAGGAGAACTAATCAATTCTCTTTCCGGCTCAGACTGCATAGCTTTAGCTTATGGGGCTATCACGTGATGAATGAATGAACGAAATCCGAAGACATGTCAGAAAAGAGGTGAGGTGAGCTAATCATAGACTAAAGTAAACAATGAAATAATCTATTCTGTTTCTTATAGCATTAAAGTTTTGTATTGTTTGTAGTGTAATCAACTTTGCATGAGTAGTAGATGTGTTAGGGAAGTAACACGTAACATTTTAATTATGCTTTGCTAAAAAGAACGAAATGAACGAAATGACACGAAAAAAGATTAGTTAATTTTGCTGAACAAGACTCAAAGGTCAGAGTCGGTAAAATGATCCGAACTTCCCATACCTACAGTCATTATCCAGACTATTTAGCCAGTACCTTCTTTACCCTCGTTGTGAAGTCTTGTTTTGCTACTGCTGACATTTCTGAGCGTTTTCCTTGAGTGAGATTTCCTGTTGACTACCTGGATTGTTTATTCTCATCTGACCGTTTGCTGCCTGCCTTTTTGACCCTGCCTGCCTTTTGGATATATTCTCTGTCTGCCGCCTCCCCCGACCTTTGCATTGACCCTGCTTATGAATCTGCCTTGCCTACGTTACTCTTGTTACTGTTGATCGAACTTTGCCTGTCTGACCTCCGCTTTGTACTAATAAAGCTGCACATGGATCTCAACGTCACTGACCCTTCATTACAGATATTACCTTAGAAATGTAAATACATTAATAAATAAGGTTGGTAAGTAAGTATGTTACTGATTTTACATCCCAAAATCAGAAGACAATGTAAGATTGAAAAGAATGCTGTTGCAGAACCTAAATGCAGCACTAAACCCAACACTGCAATCTGACGGTCCGATATGCATGCTATTCCAGGATGTTATTCCAGCAACATGTTCTGCTTAAGTAAATCACATTAAGCATGCCATTGGCTGGGTGTCAGTGAAGCAAAGTGCGTGTTAATGTAAACAGAAGTGATAATTTAATTAGGTGTAGGAAAATTAAGATGGAATATGCGAAGGTGGAAACGTGAAGTCAGTGAAGAAACAAGCAACTGTGAAATGAATACAAAACGATGAAGATGGCCAGAATGTTGAAGATTAAAGGAATAGTTCACACAACTAGGTATGCACAATATTGGATTTTTGCCAATATCCGATATGCCGATATTTTTCAACACATTTTTGGTCTATACCGATACTGATATATTTCCTTTTGTTTGGAAGCAACACCAAGTCTCTCCTGTGCAGAAATTATAAGCAAAATATTTTTAACTTTGGTTAGTTTTTAACAATAACTTATTTATTAGTTAAGTTTTTTAACAGTACATTGAAGCTTTGAAAATAACTATAAATAAACTATATCAATTGCTGCATTCAATCCCCAGAAAGATGCAGTGTTAACCCTAACATTTTATTTTAAGATTTAACATTTGTAGATGGTCTAAAACAAAAGAGTTGTAAAAATTTAGAAAATCTTTTGATGATTTGTTTAAAACATAAAATATATTACACATTAACGAATAAATCAGTATATATAAAGTGATTTTCTTTTTTCATGTAAGCTATAGCTTCTGACCATTAAAATCAAAACATACTCATTATTTTATGACATCAATTACTGCTTTATTTAATTAGATACACAGTCTAAATGTGTAGGCTAGGGGCAGTCGTGGCTTAATGGATAGAGCGTCAGACTTGTAACCCGAGATTGTGGGTTCGAATCTCAGCTCCGGCAGGAATTGTCCACAACTGAGGTGAGACCCTTGAGCAAGGCACCAAACCCCCAACTGCTCCCCGGGCGCCGCAGCGCTGGCTGCCCACTGCTCTAGGTGCGTGTTCACTTGGATGGGTTAAATGCAGAGCACAAATTTCACTGCTGCTTATACTCTGTATAATTGTGTATGTGACAAATAAAAAAATCTTAATCTCATCTCTATTTTCCTTTTAATTTAATTAGAAGTAGGCCATCAGTGACCCCTACAGATTAAAACTCCTTAGAATGGGCGTTAGGACCTGGGGGAGGCGGTCACTGCTGTACGTGCTATAACTGTTTACACTATCACACACCGAAAGCATCATTCTGTAAGTGATTTCACAGATTAAATGCAACGATAATCGTCATTCAGACAAAACTTTGCTTCAAGGATGAGCCACACTGCTGACGTGATCTAATCACTAGCACACCCTGAGCACATGTGAGTTTACCTATTCCTCTTATCGGCAAGACATATTGGCATAATTTTTCATATCAGGCCGATGCCGATATTTACATTTAAAGCCATTATTGGCCAAATCCGATATCAGTCCGATAATATCGTGCATCCCCACACACAACAATGACAATTTGAGGAAAATGTACTTAACCTTGGGTCATCCAAGATGTAGAAAAGTTTGTTTCTTCATCAGAACCGATTTAGAGAAATTTACATCACGTGATCACCAATGGATCCTCTGCAGTGAATGGCTGCCGTCAGAATGAGAGTCCAAACAGCTGATAAAAACATCACAATCCACAAGTAAGACTCTAGTCCATCAATTAATGTCTTGTGAAGTGAAAAGCTGTGTGTTTGTAATAAACAAATTAATCAAGGCGTTTTAAATTAAAACCATATTCTTACCAAAACACCAGTATTCTATCCAGAATAACGCTTCCTTCAGTGAAAAACTCCATCCCCTGTTCTCTCACATCAAAATCCACCAACATATTTGTTTAAAACTGTCTTAGACTGTTTTCAGTTGTAAATAGTGCTTGGTATGTGCATATTTATCTTCTGATTCACTGCAGAAAGCAATAGTATGGACTAAGGCAGTGGTTCTCAAACTTTTTCAGGAGGAGGCCCCCTTGCGTAGGGTGAATTCTTTTGTGGCCCCCCCAAAAGAAAACTCATGACGAAAACATCCTCAAACTTACAATTTTACTTACAAATTTTAGATTGTACCAAAAACAAATTAATTTACAAATTAACAATGCTGGAACAACAATTCTGTTTGTAGCCTAATGTCTCTGATGTTGAATATACAAAATTGGTTAAAGGCTACATTTCATCAAATACAACAAATTGTTATAAATTAGTTTTGACAGTTAACAATAATATTGTCTGGTAAGTGCAACAAAAGTATTAAATACTGAACAGTTATTTAGGATGTCCATAGTAGAAGATCAATACTGAAAAGTTCATTTACATTTGATTTGTAAAAAAGTGCATTAAACTTACATTTTAATGGAGTAAATGACAGTGGCTCAAGTTTGGTTTGCAATTTGAACAGCAATCTGTTTGTTTTTTCAGCAATCTGTTTTTCTGCAAGAAACATGAAAAAATGTCTGCTCTACTTAAAAAATAAATCGTTTTTCAATATAGAAGACATATACAATATTATACAAGTTTTACAATATAAAAGAAATCTTGCAATGCAGATTTTGCTCCTCCCCGAGCATCACTCGGCACAGGGCTGCAGGATACGCTGCTTGCTGTGCTTTCTCGTGTATTGTCGTGATATGTTAGTCAGTCGTACCTTTTGCTTGATGTATTCTTCTTTCTTTCTCTGAAAAAAAAATCCTTACTTTTATTCGCAATTAATTGTTGTGACATGTCGGTTGAGTTTCAGTGCTTCAACGGATCACATTTTCAAGCACAGTGTGCACTGTTTTCTGCCGTCACTATATTCCATAACGTCATATTTTATGTACGAGTAGTCAAATTTACGCAGTTTCGTTTTTTTCACGCTGGGCTCTTCTGTATTTACCTTCTCAGCTGAGACACTGCATCCTCTATCTAAAAACTTGTACATTTTAAATAGTCTTAGCATTTATCAGTGTGTTCGTGTCGATGTGTGTGTTCACTAGTACGTCAACGGTTTGGTGACGTTTCAGCGTAGTGTGCTGCGCATAATTGATATGTTTTAAATATTTAGATTTTTTTAAATACATCATAGTTCAGATAGGACAATCCTACGACGGCGTTTTAGTGCCACATAAAAAAAAAAAATCTAAGATTACGAGATTCAAGTCGTAATATTTCGAGAATAAAGTCGAAACTACGAGAATAAAGTCGAAATGTTACGAGAATAAAGTCGTAATATTTCGAGAATAAAGTCGTTATATTTCGAGAATAAACTCGTAGTGTCTGATTAAACTCCTAATATTTTGAGAAAAATCACAGAATTGCTAGAAACAATGGATGTGGAGGATTTGGTTAAATCCTACTTTAGATTGGGATTTAGCAATAAGGAAATTCTTTGTCTTTTAGGCGCATCAGAGTTATATTTAGTAAAAGGACACTGCAGCGGTTATGTAGGAAACTTAATTTATTAGTGGTCGACTCCAAGGATATCGATGGTTACATCTGGAGGATATGTTGTTTCTCAAGAGACTATGAGGATGTTGATCACGACCCTGAAGGCGACCTCTGAATATGCCATAATGCCACAACGCGTTGGGACCCCGGCTGAAGTACTTCGTTATTTTTCTTCTGAATAAATTAAGTTTCCTACATAACCGCTAAGTGTCCTTACTAATTATAACTCCGTGCTGATGCGCCAAAAGACAAAGAATGTCCTGCTAAATCTAATCTAAAGTAGGATTTAACCAAATCCTCCACATCCATTGTTTCTAGCAATTCTGTGATTTTTCTCAAAATATTAGGAGTTTAATCTCAGAATTTGCAGTTTATTCTCTAAATATTACGACTTTATTCTCGAAATATTACGACTTTATTCTCGTAGTGTTTCGACTTTATTCTCGTAACATTTCGACTTTATTCTCGTAGTTTCGACTTTATTCTCGAAATATTACGACTTTAATCTCGTAATCTTAGATTTTTTTTTGTTTATGTGGCACTAAAACGCTGTCGTACAATCCTGACTTGCATACAGGTAAAAAAAAAAAAAAAAGTAATATTCTAGAATTTCTTCGCGGCCCCCCTAGTGCCATCTAGTGGCCCCCCAGGGGGCCGCGGCCCCCAGTTTGAGAACCACTGGACTAAGGAATCCTATTTTAGCTTAAAGGAACGGTTTGTAGTTAAAAAACGTCATGATGAATCTATTAAAAACACACAGTTTGTGAAGTTCTTGCATTACTTGTGGATTATTGTGACACATTTATCAACTGTTTGGACTCTCATTCTGACGGCACCCATTCACTGCAGAGAATCCTTTGTGAGCGAGTGATGCAATGCTAAATGCATCTTTATCTGTTCTTATGAAGACACAAAATAATCTACATCTTGGATGGCCCGAGGGTGACTAAATTTGTCTGTGTGAACTATTCCTTTAATAAATGAGTGACTACATATTCTGTTCAGTCTTGTTTCATTTCTTTGATCTTGGCTCCATCAAAAACACCCGAATGAGGTTTAAACTATTATCAGTATTCACTTTTCCCAATAGGGTGTGGATGATGCTGCTGTTTTGTCTTCAGTTTGTGGCTGAACAGTGGTCAGGGGATCGAAGACTGAGTGAGCGGTTTTGTGTGTATATGCACCGAAACACGGCCTTGACTGATGCAGACAATGACAGTGGCAGATTTACTCTGGGTGACGGGGGTCAGTAGGTTTGAAGCTAACACAAGTGGCAAGTCAAACTAGGTCAAAATGAACGCCCTTAATGCACGCTCACAAGCACACACATAGACATGCGCTCAAACATAGCGTGTTGTGTCTGTGTTGTGTCTGCACATTTGACAGACATCTGGGTAAATCAAATTGAATTGAGCTCAGATAGAAAACAACACTTAACAGTGACCACATACATTTTACCCTGCAGTTCACAGGTCGTGAAAGACCAACTGGGGATATCAGATCGCAAACTCACAAGCTTTCCAAAACATTACTAAAATTATTATTGTATTTCCAAACCTGTATGTTAGCATTCAGTTTTAAAATGAATTCTTCACAAGCTGATATTTGCTCTATGATCAAATGTTGACTCCCGGTGAGGAATGGGAGGTGTGTGTTTTGAATCCAGTCTCGTAGAGCATTCATCTTTAAAGAAAGCCACACATTGACTGAGGTATCGGATTGGACGTGCATCTGGTCCATCTACCTCCCAGCAAGGCCTAGGGCAAGGTGAACGCATCCCCTCTCATTACATCTCCACATCAAAACAGCAATGCTCAACTTCTCATTAATCATTCAGTTACTCAGGGTCAAGACATTTCTACATGGAGAGTAGCTCTACTTTATTAGCTTGTATAGGCCGTATGGACACCATTTACATAATCAATCATAATCAACGAGAAGCTGAAAATGAGTGATAGACCGTTTGTTAACAAAATGGAATTGTGTTTAATAAGGAAGCCCTACAAAAAAATAACTAGATAAAAAAGGTAATTTGAACATCACAGAACTTCTGCTTTATATCTCCAAACTTTTTTTTGCATAATTGCAACTTTACAATTCACAAGATGACTTCATGTGTGAATCCCATTTCTCGGTCTTTCACCTTCCCCTTCGTCTTACCCCTAGCCCTTGTCCCTCGAAACTGAGTGGTAAGCGCTAGGGGTGAAAACATACCCCTATAAAATGAGACGCCACTTGGTTACTGTTACGTCATACATCGTCGCTAGCTGGCTGCTACGTCACCAGAGGCGACAAGTATAGATCACAAACTTGCCGTCTGCAAGTGTGTGTATGTCGATTGCGTGGGTTTTAGTGATGTTTTCTCTAGTTAGAGAAATGCGGTACTGTTGTGCAAATCAGCAATGTAACGTTAGCATGGAAAAATTTAGATTTTTTTGAAACGTTTCAATTAAGAACATGGTTGCAAATATATATGTACAGGACTGTGTAGAGCACAAAACAAGACTGTCATAAATGTTTTATCAATTATTTGTAAGCCGAAAATACTTACATTTATGGGACTCTCTGGATGATCTGGCCCCAGTGTGTTCTGGGTACCCCTTGGTTTCAAGTAAGCTCGCGAAAATGCTTGGTTTTAAGGGGTATCTACCCCTTTCCCTTAGCCCTACCCCTCAATCAAAACGAGAATTGGGACAGTCCTTACTATCACGTGAACGCGCAAAACTAAGGGGAAGGAGTAAGGGGAAGGGGTAAGACAGAGAATTGGGATTCACCCCATATCTAACAATTGTGACTTTGTTTCTTGTAATTGTGACTCTTTACCTTGAAATGTGACATTATAGTTCAAAATTGCTACTTGCTTTTCGCAGTTGCAGTTTCGTTTCTCATACTTGTGACCGTTACTCACAATGGGCCTCATTTACGAAACGAACGTATGACCGAAAATTAGCCGTACGGTCGTTTCCACGCAAAACTTGGAAATTATCAATATGGATGTGAGCGGTGGCTACGATCAAATCTCACATCAGGTCTGAGCTCGCGTACGCAAGTTTTTGAGTTAGCCTGAACTTCCGTGCAGCATAGATACTTTCTGAGAATTCTATATTAGGGTTGGGAATCGTTTTTTTTTTTTTACCGGTGCCAAATTGATACTTTTAAAACGATACCGGTCCCTATATGGTGCCTGAACTGATACTTATAAAAATAAAAATTACCAATGAGTCTTAGTTACTACTTCATATCTCGCAATGTGACTTTGAAACTGACTTTTCATATAAGGATAACAGTGTAGGAAAATATGTCAGGAACTTGGCGTAATATAATAGGGGTATACAGGTTGGAATTAAATAGCAAAATGTTAAACATCAAAATATCAAGTTAAAAAGTGTTAACCATTATCTATACATTATGTAGCACTCACATATAGATTAATAGTAGGCCAAGGCAGGAGAACTCAATGAGAGCAGACAATGGGGAGGCACACAACCATTTGTCTAGATGAACATTATAACCACCGCTCACCTTTTTTTCATCAGGATAACTCAGTCCCTGTAGAGTAAGCCTTTTCCCCTCATCTAGAGACACAAAAGAAAGTCATTGAGGCTTTTGTGGAGCGGGCGGCTAATGAGCACGTTCCCCATTGTGAGCATCTGGGCTGTGCGCTGTACATCTCCAACTAAACACATGGATCGTTTGACACAATCAGAACCAGCCATGCATCAATTAATGCATACTTATGCTTTAATAAATGGAACAAGAAGGAGAGGGTGAAAACAGATTTATTACAAATGGGTTTATGAACGATAAACAAAGCAATCGATCAATCTGGGGGTGGCTGGAGAGACTGCAATATGCTATTCAAATGCGTGGTAATAATTCCTTTCGTCTTATATGCTTAACCCTAGCAGTGCATGCAAGATGCAAATGAATTGCCAGATGGTGAAAACACCAGAAGAAGGCAGCTTCCTTTGGTGTGGAAATGATTAAAGTTAAAACGTACTACTGCAGCATGTTGATGAATGTTTGAATATTAGACGATTGCTTTATCAAAACATAATTTCATACAATGGAAAATAGAACGAGTTGCCAAAATGAGCAAATACTCCATGTCTGCTTGGTCAATTTTAGTAGTGGTAATAATGAATGCAGGGTTGGATCACGGTCTTGTGAGGCTCCTGGGCATCTCATCTTTGGATACCAGCTTTTTTCATTGTGACTGGAGATTGTGTACACTGTGCATATCTAAAACACTAATTACATATGAAAGTGTATGATAATTAGAGGTTGGCCGATTGATCGGCCAATTTTTGGCATTTTTGAATTGATCGGCATCATATGAAATGATTTGCATCTTAAACTGGAGCTGCCGTCAATGCTGTGCACGTGTTTGCTCAAGCTCTGAGACGCGCACCAACATGCCCTCTGCACTCGCTAACAAAGCACGTAAGGTCATTGTTAGTTGTTTAACTGTGTGATGGATAGGACAAGCCTGACTGGGATCATTTATTTAAAAACGGGTTGTCAGCTGTGATAAAACTTCCCGGTGTTATTTTTGATTCTGTCGCTCTGTCCATGCGGTTGTGACTTCTGCTGTTCATTCATATACAGATATGTATTCAAGCAGATGTTTTAATCTGCTGAATAAATAAAACCTTTCGCCTGTAAGCAACTGCTGCCAGTCCAAAACAGAACTGTGAATGCACCCTAATGTGCATTTCTATTGATTGTATCACTGCCCTGTAGTTATCCTTTTTTTCTTTCCTTTTTCTTTTTCTTTTTAATTATTTATTATTATTTACATTTTTCTCTCATTTCTTATTATTTATTGTTATTTTCTTTCTTTCCTTCCTTCTTTCTTTGTTGTTGTGATTATTATTTATTTTTTCTAAAGTATTAATTATGAGAAAACGTTTGAATAAAATAAAAAAATAATAGCAGCATTTACTGTTATAATGTATTGATGGTTAACTAAAGAATTCATCAACTGATGAGAAAATAATAAATAGATTAATTGAAAATTAATCAATAGATTATTCGACAATAAAAATAATCGTTAGCTGCAGCCCTACAGACATTTAAATAACAGAAGTATTGGGATAAAAGTTTATCGTTTGTGTATAAACACTAATTTTCAACAGTAGCGAATTAATGACTCAAAATGAAAGTATCTTAACACTTGTATTATAATGTATATCATCTTCCGCTAGGATGTGGCAACAACCCGTTTAAAACATGTATTTGACATTGAATCATTCATTCAGGAGATTCCAACATTGAAACAAGTCTTTATGAAGTGAGACACTGACTCCTTCATTTATGTATTTTATTTTGTTCAAATGAATATATAAAAGACATTTTGTCAGAACCACTAGTAAATTACGTTATTTTGTGAGAGAATGGCGATAATTAAAAAAAATTAATGATTCTCAATTTGTACAGAATCGTGCAGCTCTAGTTTACTTGTTGTTTATTAGCCTACTGCATATAATTCATTAAAAAATAAGTTTAATTTCATAAAGTATAATTTGATTTCAAAATGCACCTAAATTTTTTGCATTTTGTGTTTTTCAGTTGAATGAAATACTATTTTTCCCTATATATTTCATCATTGAAGATCTTTAAAAAAAAAAAAAGGTCTAAAAATCTTCTCAGTCTCGTATCTCGTCTCATGGGATAAGTGTCTCGTCACACCCCTATTTGACAGTGTATACAACTTAATCTGCATATATAAATCATCATGATCATCAACACAATCATGTAAACCAGTTATATACTATATAGCATATTTCAAATGTCTGCTTTTGTTTAAAATCAAAGGTACTTCCCAGCTACAAGCTATTACTTTTGCATAATTGGTTACAGGAGTCGTCTCTTAATTTGTTAATGCACACACTTTACCTCCATCCCAACCTGCAGGTCATTCATTCATTCCATCCTGTAAGAGCAAATCTTAACATTTCACCACCTGGACCATAAATCATATTAATAGGCCTAAATGGCCTATGAATCCACTGCCGAATGTTCTTTATAAAAGCAGCTTTCGCCATTGCTTAAACTGTCAGAATCCAGACAGGTATTACAAGTGGAGGTGGCCATACAGAACAAAACCAGTTGGGTACCACTCGATTTCAACTAGCTTGCATCACATATTAGCCAATGTGGCGATCTCCTCAAACATTCTACTCCATAGAAACAGTATGAACACTCAGTTTATAGGCTTTTTATCACAGCCAGGGTCATTTAGTTCATTCTGAGCAAAATAGTTTATTTATTTCTAGTGATTCAATCAATCAGTTTTCCTGTATTTTTGAGCTGAGGTTTAAACATGCATTGCACACAAGCAATTAGGACTAGAAATTGCCTCCTGCTAATGAGAGCTGTTAAAAAAAAAAAAAAATTGAATTTCGAATATTCGTAAAATGTAAAATAAAAATCTGCATTTGAATGCAAAACAATGCGTTCGAATTGTAGGTGTCCGTCAGGCAGCTTGGCACACGAGATGCGATGACGAGTTGTCGTTGTATTTTAATGCTCTTTTTAGCCTGTCCACTTGAACCCACTCGATGCGGTGCTGCACATTCAAAATATTGCGGAAAAAGAGAACATCAATGTAGAGATGTTGTTTACCTCAAAACTGAACACAACGCATATTTATTGCATTTTCTAGAGAGACATCTACCATCGTTGAACTCGCGTCTCACACAAGAGAGCCCAAAGCCATGTACAATTTATGCAAGTTCAACTTTCAAAAAACATGTAATTACTAGATTAAGAAACTAGCTTGTTAGCGAACGTGCATACTAACAGCGTAAACATGAACCTTGCGATCATATGATTAAATGTTAATAAATTACGTGTATCAGCAATGATAAATCTTTGAGATTAAAGCAGCTCTGACAGAAAGGCTGCGTATGCCCTGACAGAGATGTGCTGTTTGAGCTATGTGCTCTTTTCCTAAATGCATAACTTACATTTTACAGGTATATTCTACATCTGTAAATGTTAGACAGCCATGGAAAAAAATATATATATTAATTTATTTCTTTATATTCTATCAGATATAGCTACATTACAGTAATGTGAAAAAACTTTGGAAAATAATAGGACTTTTTATTAATATGCAGCATTGAGAATCTGTTTATATTAATATAATAATTGTAAAAAATATATTCTAAAATAAATGTTTTATTTACCTCTCTCTAAAATATGTATATCATCTTATATATACTGTATGTATATCATCTTATATATATGTATATCATCGTATATATATATATATATATATATATATATATATATACACATCATATATATATATATATATGATAAAGATTTTTAAGATGATATTTTTTGATTCATCTTATTTATTTGATTCATAATTTAACTGACCATGTATTTATTTTTCAACATTTCTGCAAACATTGTGATAATTTCATTCTCATGAATTCATTTGGCCACGATAATAGATCAGTAGAAAAAAATCTGATAATATATTAGCCCAATTTGAGTAATTATGATCAGTAAAAGCTTTTTTTTAAAGAGAGACCTTGTTAAACAGCCTGAAAGACATGTACACTAATACCTCAAGAGATATTTGAAGGATCATGTTTTGAGGCTTGCAGATACTGTAAATCTCGATATTCAGAATTTCCTTACACCCCCTCCGTTGTGATCCGTGGATCAGGCTTTTACTTTAAGCCTGCCAGAAATCCAGAGTCTCTCCCAGGAGCCAAAACAGCATCCCTCTGACCCAACCCTCATCCATATTTGAGGCAACCACATGCTCCGTTTAAGAGCTGAAAAGAGCTGATGTACATCCTCCAAATAATTTCTCCCCAAATAGTTATTTTCCAAATTTTTAAAAGTGCATATGTGACCCAAGTCTGGTTTTCACATCCCCCGATCCATCCTTCCTTCTGTGCGTGATAGAATGGCAGCGCAAGGTCATTTTAACTTTCAGGGGGATCCGGGGGAGGTGGGGATGCAGTGATGTGGCCTCTGGGTTTTAACCCCCATTTTCCCCACCATCTGCGAGGCTGTCAGAGAGGGTTATGAAAGGGTTAGGACGGGGTTACGGCCGGGTGGGAGCTCAGCAGGGAGGTTTCCGCCCACACGGCCGACTTAGAGCTCCCTGACAGCCGTAGGGAAAAGTCGTCGCCCGGGCCTATGCCTACAGCCGGACGAGATGTCAAACTCGCATTTGAACTCGATTGGCCAGAGTGCACTGACTGAGCTGGCCAGGAGGGAGCAGTAGCTCTGGCCATGAGAGAGATCACACACACACACACACACACACACACACACACACACACACACACACTAAGCCATATTCACATCCCTGCCAAAAGTCACGGCTGCGCTGGAGCCAAACACAGTTTTAACACCGTATGCTTACACATACAGTCCCTCACATACAAGCCTAGAATCTGGAGAGAAAGAGACCATTTAGACTGACAAGCACACATGCACGCACACGGTTGTCTTTATATTTAAACAGCAGGTCACAGGTATGATAACGAGCCGCCAGGCTTTTCTCCATGACGGGTCATTTCTGGCAAGTTACGCCAGGTGGCACAGCTTCCTTCTGGCACCTTTGCCAGTTCATGGCGGGCACACATAATTACAGTTTAATCAGCTGACCACATTTGTTGTTCTTTCTGCAGGGTAGATTCCAGTCACGGAAGCTGCAGTTAAACGTCTTCTACTCGAAGTGACGTTAACAAACAACCTTGTTGACTTACTGAAAAGTGTAGATGAGTACTTTATGAAAATATATAGCCAAGCATGCAGGCAACTGTGTGGTGTGGCTAAATCGTTATCACACACACAGCTGTCTCTATGGATTAATACATTTAAAAAAGCTTTCAAGAACATATCATGATAATTTGAACTAAAAAATAAAACAAAAAATAAGAGCTTTGTTTTTGTAAGAAAGTGATTTTTTTGAGAGATAACGAAGTCTAGAAAAATAAGTATTCGATCTATGTTTACCATTACATTTTCTATTAAAATCAACATATTATAGCATTCATTCATTCATTATTTTACTATAAACAAGTCTGAAATATCTGTATATCAACTTGTATATCAAGTTATTTTTAATTATTGATGTTAATTATATAAAATGACTGAAAAGTTTTTTGCATGACAGTAATTATTTAAATGCATTAATATTCAATCCTTGTAATGTACACACAATGTTTTGAAAAATAAATTAAATTACACAATTTCATTACAATTTTATTCAAATTAATAGTAAAGTAAAAGTATATACAAAAAACCTTCTAAAAATAAATAGGCAAAAAGTTCTCAAAATAGGCCTCACTTTATGTAAAACAAATAGTTTCCATTTTATTGCTTAGTTTGTGTTTATTTATAGAGTTGAATAAAAAAACAGAGTACCAGTTGTTTTTCTTTTTTGTTATTAAAAAGGCGGGGAAATCTTTGCAAGCAGTCAGAGACATAATAATTTAACCCTTTATACACTCCCCTAACATATACAGTGGGGCAAAAAAGTATTTAGTCAGCCACCAATTGTGCAAGTTCTCCCACTTAAAAAGATGAGAGAGGCCTGTAATTTTCATCATAGGTATACCTCAACTATGAGAGACTAAATAAGAAAAAGAAAATCCAGAAAATCACATTGTAGGATTTTTAAAGAATTTATTTGCAGATTATGGTGGAAAATAAGTATTTGGTCACCTACAAACAAGCAAGATTGCTGGCTCTCACAGACCTGTAACTTCTTCTTTAAGAGGCTCCTCTGTCCTCCACTCGTTACCTGTATTAATGGCATCTGTTTGAACTCATTATCAGTATAAAAGACACCTGTCCACAACCTCAAACAATCACACTCCAAACTCCACTATGGCCAAGACCAAAGAGCTGTCAAAGGACACCAGAAACAAAATTGTAGACCTGCACCATCCTGGGAAGACTGAATCTGCAATAGGTAAGCAGCTTGGTGTGAAGAAATCAACTGTGGGAGCAATTATTAGAAAATGGAAGACATACAAGACCACTGATAATCTCCCTCGATCTGGGGCTCCACGCAAGATCTCACCCCGTGGGGTCAAAATGATCACAAGAACTGTGAGCAAAAATCCCAGAACCACACGGGGGGACCTAGTGAATGACCTGCAGAGAGCTGGGACCAAAGAAACAAAGGCTACCATTAGTAACACACTGCGCCGCCAGGGACTCAAATCCTGCAGTGCCAGATGTGTCCCCCTGCTTAAGCCAGTACATGTCCAGGCCCGTCTGAAGTTTGCTAGAGAGCATTTGGATGATCCAGAAGAGGATTGGGAGAATGTCATATGGTCAGATGAAACCAAAATAGAACTTTTTGGTAAAAACTCAACTTGTCGGGTTTGAAGGAGAAAGAATGCTGAGTTGCATCCAAAGAACACCATACCTACTGTGAAGCATGGGGGTGGAAACATCATGCTTTGGGGCTGTTTTTCTGCAAAGGGACCAGGACGACTGATCTGTGTAAAGGAAAGAATGAATGGGGCCATGCATTTTGCGAGATTGCAAGATTTTGAGTGAAAACCTCCTTTCATCAGCAAGGGCATTGAAGATGAAACGTGGCTGGGTCTTTCAGCATGACAATGATCCCAAACACACCGCCCGGGCAACGAAGGAGTGGCTTCGTAAGAAGCATTTCAAGGTCCTGGAGTGGCCTAGCCAGTCTCCAGATCTCAACCCCATAGAAAATCTTTGGAGGGAGTTGAAAGTCCGTGTTGCCCAGCGACAGCCCCAAAACATCACTGCTCTAGAGGAGATCTGCATGGAGGAATGGGCCAAAATACCAGCAACAGTGTGTGAAAACCTTGTGAAGACTTACAGAAAATGTTTGACCTCTGTCATTGCCAACAAATGGTATATAACAAAGTATTTAGATGAAATTTTGTTATTGACCAAATACTTATTTTCCACCATAATTTGCAAATAAAATCTTTAAAAATCCTACAATGTGATTTTCTGGATTTTTTTTTCTTATTTTGTCTCTCATAGTTGAGGTATACCTATGATGGAAATTACAGGCCTCTCTCATCTTTTTAAGTGGGAGAACTTGCACAATTGGTGGCTGACTAAATACTTTTTTGCCCCACTGTAAATACAATTCTATTACATTTTTATTATTATTATCTAAAAATCTTCTAAAAATAAATAAAAAATAAAAAGTTCTCAAAATAGGACTCGCTTTATGCAAAAAAACATTTATTTCATTCATTATTTTGTTTATTTGTATTTACAGAGCTGAAGTAATGAAAGAGAGTAACACGTTTATTTCATGGGGGGGGTGGGTATTTACAAGCAGCCAAATGTGTACTAAGTGAACAATTTATAGACTCCCCTGAGCAGTACTAGTAAAACAAAAGGATAACAATGAAGCATGTTTGACTTTGAGCAATCAATTTTGAATTTTAAAATCAGATAATAGAGAATACAAATGTTTACATTCAAAGAGCGCTCGCAGCGCAAATATGGAAGATGTGCAATCAAACAGAGCAATCATAGATATACAGCTGACACTGTCCTGCTCTGACCCCAGCAGCTCCTGTCATATCGCTCACTAATGGAGCTGTGTGTACTGCACTGACCTTACAACATCCCTCTCTCTCCTGCCTGTGAGATACCACACATACGCAACCTCAGCCTAAACTCAATTGCTCTTCCTCAGCCCTTATCTAAATGTCTTTGGCAATAACACGTTGTCAAAACAACCCACTCTGCATAGTCCATATTTTAATGGGGAAAGTCCAGACTCAGTACTGAGAAAAAGACAATTCTGACCCAACATATGGTTTTAATCTTACAGGACTTCATGAGCTGTAACCACCTCCTACTCAGTTCAGTATTTAGTGCTAGTAGTTTTCCAGTTGATTCCCAATAAGATCCCCCCACCCGTGTCCGGATCCTCTCGTAACCTGTCCGCCAGGGCAGCAGCTGAGGTTTGTGGGACTGGGCTTCAGTGAAGCTTGACCACGGTGGTGATGGTTTTAATAAAGCCTGCTTTGTTGGAGATGGTGGTGAGGAAAGTAGCTCTAATTATTTATGGTTTAAACATGGCATATTCTGGGTAAAGCACCTATAAATACACCCCTACTGGAAATACAGGCCACTGTGAAAATAGACAAAGTCAACAACAATGTGAGCCAAGGCTTCAGAAATAAAACTGCTTCGCTGCACTTCTGTAGACTATTTGAGACAATTCTGGGATCTATGTATAGCAGAGGTGTGTTTAGATGTGGCCCTGTTTTGTTGGCAGGGTGTTTCATATTGTGGCTTCACAAGGTTATGATGTCATGTTAAATATAGCGAAAAATGGATTCCCTCAAGCTCAGTGTGACATGAATGTTTAGCGTCTCAGCATTATGACAATTTGTTATTGTGTTTTTTTTTTCAGTGAAGTTTAATGGAGACAAAATGATGGACTCCTGGCCACTTGCTAATGCAAGGTTTGCCTCCTTATTTTGCTCTTTAATTTGCTCACATATTATTTGATTTACTTATTCATTGATTCACTCACCCAATCATATGCTCACTTATTGTCTTGCTCACTCTTTCATTCATCCACTTTCACAATCACTCGCTCACTTATATTATTACTAAACAGCTTGTTTATTCACTCCATCACTTACTTGTTAGCTGTCAGTTGTTTACAAAGTAATTTTCATTCACCTATAGCTAACTCATGTACTCGTTCACTCACTCACATTTTCATTAGCTTGCTCATTCATCCATTTGCTCGCTCACTTATTTAAGGGCAACCATTTGCTTATTCATTTAATCACTCATTAATCAAGTCATTCAGTTGCTCAATCTTTCACTCACATATTCACAAACACCATTTACTCAATCACTCATTTACTCAATAAACCATTTGTTCACTATCATTGACTCACTCATTTGCTCATTTATTACCTTATTAATTCAATAGCCCACTGATTCACTCACCCACTAATTAGATGTAATTTACTTAGTCATTCTTTCATTCATTCATTCATTCATTCATTCGCTCACTCACTCACTCATTTAATCACTCATTCATTAGCTTGCTCACACACTCATTCACTAAATCATATTTAATCACTTGGTCAATCACTCACCCACCCACTCATTCATCCATCCATTACATAATTTACTCAGTCACTCATTAGCTCATTCTTTCACTCACTCACATATAGCTAACTCGGTCACTCATTTATTCACTCACTCACCAAATCAGTTGTTCACTCACTTGCTATGTCGCTCATTAGCTCTCTCATGCATTCCCTCAATCAGTCATTTGCATACTCATTCACTCACTCAATTTGCTTATTCTATAAGTATACATATAACTATAATTTGCTCCTTCATTCACTCACTCACTTATTTAATTAGTGTAATTTGCTTACTCATGCACTCAAACCTTTGATCACACAATCAACTCACTCACTCATTCAATGACTATCATTTAGTCACTTATGCACTCAATCACTGACTATCATTTTCTCAATCATTTACTAACTTAATCATTTGTTTACATATCCAGTGACTATCAATCATTTGCTCAGTCACTCATTAGCTCATTCATTCATTAGCCTACTGATTCAATCACTCACTCACTGTCAGTCATTTACTTAGTCATTCACTCAATCATTTACTGACTAATTTACTTTTCTCACTCACTCACTCCTGTCATTCGTTAGCTCACTCATACATCCATTACTCACTAAATATTTTTGCTCATTAGGTCAATTGTTCCCTTACTTACTCCATTTAATCACGCATTCATTCGCTTACTCACGCAAACATAGCTAACTCATTCACTAGCTAATTTCACTGACTCATTTACTCATTCTTTATGCACTCTCTCAATCTGTCTCTCTTCTACAGCGTGTGACTTCAGGAGTGCAATCTCTGAGACACTGAACTCTTGCCCTCAGTTCTTGAGATCGCTCCACCCAAAAAGCCTTAGAGTTTAAAAATAGACAATCCAAACAGAGAAACTGCTTCTACAAAAATCCCCCATGCAGTCACAGACATTTGAGTGGCTCCAACTGACAGCTTTAGATTTTTATCAAGGAATTCACATCCCCATACTCTCAAACAAACACACTCAATCCTTTTCACAAACTATTTACACAGCAAATGCTGAGCCAGGAAATTAGGACACTGTCCATTATGACATACATGAGAGAATAATGTATTTAAGTAGTAATAGTAACATACTCCCTAAAAACTTGCTTGCGAACAACATCATTATTTAACTTTTTCCGACTCCGTGTCATCTCTTCCCGTGGCGCTGCGGAGTTCAGTCGCCTGTGAATTAGCTCCGCTCAGAATTGTGCTTTTATGTGTTTTTTTTTTTACCTATTTTTACTTTTTTACTTCTCTTTTTATACGTGTATCGTCTGCAATGATTATGTATGACAGAAGAACACTTTTGGACATTGGACAGCGCTACACTAACCTGATTCAGGACACTTTATCCAAGGACCCAGCGTGGCCATTGGAGATACTTCGGAACAACGAGTTGAACAATGACCACCTGAATAACCGCAGGAGACGAAGGAAACATTGCGGGAGACGTGCTGAAATACGCAACAGACTGAGGGAAAGGGCTCACAGTCCTCCTCTACCGAGTATTCTGCTCGCTAATGTCCAATCCTTGGAGAATAAGATAGATGATCTTAGAGCCAGGATAGGTTTCCAACAGGACATTAGAGACTGTAACATCATTTTTTGGACAGAAAAATGGCTCACGCCGATGGTCCCGGACACCGCTGTAACGCCGTCTGATAACTTTTCTGTTTTACGCATGGACAGAACAGCCGAGGCCGGAAAAACCAAAGGTGGTGGGGTGTGTTTCATGATTAACAAGAAATGGTGTGACCCCAGAAATATCTCCATTCTGTCGTGCTCCTGCTCGCCTCATCTAGAACATCTCTCCATTATCTGCCGCCCATTCTATCTGCCCCGGGAATTTTCATCAATCGTCATTACTTCTGTCTACATTCCACCACAGGCTGACACTAGCTTGGCTTTGCCCAATCTCCACGATGTGCTCAGCGGATATAACAACAAACATCCTGACGCTGCCTTCATCATCGCCGGAGAATTCAACAAAGCCAACCTCAAGAAGGTCTTGCCGAACTTTTATCAGCATATATCCTGTCCAACCAGAGGACTGAATACACTCGATCATTGCTACACTCCGCTCAAAAATGCCTACAAAGCCCACTCACTGCCGGCTTTTGGCAAATCGGATCATGCCGCCATTTTCCTCACACCGGAATACAAACAAAGGATTGTTCATGAACCGCCGGTGGAGAGGGAAGTGACGCGCTGGTCCTCCCACTCTGAAGCTATGCTATAGGCGTCTCTTGATGACATCGACTGGGACATGTTCCAGGTGAGTTCATCTGACGTCAGCGAAATTCACGGATGTAGCATTAAGTTTCGTCAACATGCTAACTGAACAGGCCACTGAAACGGTAACAATAAGGACATTTTCTAATCAGAAACCGTGGATGGACAGATCAATCCGTGATGCGGTTAACCATCGTACTGCCGCATACAATGCTGGTCTGTTGTCAGGAAACATGAGCGAGTACAAAGCATCGTGCTACGCTCTCCGTCGGGCAGTAAGAGCCGCTAAACGCCGGTACAGGGAGAGAATTGAGTCACATTTCCAGCTCAATGACTCTCGACGCATGTGGCAGGGACTGAAGACCATATGTTCCTCTGGAAATAATTCCTCCGCAGAGGTGAGAGCAGATCCATTGCTGGCCGAAGAGCTAAACACCTTCTACGGCCGCTTTGAATGCAGAGCAGCGCATCAGGAAGCAGCAGACAGAGCAGCAATCATGTATTCACCCTGTCGGAGGACGAGGTTCGGAGGGAACTAAGGAGAGTGAACGTCAGGAAAGCAGCAGGACCTGATGGGATTACTGGCTGCGTTCTGAGGTCCTGTGCTGATCAGCTTGCTGGTTTGTTTACATCCATATTTAATGAGTCCCTTTGCTACCTCTGTTGTTCCCACCTCCTTTAAAAAATCTGTCATAATCCCTGTGCCTAAGAACAGTAAACCCTCTTGCCTGAATGACTATCGTCCAGTTGCCCTCACATTGACAGTCATGAAGGTTTTTGAGAGACTTTTAAAGAAACACATTTGCTTCTCCATCCCTGCTACTTTGGACCCTCTTCAGTTTGCCTATTGGCCAAATAGGTCTACTGATGATGCCATCTCTCAGGTACTGCACTCCTCCCTTACTCACATTGACAGCAAAAATGCAACTATGTTAGGCTGCTATTCATTGACTATAGCTCAGCTTTTCAACACTATAGTCCCCACCAAGCTAGCTGTCAAACTCTCAGACCTCGGCCTAAACACTTCACTCTGTGACTGGATTCAAGATTTCCTCACCGCCAGACCACAAGTGGTGAAAGTCGGCCAGTTCACCTCCAACTCCATCACCCTGAACATAGGAGCCCCACAGGGCTGTGCCCTGAGCCCCCTGCTCTACTCTCTCTACACCCACGACTGCGTGTCCTCTCACAGCTCCACTTCTATTGTTAAATTTGCGGATGATACTGTGGTTCTGGGCCTCATTAACAATGATGGCATACTTGGATAAGGTGGAGAGACTCACATCATGGTGCCAGGACAACTGTCTCTCTCTGAACGTGAGCAAAACTAAAGAGCTGATCGTGGACTTCAGGAAGAGACAGCAGCGGCCCTACACTCCTCTTATGATCAGTGGGACCCCTGTGGAGAGGGTGAGTAGCTTCAAGTACCTCGGTGTAAACATCTCCGAGGACCTGACTTTCAGACTCAGGTTAAGAAAGCCAAGCAAAGACTGTACCATCTGCGACAGCTGAGGAAATTCAGGGTCTCACCAGCTATCCTGAAAACTTTCTATTCAGGGGCCATATAAAGTGTATTGACTCTATTGCATCTCAGTGTGGTATGATAATTCCTCAAACCAGGACTGCAAAGCTCTACAGAGAGTCGTGCGCTTAGCTGAGCGCATCTCAGGGTCGGCTCTCCCCTCTCTGCAGGACATCTACTTCAAACGCTGTAAAAGCAGGGCTGCTAAAATCCTCAAAGACTCAACTCACCCCGGTAACCATCTTTTCATTTTACTGCCATCTGGCAAGCGCTTCAGGAGCATGATGGCAAAAACTGAGAGACTGAGGAGGAGCTTCTTCCCTCAGGCCACCAGGCTCCTTAACACAAACCCAGTCTCATAAACACTTACAAGATTGTTAACTGTAAAACATCCATATTCTCATCACCCGTATTGCTGCTTTGTGTACATACCCTGTACAACCCGTTTGCACATCCCTCTTGGTCATATTACTAGTTATTAAGTCCCAGTATACTGTTTTTTGCACATCTTATTGTTTTGCACTTTTTATTCCATTGCACATTTTACTCATTTCTCTTTTTTTACCATATATATGCTCTTGTGTTGTGTTACTTTTATATAATTTTTATTTGTATTATTTTGTACTGTCCACTGAGCGGACCTGATTTGATTTACATTTCACTTCTGATTATACCCTGTATAATTTATTATGTGACAAATAAAGAAACCTTGAACCTTGAACTACCACAGAATTCAAAGATCTACATATTGCCAACACCGCAATGGTTTTCTTCTGTTTTCATTACAGTCTTTCTCCCCTTAAGGAACGGCTGTGATGCTTCCATAAACAATTTGAATGGACTCTTTGTCAAGCCGGGCAGAATGCAAATAATCTTAAATCAAGGGTACCAGAACGCATCATATCTCTGTCTCATATTTAGCGTTCACATTCTGCTGGGTAATTTGTCCCGAAATGGCCCCTGAAGCTTTATGGGTCAGTAAAAGTGTTAGAATAAGGAATGTTTTATACAACAGGGCTTTGTGTGCAAACGTCCCAGTTGATTTACAGAGTGCATTTGCCGGTGATAAAGCCATTGTGATAGAGTGAATGGAAGAGTCGTCTGTATGTATTATTCATACTGTGGTATTTAACAATGATTTTTTGTGTGTGTGTTCTGCAGCTTAATTGTCTGACTGTAAAACAAATGAAGATCAGCAGCCAGTTGTATGTGTCGATTACATTTAACAGTCTCCATCCTTAAGAACATAACATCCTGGCCTCAGGGTTGCCATAGTGCTGAGAACTTGTGTTTATTCCACAAATGACCTTCACATAAACAATGGCATTTCTCACACTGGTACGGTTTATGACACAGGGTCATGCATAAAGCTAGAATCTACATATTTAGGAGCAAATTCACTAAACAGTTGAACCCCTTTTGCATCTTATTCACAAACAACCATCCAGCTTAACCAGGTGCTAAATGTACTGGAACTGAGCTGTTCCATCAGTATTTAAATTAAGGCCGTCATTTTTTGCCCGGTATAAGCACGCCTCCTTTCTATGTAAATTAGGCTCGTTATAGATTACACCTCACAAAACTCTGCTCAATTTCACTGCCGCAATTAACATTCACAGAAAGCAGGCAATAAACAGAATTGCATTCAAAAATGCAATGTTTGTTTAAATGTTCTATTAATTATGGCAAGAATAATTTATCAAATTATGGAGATCAGGCATATATTAAGATAAGACAGTGTAATGGAGCACACTTTCTGCATTTTAAAGAACAATTCAGTGCTTTACAGTCCCAACAAAGTATAGCAGATTGTCATAGTTTGCCGCATTCTCCTAAAACCAACACTCAAACTGACCCAACAAAATAGAGAAATGCATAGTTAAATATTTTTTATAAATGTACTTGCCTACATTTCATTCGTTATTTTTTTTTTTAATAGACCTGGTGGGATCTGCACTGAACTTCACATACCTCATTCTAGTAAATACTGCAGTGGCTGATGGGTAAAAGCCTCTCTTCCACGAAGAATGCCTTCATAACCTCCTGCATATAATATCTCAGGCAAATCCCATTTCTGGTATTACAGGCCACATTAAAAGAGGCGAATTGCTCACAGATTTGCAGTGATGACAGTAAAGGACTGATTAGAGAATATAATTGATTGGATACAGTTAGAGGGATGAGGAGATGAGAGCTGATCACTAAGATTGAGATTGGCAGATGGGTAAAATGGATTGGATAGACTTCTCTGCGGGTGAGAGACCAGGCAATAGGAAAGTGGTTGCATGTAGAAGGAAAGATTAAAAGGAGACTTATTAACATGAGAATGAGAATGAAAAAGAGCTATTTTTGTTTAGTGTGGGTGGCTGGTTTTAATATATTTGCCAGGAAGCAAATGTGTGACGTAACCAAAACAATAGGGTATAAACAAGCTCAGACAGTGAAAACGTCAGTTTGGAAGAATATAATATTATTTAGGTCTGTTTATTTTAGGTAAGAATTCCTTTGGCTATTAATATAAATGCACAAACACATAAATCTTCTTCAATCCACCTGCAACAGCATTTCAAATAATTTGCCTACTTTTATCAAACAGGATCTCAGCGGGACAATTGTTTCATGATGTGGAGAGTCGACAGGATGTTGTTATCTGATACCAAACTCCCAAAAAACTCCAACGTGTTTCAAACTCCAAAAAAACTTTGAAAGTTAAGCAAAACCTAGATTTCATAATCGGGGAAATAAGGACCCACCACATCGATACAGTCACGCACTGAGAGAAAACAGACACAGTCAGGACAGTTAAAAATCTCTCCACCAGGGGGGCAAAAGGCCTGTAAGGACAGTATAGCATAAATAAACCAAATCCTCTCTGCTCTGTAGGATCAACTAACAGCGCAGCTCTGTTGTGATTGGCTAACACCCTGAGTCAGCCATGTAGGCATTCAGCTGCCTGTTTTGATTGGCAGAGAGGCTTCAACAGCTATACAGTGGCTCCAAGATGTATTTGCACACTTAAGCCACACTTTAAAACTTGAGAATAGTGCTGCTTAAGATAACAAAATACCTTTAAAGTTAAACATAAAAAAGTTAGGTTTTAAATTAGACCCCCACCAAGAACCCTGAGAGAGAGATTTGTCTTCCAGACATAATTCAAAAGTAAAAAAAAACATTATTATTATCAGCCATTAACACTGCTATTACAATATGTTACGGCATGTTACAAATATTACAGCATAACTTACATATTCATATTTTTTGACTCACTGTACAATATTTTTTGTCTCTATGAATTGTTACATTGGTTTACGTAAGTGAAAACCGTAATTATCTTTTATTAGATGTTGGGTTATATACACTATGGTTTTTGTTTGTTTGTTTTTGGAAAATGTGTACTTTTGTTCAGCAAGGACAGTGACAGTAAAGACATTTATATTAATGTTACAAAATATTTTTATTTCAAATAAATGCCACTCATTTTTTATTATTTATTTATTATTTTGTGGTTCAAGAAACATTTCTAATTATTATCACTGTTGAACACTCTTTTACTGCTGCTTTTTTTTGTCAAAGCATTCTCAAAAATAAATAAAATTAAATGTTAAAAAGGCAGCAGCACAACTGTTTATAAATATTTTTACTGTATTTTTGATCAAATAATCATATGCAATATGCAGCCTTGATAAACATAATACCTTTCAAAAATAAATACATAAAAACCTTACTTATAGACAGAAACTTCACATGTCTGTTTGTCTATCTTGCCATACACATGCAGAGCTCACATACTGAGCACAGATCTCTGGTGCTGAGCACACGACTACTTTCCTCTTCCTTTGTGTACATCTGTAGGCCTGCGATCTGCCACACATATCTTTCCTGTGATCTGAAAGTATATGTGGGAGTCCAGCGCATTGCCGGAGACATACAAAGGCAAAAAAAACTTCCCACACGTACACACACATACGTTAACCGCACGTGTGACTGCACAACGTCTGAGAGACCACAGCAAAGACAGACCCCCGTTTTTTCAAAGCAGCGTATCTTAACATGTTTCATCTCCAGGTAAGCTCAGGATAAGCAGCCGTTTTATTTAAGAGACTCTTTGTGTTACACAGTCGATTAGAGAGATTGTCAGCCACATCCTTTGAAATTACTCCCAGCACAAAACATCACTTGGTACCTTCAAAAGCTCATAAGTCACTTCAAACTGGCAAAAAAAAGAGCTTTTCTTCCTCTGTAACTATAGGGAGGCGTTGAGTAATGAACACCACAACAGTAAATTATGAAAATTACAAGATACAATGTTTTGATGATATACAGTTACCACTGGGGGTTACGTAAAAAGACCACATGAATAAAACTCGGGCTGTTTAGTGCCATATAAGGGTTATACAGAGGACACAACTGAATTAATTGTGCACCAAGCAATTATTTCACATAAAAAAAAAAAAAAAAAGTTTTACAACAAAATAAATGAATAGTACTTTGACCAAGAAGTTTATAATGCTGAGACAAACACTTTATCCAACCAAGTGAAAGAAAAAAGTTATTTTTGTTCTACATGAGAGTGGTCACCGTGGCAGCAATTTTGTGATCACATGACCTGCTAAATCCTTCTCACTGTATCTCATTAGTGGACACTGGTTGCTGAATTATATATATATACATATATATATATATATTTAATTTTACACAAATATAATGCAAGAAAATACAAAACGCAGTTTTTAAATGATGATTTCATTTATTAAGGGAAAAAAGCTGGCTAAACCTACCTGGCCCTACGTGAACAATTATTTGCCCCCTCCTGTTAAATCATGAAAGAACTGTGATTGACCACATTATTTTAGAAAGCGGACTTAAATTTCACTAGCCAAACCCAAGCATGATTACTGCCAGACCTATTAAATCAAGAAATCACTTAAATAGAACCTGTCTGACAAAGTAAAACATGCTTAAAGAGCAACACATCATGCCGCGAAGAAAGAAATTCTCTAAAAAAAAATTTACGAACAGATGAGAAACAAAATCATTGACATGTATCAGTCTGGAAAGGGTCAAAGTCATTTCTTGGGCTTTGGGACTTCAGCGATCCACGGTCAGAGCCTTTATCCACAAATAGAGAAAACTTGTAACAGTGGTGAACCTTCCCAGGAGTGGCCAGCCTGCCAAAATTAAGAGCTGAACGACAACTCATCCAAGAGATCATAAAAGAACCCAGAACAAAATCTAAATAACTGCAGGCCTCACTTGCTTCAATTAAGGTCAGTGTTCATGATTCAACAATAAGAAAGAGACTGGACAAAAACAGCATCCATGGGAGAGTTCCAAGGAAAAAGTCACTGCTGGCCAAAAAGAACACAAAGGCTTGTATCACATTTGCCAAAAAATATCTTGATTATCTCCAAGATTTTTGGGCAAATATTCAGTAGACTGATGACAAAAGTTGAACTTTTTGGAAGGTGTGTGTCCCGTTACATCTGGCATAAAACCAACACAGGATTTCATAAAAAGAACATCATACCAACAGTCAAACACTGTGGTGGTAGTGTGATGTCTGGGGCTGCTTTGCAGCTTCAAGACCTGGACGACTTGCCGTAATTGATAGAACCATGAATTCTACACTCTATCAGAAAATCCTGACGGAGAATGTTCCGGCCATCAGTTTTGGCGCTTTTCCACTGCATGGTACGGCACGGTACGGTTCACTTTTGGGGGGTTTTCCACTGGGTACTGTACCTGGTACCTGATACTTTTTTAGTACCACTTCGGTCGAGGTTCGAGCCGTACCGAAACCAAAACGTGACGTGTAAACTCTGCTGATCACTGATTCGCCTGAGAAAATCGTCATTACTGCGTCACTGAACTTGCGACACGAGACCCTCCTCTACAGCCCGACCCGCTATATTTAAATCAGCACAGCCAGCGAAGGATCGGACGCAACTTCTGTTTAAACAAACGCACATTTTTGCATCAACCACAAAATAGCAGTGTCGTTGTCTGTTGAGGAAGTACAGACGTTCTTCTCGTTGATAGCCGAGGAGCGGATCCAGTGAGAGCTTGATGGCGCGACGCCGAAGGAAAAAGCCTTATGTATAACGTTACTTTTAAAATTGCTATATTTTCAGAGTATGTTTTCTGTTTATATTTTTACCTCTGTATCTGTGTTTTGCTTCAATTAAAAACAATCTGATCGAATAAGTGTACCTCCAGACTATATTAAATATGTATCATTGTATGAGCACGTAATGAACCTCTTGAAAAAGACAAATGATTAATGCCGCGATTATAAAAACCATCACATAAATAAAAAAAAAACAAGGGATACATTGTACATTTTGAAATATTCAAAAGTTTATTGATAATTCACTTTACAGAACACGCTGCATGAATAGTTAACTAATCAAGTAACGCAGCACACCTGCACGAACATCCCTGCTCTCCTCATCTACAACCCGTGTCACTGCCACCACAGTCTCTGCTGCTGGGGGTAAATCTCAAGCATTCTCATTGCTGTTAAACACATCCCTGCTCTCCTCCTCTACAGCCCGTGTCACTGCACCACAGTCTCTGCTGCTGGGGGTAAATCTCAAGCATTCTCATAGACCTCTCCATTGTTGTTAAAAACATCCACATGCCGAGAATGAAGAACACTATTCCGTCTCCTTTCTTTGTTGTGAATTTGTTTGTGGCGCGTTTACGATGATGTCACGGCAGTAGAGGCGGCGCAATTATGACAGCGTGAATAATCCCACCCACTCTATAGCGGTACTAAACTGCGGTGGAAATGCAACCGACCCGAACGTGCCGACCGTGCCGTGCCGTGCGCAGCCAATGATCCAAAACTCACCAGAAAGTCCACCTCTGAATGGCTCAAGAAAAACTAAATTAAGGTTTTGGAGTGGCCAAGTCAAAGTCCAGACTTAAATCCGATTGAGATGCTGAGATGACCTTAAACAGTCCATTCATGCTCGAAAACCCTCCAATGTGGCTGAATTAAAAAAAAATCTGCAAAGAAGAGTGGGCCAAACCTCCTCCACAGGCGATGTGAGATACTCAATGCCAGTTATCACAAACGCTTGATTACAGCTGTTGCTGCAAAGGGTGGCACAACCGTTTATTAAAAATATTAAAAGATAAATATACAATTTACTATATTTTATTTCACAGTAAAATAGAAAGTTTTCAAAAAAAAAAAAAACCTTATTTTACTACATTCCAATACTATTATTTAATTTTCAGTTTCTTAATTTCTTAGAACCATAGAGCTTTTATTTTTGGTGGTAAACTGCAGGGAGCCCTTAAAAGCTTCTCATTTGTTGACAACAGCTGGTTTATAAGCACGTCTCATTACAAGTTTGGGAAGATGTTTGACCACAAGTTGCATTTCCAAATACACATAAGCAACCCAAACTCAGAGCAGATGCAGAGATTTGCAGAGAGTTTGTGTGAAACAACATTGACTGTGAACCGAGCCACTTCAAGAAAATGAAAACACCAGATCATTGCCTTAACAAGCCATATCACGGTTACAGTTTTACTTCAGTTTTGAATGATGTAGCTCTACTTTGGATGCCAATCAGATGTCTGTGAGTGATTCTCAGCCAGAATATGAAGCAAAGAGAACAATTATGAACTAATCGAAGCGTCTAAATGAAGCTCTTCATCCCTGAAGGAAAGACCCACACACCATCACCCCTCCAGCCTTTTTATCAGATGAAATAATTACATTTTCAGCCTAACTGGGATCTTGTTAATTGCATACATCGCTTTTCATGGAGACACTTTTAGTGACACCGTTAATGTGGGCATTTGAAAAACCTGAGGCGAAGTGAATAAACGCATAAGCTGCAACAAAATAATGGGCAAATGTTGAGAGAAGACAATGGAGATGGTGAATAAGTTTGAACTCTATAAAACATCAAGCATAAATAATCAAAGGACAAAGATAACTATTAAATGTACTCAGAATCAGAGTGTCAAGGTTATGTTTTCTCAGCAATTAACACCTTACCCGTGCTGAAATACATGAGTGTGAAGGAAATCTTTATTCTACATGGTTCATGCTAGGGGTGTTCGATATGACGATTTTGATCGTGAACGATAAAAATGTCTCCACGATCTGCTTTTAAAGAAATATTGTTGTATCGTGTTACAGCACACATTCTATCAACTGCAGTTATTGCGCCGTCGTATCAATAAACTGTACAGCGCCACATACATTCACATCAGTGTTAACTCATCGGTAGAGTTACTCTCACGGGAGACTGCACTTATTCTACATCATTTGCTTGTGTTTTAAAAGCCTTGCCGGTTAAGCTTTTCATTCATGCGACATGCACTTTTTCTGAGCCTACACACGAAGCGTGAGCACTAACTAAAGCCTGTCCAACAGAGCCTGATTACTCAACAGTTATCTTTTGAGCTAATTCTGTCAAAACACACAATGTTTACATATACAGGTGCATCTCAATAAATTAGAATGTCTTGGAAAAGTTAATTTATTTCAGTAATTCAACTCAAATTGTGAAACTCGTGTATTA
Source organism: Gymnocypris eckloni scoliostomus (assembly GCA_027564155.1). NCBI lineage: Eukaryota > Metazoa > Chordata > Actinopteri > Cypriniformes > Cyprinidae > Gymnocypris > Gymnocypris eckloni. Next base: position 20,744,164 of record CM050421.1, on the reverse strand, counting down.
AATAAATTCAATGCACACAGACTGAAATAGTTTAAGTCTTTGGTTCTTTTAATTGTGATGATTTTGAAGTGCTCCAAAATGTATTGGAAACGAGTGCAGTGACGTTGGTTTTCAAAAAACACAATGGACCAACTCCAGAAGATGGCATTGCACCCCAAATCATCACAGACTGTGGAAACTTAACACTGGACTTCAAGCAACTTGGGCTATGGGCTTCTCCACCCTTCCTCCAGACTCTAGGAACTTAGTTTCCAAATGAAATACAAAACTTGCTCTCATCTGAGAAGAGGACTTTGGACCACTGGGCAACAGTCCAGTTCTTTTTCTCCTTAGCCCAGGTAAGATGCCTCTGACATTGTCTGTGGTTCAGGAGTGGCTTAACAAGAGGAATACGACAACTGTAGCCAAATTTCTTGACACGTCTGTGTGTGGTGGCTCTTGATGCCTTGACCCCAGCCTCAGTCCATTTCTTGTGAAGTTCACTCAAACTCTTGAATAAATTTTGCTTGCCAATCCTCATAAGGCTGCGGTTCTCTCAGTTGGTTGTGCATCTTTTTCTTCCACACTTTTTCCTTCCACTCAACTTTCTGTTAACATGCTTGGATACAGCACTATGTGAACAGCCAGCTTCTTTGGCAATGAATGTTTGTGGCTTACCCTCCTTGTGAAGGATGTCAATGATTGTCTTCTGGACAACTGTCAGATCAGCAGTCTTCCCCATGATTGTGTAGCCTAGTGAACCAAACTGGAAGACAATTTTTTAAGGCTCAGGAAACCTTTGCAGGTGTTTTGAGTTGATTAGCTGATTGGCATGTCACCATGTTCTAATTTGTTGAGATAGTGAATTGGTGGGTTTTTGTTATATGTGCGCCAATATCATCACAATTAAAAGAACCAAAGACTTACACTGCTTCAGTCTGTGTGCATTGAATTTATTTAATATTCGAGTTTCACAATTTGAGTTGAATTACTGAAATAAATTAACTTTCCATGACATTCTAATTTATTGAGATGCACCTGTAGACTCCAAGTTGGTTATATCTGAAATTAAAGTAAACAGCTGAGAGAAACGGATGTGTGCCTGTAGCCTATATTAGATGCGTGCAGCTCTTAAAAGGACAGAACTAAAAAGACACTTTGGCCTAAATATCCACCATTCTTTTTTTATATCTTGTTACCTTGAAAGGATTTGTCTTTATACTAGGGAAATTAGTTTGGCTGTACTGCTTAGACAAAATAGTAAAACCAGCATGACTAAAAAGTCATGATATTTGTGAAAAAGTCAATGAATTGTGATATAATATTTTTGCCATATCGCCCAACCCTAGTTCATGCATGTGTACATGTGCAGTATAATAGTGTACTGTATAACAATGTTAATGCTCAGAATCCATCATAAAGTCTTGTGATCACAATTTTTATGCCCTCGCTGAATATGGATTGTGTATTCGCTTGCCACACGGTATTATAAATAATACATTTGATTGACTTTTTCTCAGCAGACAGTCATTAGCCACAGAGATATCTTTCATAAACGGCAAACAATCAAATACTGAAGCAGAAAAAGAAGTGTCTGAGGGAGAGCAGTAGCAACAATTGTCCATCATGTGTTGCCAAAGTGACTGACATATGTTTAAATAATTCTCCACATATGTGCGTCTGATTAATTTTATATGTCGTGGACATAATTATGGGGATGTCAGCATCACTTAGCTATTGGGCTGATGGGTAATTTCACTCTTTAATATGTTTAAAAGCGGACGTTACATTTGCATGCTTAATCGAGCCAAAATTAAGTGAAGGGGCAGGGGCGGCGTTCCAGCTGCCGTTCTCAAGAGGAGTGTCTCGTTTTTAATGTGTTTTCACATACAGTCTTCCAACAGCAAAGTTTGTGTGGGATTTTTTAACTGATATTCCTTTGTGGAAAAGCATTTAATAAAACTGACTAATTAAGTATGCAAATGAGCTCAATATAAGGGAAAATGTGTAGTCCTAATGTGTTAAAAGCCTTTGGAAAACTAGTTAAAAGCCCTCCACCGTTGAGAGAGGAAAAAGGAAAATATTAGTCATCTCAGAAGATTTAAATGTTATAAACAGAATGAATGAACATGTATTAACATAACAAAACCTAACCAATCACGCTGACAATCCTTAATGTATGTTCAGTAAGTAGCAATGCATAAATAAGCATCTGCGTGGATGAGATATTAAAAGAGTGTTTCAAAATCATGTTTACATTTTTAAAAGCTCTTGCTGGTTTGAAGCATCCTCACTTGTTTTCTCTGTGAACTGTAATAACACTTCTTCTTTCAAACGATGTTATGGTGACTAATCATGAAGCATTTTCTTCCTACTTTTGTTTTTGTTCTTTGCAGTCTAAATGCCTTGTAAACAATACAGCCATGCTTACTTACAAATCAGAAAAAACACATTTCCCCATAAGATGAAGACAAGATAAGGGACAGTGCTCTCAAAAATGAAAATGTATAAGCTGCTGTCAATCTTTCAATATATCTCCACCTCAAATCAGCTAGATTCTCTGCAAATTTGTGTATATATATATATATATATATATATATATATATATATATATATACACACACATACATAAGTTTACACAGTAGAATTTTTCATGAAAAAAACTCTACCTAATTCACACCATGCATGTAGGCGGCACATGCATTTATTCTTATCCTTGCTCTAATTTTTATGAATTTTGAGGAGTCTAAATTACATCTGCTTTAAAAAAAAAAGATTTAATCTTAACAAGATTATAAGGCCACCCAGAGTATGTGCTTTTTGTGCAAGTGGGGTTTCAGTTGTTCCTACATTTGCTCATACATTTTAAATAAATTATAGTTTGTTTGTTTGTTTTTGCTCATAAAATTGTTCATAAAATATTCCATGCAGGTAAAAACACATGCCCAGTGTATAGAAACAACATAATGAAGATATAAAATAAAATTTAATATTGTGTTTTCCCCTAAAGAGCAACCATTTACATCAACCTTAGGGTGAGTAAATGATGACAATGTTCAATTTTGAGTGAACTATAGCTTTAACACTTTAACAGTACACTACATGTTGGGGTGATGCTCAGTTGTTATATTCAAGTCTCAGCTTCACTGACTTCCTGTGCAAATAATAGGCCACAATAAGGTTAATGGACCAGTGTGATACAAATGCATTACAGCCAATGTATGGGTGTGAGAGTATCTATGAATTCCTAAACCAAACACTATAACACCCCTCAGAGACACAATACAAAAGTCGATGCAAGATTGATTCAGTGATGTAACAAGATGGTAGTTTCAGGATATGGAATTAGCCAGGAAGAAAGTTCACTGCTTTGACACAGAAAATATGGGCATGATAAAAGATTTAGAATGTCAGGTTGTATGGATCCATTCACGATTTGATTCCTAGAGTCTTGTTTGATTATGCTAGTCAGGAATTTCCTGATTTGACTTGATCTACAGGCATCAGGGGTAATGAGTTCTCGGTGTAATGCACAGAACTGTTCATACTCTATATTTCAAAGCGCTGTAAAAAGCATCCACATGCAGATGTAATCCTAATTCAAACCAGCCCTGAGTGCTTGTGCATGAGCCAACAGGAAAAGATGGAAAATAAAGAGAAGGCAGGACGTAAATGGAAAAGGAAGAAAAATATAAAAACAGAGAGTGAGACTGTGAAGGATGGTTGGGAAAAGATGAAGTACTGAAAGTCTTTGAGATCAGAATGGAAAAGAGGAAATCAGGAAAAGGAACATGTTAAATCAGAGGAACATGGAATGACTAAATATGTATGTAATCACCCAGACATGGGATATTTGACTCTTTAAAGTTCTTTAGATGTTTTCTATTTAAAACATCACTTCTTTGACGGCTCTGTAGGCCTGTGAACTGTGGCCTGTGTGTTAACCAGTCGAATAACTTTGAGGCAGTTCTCTAATAACCCCCGCCAATGCTGTGAGTCTTGGTGAGACTGTCTGGAAGGCAGAGTTTGGAAGAAAAAAAAAGATTTTTATTTGTTGGCTGCCACTAGTGGCACAGAAGTAACTTGTAGCAATGCAAGACATGCTCAGCTGGCCACAACACAGATAAACTCACAAAATTATATCTGACTATATTATCACACTTCACTAATTATGGGTGAAGGGAAATATGAATATTTCTGATCACTATTCTGTGAAGTCTCTAAGGGGATATGATGGAAAAAATATATATGAGCAGAGATATACTGTATGTATTGCTCCTTGCAGAATCTGTGAAAATATGTATTAACAAAGAGTAATTTGAGCAAAATAAGAAAGATCATACATAATGCATATTATTTTTTATTTAGCACTGCCCTGAGTAAGATATTTTACATAAAAGATGATTACACATACAGCGCTTCAAAGAAAATGCATCCAAACTTGAGGGGCGTTTGGATGAATGTCAATCTATATTGCGTGCTTTCCTCTCAGTAACGAAATAAACACAACAAAAACTGACAGCAGTGTAAAAGCAGCAATGCATCTGATTACAACGATGTGGATGATTGCATGAGCTCTGCAGTTCAGTAATGTACTCCAGTAAAGCCCGGTTAAATCATGTTTATTTCTATAGTACTTTATGCAATAGATAGCCTTAATTCAAGCAGCTTTACGGTATTAAACATGAAAAACCAGAGTCGGTGTTGCTTTCAGTTAGAATTACATTAACATTAGTTAATGTATTAATTAACATGAACGAGCAATGCATTTAATAAATGTATGTATTAATCTTTGTAAATGCTGGTTAAATACAGTTGTTCATTGTTTGTTCACAGTGCATTTACCAGTGTTAAAAAACACAACTTGTCATTGTAATAAGGCATTAGTAAATGCTGAAATTAACATTAACTAAGTAGAAGTAGAAGTATTGTTCATTCTTAGTTCATGTTAACTAAGGAACCTTATTGTAAAGTGTTACCAATTAATTGTATAATAACTGTAATTACATAATGTTTTTTTAAAGCTGAAGTGACCTTTATTTATGAATATGTATAACTTAATATTTTAACTAAATGCAAAAGCTGAATAATCTATCAAAGTCTACTTATTAATCAGTGAAATAATTGATGATTAGTCAATTAATCATTCCAATAATCGTTAGATTAATCGATTATCAAAATAATCGTTTGTTGCAGCCCTACATCTAGTCCACAATACAAAAAGAAAATAGCTGAAATTATAAGAATAATCCCATTCAAAAGTTTGCCCCCCCTCCGGCTCTTAATGCATAGTGTTTGCAACTAAAACTTTTTCTCGCAAAAACATAGCAATTTCTCAAGAGACTTTGGCATCTCTTGCTTAAGTTCTGCATTTTTCTGAGACATTTTGTGCCAATTTTATTTAAATAATTTATTTATGGCATATTTAAATGGCTTTGATAACACTTGTCTTTCCTGTGCTGAAATATTTTCATATGAAAGAGGAAAATTATTTGGAAAGAAAACAATATATTTTCTAAATTGGTAATATTCTTTAGCTTACACAGCCATGAACCAGGATTTGCAACTTACTATTACTAGTCAGCAGCAGCTGTTCCTCCCTCAATAACAATCTTACCAAACAATGAACAATTAGACATTTGATTCGAGGGAAAAAAAAGATACGCCCTGCATTGCACAACGAGTCATCAATATTTTTAACCCATTTTCCTGAATGTTGTATTAATACTTTAAATTGCTTACAGTTTAAATGAATACATCTGCTGTATGTTCATTTTACTTAATTTAGTAGTGCACTAGCATTAAGCAAACAGGCCTTAGAGCAACGAGGTCTTTTAACTGAACCACACCATGTGATTTTCCCAGTGAGAGTGAGCTAGGCAGGATCGTGCTTAAACAGATTACATTGCATACTTCCTGGGAAAACCCGTATATTTGGACAAGATGTGATTAACATGTGGAAGAGAGAGCTTTGGGAGCTAAAACTGTGCTATTTTACACTGAGCTCTGTTAATAGTGTATAAAGGAAGTGCACTTCAGTAAATGAAAACAATCGTTGTCTAATGCTTCTCATTAGTTTGGTCTTGGTTGGTGGCCACTCAGCATAAGGAGGTGCTAAACACACTTGTTTACTACTTTCTTATTTCATAATGAGAATGAGCTTTATTTCCAGGTATGTTTACACATACAAGGAAAATGTTATAGCGACAGAAGCTTAAACTATAATTTAATGATATTGTGCTGTTTTACAATGTGCAACATTGCCTTTCATTTCAACTCATTGAAAAATACAAATAATAAAAAGATTGCCCGAGTCCATTGTTTGGCAAGTTCTGTTTCACTTTAACTTTTTGAAGGTTATGCTTTCTCTCCCATTTCATTTTCAGACAGATTTAAAGATCACAGGGTCCTGAAGCCAGTCCAAGACTTATTAAATAAACAACCCAAAATATAGGCAACTGACAACTCCTACATTAATAAATCGCTTTATTGAATTATGAGAGCATGTGAGCTTTAATATATGCTTCAAAGTCAACTCTGCTCCATGAATCTTATTCCTCATTACCCCCAGAAAACACCCCCATCATTCTCATATGAGGGAGAGGAGGATGTCAAACAGACCAACAGATTGTGCCAAGGATAACTCCACTTTTCTTGAGTGTCTCTGGCTTTCTCAGAAAAACTGTAGCGCCTGCTCACAGCCCTTGAGAACTGATTTCACACACCCACCCACTATACTTTATCCCATGACTCTCCAGCACTGGACGATTCTCCTTTTGTGAACTCACAGAAGAGTGAGACTGGTTTCCTACATGTGAGAGTATTGTGGATACAGGATGATCAGGACTATTACTAATTACCAGTAAGCAGAATCTAAACAGCACACTTAAAAGGATAGTTTACCCTGCCCCCCAAAAAATATTTTTGGTAACTCTTTTCCTTGCAATTACAATGAATGGGGAATGTGGCTTAAGCTTCAAAAAAACACCATAAACATAGTTCATATAACTTGAACACTACATTTCAAGACTCTTCAACTTAAGTCTAACAGTAGCTTTGTGTGCAACTTACCAACTTTTCAGTTGGTATGGAAAGATAATCTTCCCCTCAAATGACCTGTGAATCGCTGTGGCCCAATCAAATGAATGAGTTGAACTTAGGGCTGTGACGGTATTGGATTTTTCCTTACCGCGGTGAAGCAGCAACAAATATCGCGGTTTGGCGGTTAATCGCACGACCCCCCCCCCAGTAAAAAAAATGACGTGGTCGCACTTGTGCAAGTCTGCATCTGCACGCTGCAGAGCCACAGCACATTGTAGCAGGAGTCAGATTTCACTGATCACGTGAAGAGATGCAATTTTAGCGCGAGCGCTTCGTGGGTAGAGCCTATACTCACTGCATCAGCACGAGCGCGAAGGAGGATTTGGTTTTCAAACTAAAGTAAAAGACTGCTTCTTAAACCAGAGAATGTGACACAAATAATACTGATGAAAAAGAACGGGTTGAATGTTAAACACTTTCGTTACCATATAGCTATAAACTAGATTAATCAATGCATGCTGATTAACTTTTATCATAATGTTGTATCAAAAAGAGAAAGTTGCGACCAGTGGGAGGAATGAGTAGAGCCCTGAATGACTTGATCAAGAACGCATGCAGCTTGTAAATGAACATGGAAATGAATAATAATAAAGTCGTCTCTTTATTCTTAAAACAGCTAATTAAATTAACAATAATAACAAAATAATATTAATCTCTATAACTTTGTTTTTTTTTCAATATCTTCTGAGTTTAATAGGAATTATGGAACATTCTTTGTCATCGTTTGTAACCCATTCTTTGTACAAATTATTAAAAGAATAATAACCTGAGCAAGCTGCAGAAACAACAAGCGAGCTTAACATGCCCCGTGCTTAGTTCTGGTGATTTGTGCTAAACTTCGATTCATATTTCTTTAGACATTGTTTTTCGGGTAAGAGTCCGTGGATATAAACGCACTTGTCCAAACACAACTTGTTGAAAACTGTGTTTGTTGAAACGGATAGGTTATAACAGCAAATTAGGATGTAATTAATATTATTTGACGATTCGTTAGGCTACATTTATAATAACAACCTTTTTAAAGTGCAACATAAAATATGTTTTTTCTTCTTTCTGACCCGACCGTTCCCGCGAAATATATCTCGTTTCCAGAATCTCACAATGACATTTCCTCTACTGAAAGAGAGAGATAACAAATACAAATGTAGTCTGCACAAAATGTATTTTATTGTAGGCTATTTATTTTATTCGTCTTGTCCAGAATCAAATTAGTTTTACATTTTCTTGTCAACGTAATAATAAGTGTCGCAGAGAGAAAAAAATTATAATACTGTAGGCCAGTTTGTACAAAAATGTAAAAATAGCATATTTGTTGTTTTTATTCGTCTTGTCAATATACTAAATTTGTTTAACCTTTTGCTGTCAACACGGAAAAGTGTCGCAGAAAAAAAAGACATCTGTCATTTAAATTTATATGTAAAATATGAACAAAACCGTTGGCTTAGACATTGCAAAATTAAAACTCTTTTTCATGAAACCAAACAATTTAACTTCCCTGAGAAGAATGTCCCGAGTCAGACTTGCCTGGCCTGGGTTTCTTCACAGTAAACTGGCTATTTTGCAGTCGCAGTTGAAGAATCCACACTGTGCTTCATCCTTATTCTGCTCTGTCACTCATCGACGGGGCTCTAGGCAAAACCCTGCCATGCCGTCCCCACTTCACTCAAATACGATTTTAAAGATGCAAGTGAAAGATTTGATAATTTGTTTATTGACACAAGTACATTAAAATAAAAGCAAGCACGGGCATGTTTTGATTATAATTTTTTCCCCTACTGCAATGTAAAATAAATAATAAATAACCACTAAAGCGGCAAAAACAATGTGCACAGCTATTAGCAGTCAGGGCTTAATCTGAACAAACCCGGTCCGGATCGGCACCTCCGAACTCCGATCATCTCATCTGGCGGATCCTCTTCCTCCAGAGAAATACGTTTGTGTCAGGGTTATTGTAGTTTTGCATTTTTAAATTCGTTTTTATTTTAATATTGCTTTCAATTTTCGCAAAAAATTTAAGTTTGGTTTTTTTTTTTTTTTTTTGGTTAATTTTAGTGTAGTTTTTATTTAGTGGAGTTTTCTACCCTATACAGGTTAGTTTCGGTTTTAATTTGAGTTGTAGTAATTAAAGTTTAGCAGAATTAACAGAACACTTCCAGAGCACAGACCAAAGACATTTTAATTTAAACGTATTGACGCAAACCACTAGCGACACAAAATTAAAGCATGCTGAGATTAGAAAATTATTAATTGTATTATTTTATATAGTCACTATTGGTTTCGTTTTGTTTGAGTTTGTCATTGTTTTTTATTCTTCTTTCTTTCTTTCTTTCTTTCTTGTCTTAGTGCCTTTATTTTTGTCAAATACAGTTCATAATACAACATATTTCACCGTTTACACATGTATACAACATTTCTTATTTTTAAATTCATTTAACAAGCATTTTAGAAGTAAAAATAAAACTTTCATAGTCGCAAAAAAAACCTGATGTGGCTCGTTTAGGTGACTTGGTTTGCTTTGCATAAAATAAAATCGTTTACTGTTTTTATAGATTACATGAAACAAACCTATATTTGACAAAAAAAGTAAGTGGCACTGAGAACTAATTTCACCCGAAGAGAAGGCAAAATATCTGCGTGCACTCAAAGCAAACGCAGACTCTGGACTGTCATATAGGATATGGGTTACAAAAAAACTACCCAAACATTACAAAAAAATGTTTAATAAAATAACTGTGATTTTTAGAGTATATGCACACAATAAAAGCAACTGATGCAAGCTGGTCACTTAAGTGGGTCAACGGAGTGATTGCGCGAATTATCCCTTCCCTCTCCATCCTCTGATGCCGGATCGATCACCCCGCTTTATTACACAAATTAAACACTGTATATGATAAACGCTAAATATTGAGTATTCCACTTGGCTAAAACACAGCAAAACACGGTTTTGGGTGTACGTAAGCCTATTTAATAGATAATATTACACATAGACGGAGTTTCACATTTTTGCCTGGGGGGGCACCTACCGGTAGACCATGAGCTCTGATTTTAATTTTTTATTTTTTTACATGAATTACAAATAATTAAGCCTTAACATACTCATTAAAATACAATAATGCAAATAAAATGAGACAATGTGAAAATATTTTTGTATTCATAGATCTGACAAAATCGATTGGCTCTGATCTGGGGGGGCAGTGCCCCCCCCGGCCCCCCCCAAACTCCGCCTATGATATTACACTTGTTATCTCCACCGCGCTTTCTCTCTCACACACATACATTAGCTATAATCTTACCTTTTAGAAGCGCGTGTCTGTCTTTATGAATGAACATTATAATGTTTTGCATGTAGAGTAGCCTATTGATGACGCTCAGTTGGGGGGCGGCACGGGAGCGGCATTACTATGAAGCAAAGTTAATTTAGATGTAGAATAACTAAGCAGTGATAACGAATGCCCAAAAGATAAACTACAAATATCTGTCCCTTTGCCCCCCTGACCGTGTTGCTGCCGAGGCGACTGCCTTGTTCGCCTATATGCACATGCAGATCGCCTGTTCTGTCAGGGTGGCATTATGCACATGCTGCGCACTGTGCGCAATAAAACACATGACACAAAAGCACTGCTCCATGTGTGCAGCGCGTGAGCGGTAAGAGGGAGTAAAAACACACAGATATGCTGTTCTGAAAGGATGTTGGGAACGGGATATTGTTATCCCACTCCCGGGATAACAATATCCCACTCCCCTTCAAATTACACCAGAGTTACCGACCGTTACCGTGTTTTATTCCCGCGTTGCAAGACATTTGGTCGGATCCCGCGAAAAACAGTGCGGTGATGACGGTGATGACCTCAACACCGCGGTCGCATCTCATTACCGCGGTGAAGCAAATAATGACACATTTGACAATGCATGACTTCAAAAGATCATGCTTACTTAAAAATTCAATGAGAACATTTGCCATTTCAATGTAAATATTTGTGAAATTTACTAGCAATTTCAGAGTAAATACTATGTTCATTTTTTCACAGTATTGGCCAAGTATTAACTTCTAAAACTTAAACTGAAATAAAAATATATAAAAATAAATATTTATTTAAAAATCATAATGTTAAGAAATACTACAATGTAAAACTGATCTGAAAGCTGAAAGTTTATAATAGAACTGAAATAAAAATATATAAAATAAATATTTATTTTAAAAATCATAATGTTAAGAAATACTACAATGTAAAACTGATCTGAAAGCTGAAAGTTTATAATAGGTTTACTAAGAGCGATCACCATTGCGTCTAATTAACCCCAAGTGGCTCTAAAGGGATTGTTCTGGATGTATAAAAGCATATTCAAAACATGTGGAGGATGCATTAAAAGGAAAGTCAATATTCTTTTAAGATGTTCATTCAAGTGTAATTTTGTTTCAGATCTTAAAAGCTGAACTCTGTAGGCCTCAGCTTTGCATAAAAGTGTGTGTGAAGACATTTGTGGCCGATTAAACCCATGTTAATAGCTCACTCACGCGATTGAAGGTGATATTACATTGAAAACGCATAACTTTTTAGGGTGTCAACAAAAGATATTATATATGTTAATTAGCGGGTGCATGTGACCATCTAATTAGCGGGATGCTAATGAAGCTCCGGCGTTCTTTGTGACATCTTTGATGGAGAGCCAGACTGTCCAACCCCCAGAGAAGAAAGAGCAGCTTCTGCCATCACCTCTCATCACAGGCGGCAGAAATCAATTTGGTTAATTGTCTAATATGTAAATGTTGGGAGAGTCCGGGTCCCATATATCCAAGCCGCTGCCATGCTAACATTACGACGCCCATGCATTGACACGACGTCCCGCTGTAGTTCACCCACTCCACCTTCATTGATATGCGCAGGTTTGTATGTCCCAATTATGCGTATCGTTAATTAGAAAATGCGCTCCAAGCAAGTCGTTAAATTGCGGATTGGACGCACTGACATTGCGCTGATGTTGGCCGACTGTAATACAGTAGGATCTTTATGAGTTTGTGTTAACCTGACGTTTTACTCAGGACGTTTGAGATCAAGAGGTTAGTTTTTCGACATTATGCAAGACAGTCAAAGCAAAACAATATGCCTATTGAGATGTATTGCCCTCAGTCAATGCACATCACCACACAGAAAAACATCAATCAAAGGATTTGTTTCTCTTTTTTTTCCTCCAACTAGGTTAATTTAATTTGTATGCAAATGACGAGTGTACATATTTAACATGTTCCTTGTGCAACTCATTAACATACTGAGAGATTGGTGTGCTCCAGGCAAGCACCTAAAAGAGTACATCAAGAAAGGGCAATTTAAATAAATTACTAATTCAGCTCATTATTCCGATTATACAAACGGCAATGTGTTGTTAAATTTGCAATGCACTTTATTATGAAAAAATACAGACTCTGCTAATAGCTTAATTTTCCGTTTTGAAATTTTGACAGTCATCAGAGGAACTCCACCATAAACATATTAATAATGGATTCAGCAGCTATCATTGTCAATGTACAGCTGCTTCAAAATAATGGAGATGAAAATAAAACTTAAAAAAAGAGACTCAATCACTAATTAATGAAACCGTGTTGTGTTTGTTTTCAAAAACAGGGGCAGCTCCAAAGGAGTGTAATTAACTCTTCTGGTGAATTTAGTTTATAATTTCTTGCAAGACTTCACAAGTCTTTTTAAACTGCAGTTGAGTTTCATATTTTGCTACACTCCTAGGTTCTAATACTGTAAGTTATGCTGCATTCATGTGCAATCGGAATTATTATACAATTATTTCCTAATTGAAATTTGGACGTGAACTGCCTCCGAAGTCTTGTATAGTGCGGTGTGTTTATTTGATTGTCAACCAATGGGATGCTACATTTTATCTTTCCGACATTAAATTACTTGAATACAACAAGCTCGTAAGTGGGAAATAGGAAATTTCAGATAGCACGTGAATGCAACATAAATTGCTGTTGTATTTAAGCTTGTCTTGAATTAAATGTTATTTTATAAAAGTGATGAATTTAACAAAAAATGCAAACAATAAAACGCTAAAAACAAACAAACAAAACAATTGTATTTTTCTTGCCCATCTTACAACAAGTCCCAAATATAAGTGAGGAGCTAATGTATTGAAGCTATAAATGTAATATAAATATATATTGTATATCTAATATATATATTAGTGGTGGGCCGTTATCGGCGTTAACGTGATGCGTTAACGTGAGACTCTTATCGGGCGATAAAAAAAATATCGCCGTTAATCTATTCTCAAAGTTGGGTTGGGAGCTGGGTCTATACTACGCAAGCTATGATGACTTTCACCCTGATATTTTCGGATGTATACCTGGCCGAATTGCACTGAAGCGAGTCTTGAACTAGAGGCCGTGATGGACAGATTGTTAACGGCTGGTCTATGTGGTAATACAATCGGGCAGGACATCCAAACGCTCACCTATCATTCATCAACCTCAAACATGGCTTTTCATCTGAAAGATGTATGTAGTAGCAACTTTACATGGTCAATCGATGTTAACCTAGAGAAATGCGCAATTGAAGTGTTTGTGTGGAAGCGCGTTTGCTGCAGGACAGGCTCCGGTGCGCTCACTTGCTCCTAAAATCTCCGTCATTTTTGGTCATACAGATAAAAGTAGCCTAATACATCTTTCGAATCTGTAAAGACTCTACGTTTATTTGTGTGCACTCAGAATAACAACGAAACATTGCGCTTTTAAGCAAACAGGATGCGCTTTAGGTCTCATGTGAACTTGAGCGAGAAACTTCGAAACTCCGTCTTTGAAAAATATATCTATAGAGAGTGAAATGTCTAAAAAATAAAAATTGAAGACGTGTGTGTTAGCATGGATGATTTACATGAAATTTAATCTGTGCAACACTGTGCATAAGATGGCTTTCAGTTCAATATAATAACAAAAAACGACATTTTGGGTTTTTATTCAACTAATAAGGTGGGCACGCTGTGATCTGTACTATATTTTACTGTAATTGACAGTTATCGGCAAAAAAAAACAAAAAAAAACAACACGGGAGTGGAGGGAATGGGAGTCATTCTTCCGGGAGTGGAACAGGATTTTCCTCCAGTTTTTTCGTGGATTGGGACGGAAGAGATTAAAGTTTGTGATGCATTTTAGAAACAGGAGATGAGCCCTGGTCTAATCGCCACCTGACTTGAGAAACCCGTTCTCAAAGACTTACTTTAGTCATTATTTGGGTAGCACACATATTCTGAATGCCTTCGGCAGAATTCAAATGAGCCATTTTAATCTAATTAAAAAATTAATCTATGCCCACCACTAATATATATATATATATATATATATATATAATATATATATATATATATATAATATATATTTATCAATTCATTTATTTAATTTAATAATCACAAACAGTATGACAGCTTTTAGAAAAAAAAGTGTATATTTTAAAAAATGTTATATATAACAAAAATGTACCTGCACTTGTGATAAAAAACAACTCCTGGGTCCATCTTACAAAATTGTAAGTAGCTAATGCTCTGAAGCAATTTTTAGTCAATATAAAATTATATTATGCTATAATACATGTATAATATAATAAATCACAATTAGGATGATAGCTTAATTAACAAATATACATTTAAAAACAACAAAGTATAACTAATTAAACACTAATAAAATGTTTTAATTGTACTTGTTATATATATATATATATATATATATATATATATATATATATATATATATATATATATATATATATATATATATATATATATTCATTTAGCAGATGCTTTTATCCAAAGTGACTTACAATTTATAATTCAGGTTATACATTTTTTGTCAGTATGTGTGTTCCCTGGGAATTGAACCCACATCCTTTGCGCTGCTAACGCAATGCTCTACCACTGAGCCACAGGAATATATACACACACACACACACACAAATTTGTTTCTGGGTCCATCTTACAAAACAGTAAATAGCAAATATGATACACACTAGTCTTCAATATTATATTATATTATGCTTATTAATTAAATATTAACAAATATTATTAATAATTATAATACATTAATCTGAAACTTATTTGCTAAAATATAAATAAAATCAAGGGAAGAGAGGAGGCATTTTCAGCAGGCTTAGTGATGTAAAGCTATGTGTGCTACACTGCGTTACAAAAATAGCTCTATAGCATTACACAAAACCGTTAGATCTGTTAGAAAGTTAATTACTGGAAACCACCTGCTTTGAAAAGAGCCACACTACGGTCACATTACTGAAGAATGCTGTTATGCTACTTACTTTATTTACTCTCTGGCACGGCTTACCAACAGCACTGGCAACCCTCTTCCAATCCTGAGATAAAATTCATTAAAACGATAGCACAATCACCTGCCCCACAAATGACCCTTTTCGGTAAAATGTCAACGGAATATGCAAAACTATAGTGTGTATTATCTCGTTTCACATGTGTACGACTCAGAATAAGACATTACAATGAAGTCATATGCAAAATTACTAAACCGTTAACCTCTAACCAGATGAACGGCCCTGGAGAAAAACTGGAGTAGCTGGAAGAAAAGGGTCAACAGGTTCATTATGAAGTGTCATTTCTAGTTCTGATATAAGAACATCACCTGAAGTATCTAATTATCTTGTGTAACTGATGGGCACACTATACCTCTTCACCTCTATCTAAAGTCTTGAAGACTAAAATATGGGACGAGGTCCTGCTCTATGCAAATGTCATTTATCAGTGGCATTAAACAGGGTGGAGGTAAAATCTGCATATCCATGTGCCCTTTTAAAGCACCATGTATGACGGCTTAACCCCACTTCAATACCTAGAATGAGGCAATCATTGATAAATCCACTGAACTTCCCATTGAAAATGTTTAGCCCTGTTGGTATGACGACAGCGTATTTGTGCACTTTGGTTTTGAAGGCAGGGTTGGTGTGACTGATAAGACTGTAATCACCTCTCGCAACAGGAAGCGGGAACTGCAGTATTCCACACACACGCTAAAGTGACATTTACAAAGACACATATTATCCAAAACTCACACATATACGCATATGCAACGCTCTAAACCTCCCCGTGGTTCTTTGACTTTCCCTTTCGTCTGATGTCATCTCAAGTTTTATTCAAAGCAGGTTAAGCTTGTGTCCAAAAAGGGGGATTTGAGAAGGTGCACTCGTGGAGTGTATCCAGCTTTACATGTACCTTGGAAGTGTGCTAAAGCAAAGCAGCTTAGAGTAGCTCTTTTTTTCTTTGATGGCCTTTAAGAGCAATACTCAAAAAGACATCACGCAGAGGCACGGCCAAACAGAGGTCCTCGGCACCCTAGATGACAAACAATGCCACTATCAGCTTAGTGAGTTTGCTTCAGAAATGAACTCTTCTCTAGACAAGGCAGAGCAATACAGAGCAGACTGCATGGATGAACTGTTAATAGAATACATATCTGCAGTGTCGCATGAACCTTCACAAATCATTATAAAATGTTGATTTGGTCACTTGGTGCGCAGTTATTATTGCTACTGAATTATTTATAACGGTTCTTACCAATGTAGAAGAGTTTCTACTGCTTAAGAGTAGAACTTATGATACAGTTTCTCAGAAATCTGAAATTAATATAATTTTTAAAATAACAGCATTTAATTGCAACAGTTACAATCTGTAACATTATAAACTCTTTACTGTCCCTTTTTGATCAATTAAATCAGTCCTTGACGATTATTTGTAAAAAGATTTAGTTGTACATTGTTTCCAAAAATAAATAAATAAATAAATACATATTAAAATTACTTATATTTAAAAATATTAAAATAAATTAACAAATGAAACAAAACAAATATTTAATAATAATAATAATAATGATTTGGAGAAATATAGCATCACTTGCTCACCAATGGATCATCGGCAGTGAATAGGTGCCATCAGAATGAGAGCCCAAATAGCTGATAAAAACATCAGAATAATCCACACCACTCCAGTCCAACAATTAATGTCCTGTGAAGTCAAAAGCTGTGTGTTTGTAATAAATCAATTTACTTTTTTTCCTTTTTTTAAGCTTGAATATGCTGTATCCAGATAAATTATGAAACATATTCCATGGTATTGCTTTTTCCAATGAAAAAGTAATCTGGTCTAAATCAGGAGAGGAATTTGCAAAACAGTATTAAATAAATATGTTGGTGGGTTGTTTGAAACCTCATTCTGACAGCACCTATTCACTATAATATGTTATGTTGGGTTGTGACAATTGTTTTTAAAGAAAAATGTTCTTATGAAGAAAAACTTATCTAGATAAATTGTCTGAGGGTGAGCAAATTTTAATTTGGGGTAAAATATTTTATTATTTTAAAAGCTTACTGATAAAACAAAAGTAATATAATGAAACACTTGCAGTTTGAAACACCGAATAATGCACTTCATCAGCAGGTCTTAAACGGAACACGCTCATCCAAGCCTTTCCCAAGCCTTCGTGGTCCTATAGCTACAAACTCTTGTGAAAGATTGTTGGGAAATTATGACAGGAAGAATCATGAGCGTTCATGAGCACCCTTCTGAATCATAAATAATTACATGGGAGACCATACCCATCACATGGACATCAAGGACTCGCACAAGCGAAAGCTGCAGGACCATATAAAACCACAAAATATGTAATTTTGACCTACATCAGTGTCTCTTTCAGCGTCCAGTTCTCTAAAAAGATGTCATAGATTTAACAGGGGCAAGAGAGCAGCATCATGCTATTGGTCTCCGTCTAGACAGCTCATGACTGAACACTTCATTTGACTTTCAAATGCACCGGGGAGTGTTTAAATTAAGGGGGAATTCCTCTCCCATTTCACGGGCGCGGGATAAAATAACTCTAGACCCTACATAATTATCACAATTACTACTCCCAAATTACATAAACACCCATACATTCAAAAGGTTTAGAAATCTGCTATGTATGTGATTGGGACAGAAAGGGAGCTGGAATATTTCAGACATGTTTCCTCTGTGTTTAAGCATGGCTCTGTAACGATGAGGTTTGGCTGGGCAGAATCCGAGCGGGTCTGTGTTCACATTCACTGGAGCAGCACAGCTGCAGATAGCTGTATGGAAGACCAATTAAGGACTCGAGGGAGACCATGATTAACATTGTGATTGTGTGAATACAAGTCAGGGAGTCAACAAATTTCCAACCCCAGAGCTCAAGTAATGCTGGTAATGTGCTTTCGTGAGGGGAAAAAAATAGTGTCTGCTTTAAAGACAGTGGCCAATAGAAAAAGCACTGAGACTTCATAAGACAAAGCACTGGATCTTTCTTAAGCATAAAGTACAGTTGTTGTTGTTTTTTTAAGAAATTAATACATTTATTCAGCTTATTATTATTATTATTACTACTACTACAACATTTATTCAGCGAGGACACATCGATTTGATCAAAACTTTAAAAGTGACAGAACAGACATTTATATAGTTAAAAAAGGTTTCTATTTTAAATAAATGCTGTCAACAGATTCATCAAAGCATCCTGAAAACACTCACTGTCTGATATTAATAATTAATGCTTTTTTGAGAAGCCAATCAGAATATTAGTATTATTTCTGAAGGACATGTTACAAAGACCGGAGCAATGACTGCTTTACTTTAAATTATAACAAGAGTTCCTTTCCCTAGTGCGGTCTTCATTTTGGGTTGTGCACTCATGGTCTTGGGGTATTTTTATACCCCAGGCAACAAAATGTAATTTTTTAACAAAATAATAGTTGTTGTTTTTTTGTAAACCAATGTAATTTTACTCTGTTTATTAATGTTTTTACTACACATTTGTGTAGTGTTTTGAGGATTTGTTTTATTTTTTTAAATTTATATAAATAAATAAATTAAACTTATTTTGTTTCAAAATTACTTTTTATTGTCTGTTTTTTTTTCCACACGAACACAAAATCAAGATATCATTCCATTTTTTTTTTTTTTTTGTAGATCTAGAAGGTGTCATACAAAGTCTCATGCCATTTGGACAAAGATAAAACAAAAAGAAATTCAGCAAACATCGTTTGCGTGTCAAAAAGACCACGAAGAACGCACAAGATTTAAATCCTAAAATAAATAAAAAACAGGCTTACTATTTTTACTGTATTTTTGATCAAATAATGCATTGTGACATCAAACTTTTAAACTGTATTGCATTTTATGTGTGTGCATAAAGCAAGAAATTAGTTTTAATTAAACTTAACTTTAACAAAAATATTTCAACATCATCTTCGGGGAAGTCTTGGCCTAATGGTTAGAGAATGTCCAGCGCTCTCTACACCTTCAATACCACGACTGAAGTGCCCTTGAGCAAGGCACCGAACCCCCAATTGCTCCCCAGGCATAAATGGCTGCCCAGTGCCCACTGCTCCGGGTGTGTGTTCACAGTGTGTGTGTGTTCACTGCTGTGTGTGTGCACTTTGGATGGGTAAAATGCAGAGCACAAGCAGTGTCACGTCACTTTCACTTTCAAATAAAGAGAAATACAACTCTGCACAAAGGCAATTCAATAAAAATACCATTAAAAGAATAGTGTGGCCCTCATAGCTCACATAATTTGGTCATAAAAGAATATGTGGAGAAATGTAACTTAAAAATGAATGTTTGATCTTGAAATTTTTTAAATGTCTTTCCAGCCTAGGCATAGTGTATCTGAGCACAAAGATCTCTTTTGAATATAATATTATTGTAAAAAAATGGATTTATTTTTTATTTAGAATTTTGACCTTCATAAACACTTTAAAGCCAATTAAGTTAGACAACTAAAATTGTCAATTATCTGCTAATGAAAAACATGAAAGTAAAATGTAAAACATTAGCAGACCTTGTCATAACCTTCCTATTGAATTTTTAATGCATCCGTAGAACAATGAGTTTCAATCTATACCTCCAAATAGCTGGCACAAACACTGATGAAAGCAAAGGCCATGGTGTCAATAAAGTAAGAGAAGTGGACTGGCAGTAGTCAGTAGAGCATGGCATGCTAAGCTAATTAACAGACAAAATTACGCTAGTAGTGCCACATACATGAAGATCCATCACCTGTGCTCTCACAAATGCAACACACACTTTCTAATTGTCATGAGCTTGGAACTCTTTTAACACCATGTCAGAGATACTTCTCTATTTGTCTAGGTCATTAGCAAACAAGTAGTTTCATACACCGCTAAAGAATGGCAAACAATGTGGTCTAATTAACATTGTGATCCTGTGTGGGTGGAACCAGAAGTTAATTTAGAAACAGATTGTGTCCGTTTGCAATATTTCTGGAAATTCAGTTGAGGGTAGAAGGGTTTGTTGAGGGTAGAATTCAAAGAATCATTCAGCTAAAAGTGAGCACTGTGTCATTGTTTCCCCATGTCATTCCAAACCGCACTTTCTTAAATAAGGGTAAATAAATGATGAAACCGTTAACATTTTTAGGTGAGCTTTCCCTTTAACCTTTATATATTCTGTAAATGTCCACAAGACCATCCAATGTCTAAATAACATGAAAGGCCCACAGAACCACAAAAAATACTGCATTTAGTGATCAGAGGGTCCACTTCAGCAGAGACCAGCAAGAATAAAGCAACACAAAGTGAGAGAGGATGAGAAAAAATGTGCTCAAGATCAGCCTTAGGTCACAGGAAGAGAGCCAGAATAACATGTCTTCCTGCAGGTTTTATATATAGGCCGTAGAATCCATAGCTTTCCTTTGATGTCACAGGGAAGCAGATGGAGAGATATGTCCATGTTTTCCCGCTTTAGCCCAAAGGTATTATTCAGAACCAGAACATGGCTGTCCTCCACACTCGGCCATCGGTTATATGGGGTTCCCACACTGAAGGCTTTGAGAAATAAAATATGGAAATACATAATACCCTATATCCGCTCTAGACACCTCTCCACACAACCATTAACACCTCCAGAAACCCCCCTCTCCCCCACACCTGCAATTCAGATCAGCAAAGACGAGGTGCACCATGTCTTCCGGAAGCAGTAAAGGAAAAAAGCACCAGGCCCAGACTGTGTTACACCAGTCTGTCTGAAATCCTGTGCTGACCAGCTGGCCCCCATCTTCACAAAGATCTTCAACAGATCACTGGAACTGTGCAAAGTCCCCTCATGCTTCAAACGCTCCACCATCATCCCCATCCCAATTAAATCCAAAATTACAGGACTAAATGACAACAGGCCTGTGGCTCTATCGTCTGTGGTCATAAAGTCATTTGAAAAACTGGTGCTGGCCCATCTGAAGGACATCACTGGACCCTCTTAAGTTTGCGTACAGAGCAAATAAACCACAATAAAAACAGGAAAGACAAAAATCCCACTCAGTCCAGATGTGCAGAAATTTGTTTTACAGCAACTACTTATAAATCTCATGTAACTATTGTCAGTTAGAAACGCTGTCATTTTTAGCATGCATATACTTTATGCACCCATGGGAATAGCCTTCACAAACTGAAGTCTAATGTAGAACAATACATATTTTCTAAAATGATTAGTCAGTCTTAAAGGAATAGTTCACCCAACAAAGAAGATAGTAGTAAGTAAATGATAGAAGTGAGTAAATTATGACTCACTTTCTGGGTGAACTTTGATATTCTGTATAAAAGTGCAACTGTTTTTTTTTTTTAAGTATTTATAACTTTAAAAACAATATATAATTTACTGTATATTAACATTGTATTAAAAAAATATAACTAACATAAAAAACACTCAAAGCAAGATGCTAAAAAAGACTCTTAGAGACTTTATCTCTACATCCAAAATTTCATACTCTAAGGACTTGAATTTAGATTTGAAATTGACAATTATATTTGAATAAGAACTTACATCTTGACCATTAGTATGTTATATATAGCGTGACTGTGTAGTATGAATGTAATCTGACAGGAGAGCTGTCAGTGAATAAATGGGAAAACAAAGAATGTTACATTGCATATATGAAAAAGTAACGCAGATACAGTATGTACAACATTCTTCATGTGTCATTCTGTGTCAGTTACGTCACTGCTATTCACACCTACTCTCACGTGGTCTTATGGGATAGTAAAGCGTCCAACAGATGCACATTCACAATCTCATTGGATGTAGCGATTATACTGAATTAACCAAATTGTGCCATAAGTTAATTATAGAGTTTCTACAATATAAACCTATTTTAGAAAATTTTCTAGAAAATGTCCTGTGAAGTTGCTTTGCAACGATTGTTTCGTAAAAAGCGCTAGACAAATAATCTTGAATGTAGTACATTTTTACTCACTATGTTATGAATATAAAAAGAGTTTGGACATACCGTTAATTTCACAACATGGTTTTACTTACTATATAGTATGTAACTATATTCTACTATATTCAGATGGTCTTTGGATGAATAAATGTATGAATTCATTGAAAAAGGCATTATATCTATCTATATATATAGTAGAAAAGTGAATAAAAAGGGGTGAATTTGGAAGCACTTCTCACAGACATCAGTTGCTATTAGCATATTAACCCTCTGTGAGAAGTTCCATTTTAAATTAAATTAAATTAATTCCTCTTAAAACCTAGCTGCTAAAAATACTTAAGCTAAATGTGTTACATATCTAGTCAACCATCCTGATCCCATCCCTAAAATTTAGCTTGTTCACAGCCCAAAGTGGTGGGGCAAATAAGCATCTCTCGACTGCAAAGTCATCTGAATGTTTTCAAACCTCCAACAAACCTCATTTAAACACGACAGCCTCTCTCATGGAAAACATGATTGGAGAGCTTAAAGCGGACCAATTAAACACCTAACAGCATCCCACTATACAAAGGGGATTTTCAGATTAGCAAACCTGGTTAAGCCACATCAGACTTTGTTTATTTCCCCACATTGGCGGCTTCCTCTTCCAGCTCAACTTCTGATAAAGCTCAAACCACCCCCTCGTTCCCAATCCTCCTCTCTTCTTGCATTCCCCACCCTTCGCTCCTCTCCACATCCTCTGTCCGACATGCCGGAGAGGAAGAACGAGGAACTGAGAATGAGGAATGGCGTAGGGATATTTGTCTGATTACGTCCTGTACAATTTTACTATTTTGTCATCTGAGCTCATTGGGATTCCATAGTGCTCTAAAGCAGATAAAAGGATTTGTTAAAAGGTTGTGAATTGTGTAAAAAAATAAATGTTATTGCATTGTGCTCTACTTCCAGTCAGAACCCAGTGAAGGTGATGTTTATCAGAGCATAAATTAAAAAAACATCACGCAGCCAAGTATTAATTGGCACAAGGACTACCAACCAACCAGTATGACTCTATTAGCGCTAATGTTCCTGCTCAGGGGTAGATAAAGCAGACTTAACAGCAGCCACTAAGCTGCGCTCCCAGTCCTCCTTGTATAATGAGTGGAACATCTGTTGACGGAGTAATACAATTAAAGGAAGATCTCTTAATCACCATGCAACACTACCTAATCCTGCCCAATGCTGAGGTCATTCTCCCAGATAGTCCACTTCATTAGCGCAACACACAAACTGACATGGACATAGCTGAAACCGAAATTTACTGCTACCTCTTTTAAGTAGCCTTAAAAATGTGGGGGTCAATAAGCAAGAGTGACCACAAAAAAAGAGTAAAAATCTCACATACAAAACACAAACATGCTTTAATTTAATTTATCCTGTAGTGTTACCATCAAGTAAAAAGTAACAACATATTTTCTTTTCATCTTGAATATGTGTCAGTGTGCACATTTTAATAATTATTTTTGAAACGCTTTACAATTATTTCATAGTATTATTCAAAATTATTAAAATGATATAGGTAAATAAAAAATGTCAATCATAACTTATGAATTCATAAATATTACATTTTTGGGGAGGTAAATAAAGTGAACTAAAATACAGTATTAATATCTGACGTTGCCATGGCAACATTGAATGACTTTATTAAAACTAAAATTAAATGTAATAAATGCTAAACATAACTTTTAAAATAAAAATAACCAAAGCACAAAAAAAATACTAATTAACATTAAAATGGCAGCTCGAAATTTAAGAATAAAACTACTTCAAAATATTAAATATGAATACATATTAATATAATATTAATAAATACTATAGAAGTATATAACACTAAAATAACACTGCACTACTGTCACAACACTCAGGGAGCCAGGAACGAGAAGACGAGGAGTTTCACAAAACAGAAGACTTTACTTACAAATGGGGTATACAAAGAACGGAAGGAACACACAGAATTACTTTTACACATGCCATTTAACAACCAACTAGAAAATGGGGCAGAACAGACTATAAATAGACAGAACTAACTAGACACACCTGGAACATAATCAAGACACACGGCTGGGACTAACTGAACTAATAATGAACAGGAAACAGGAAGGACCATTTTTGGGCACAAGAGGAAGGGAGACACAAGACATGGGGACACAGGCCTGACAACCACATGATATTTTACAAATTGAACTATGTGAAGTCATGAAAAGGTAAAAAACATCATACTTGCTACACAAGCTAGATTTCCACCCATGTATTAATATGCATATTTTGGGAAAATATTTAATGCAATTTATACAAAAAAAAAAATGCTGCATGGAAATAGCAAGATGCACATGACATCTCTCACATAAAATTGCTCAACTGAGGCAAATATTTGTATACAATAAGACATACAAATAAACTATGGAAACAGATTGATCAAATACGTTTCTTGATGTGCAAACAAAATGATTGAAGAGCATCATACTATTGACTCATAATAACATAACTGCTGTCTAGTGTTAAAACTCCTTGCTAGTACAAAATCAGTATTTGCCACTTTTTTTCTTCAGATTACTAAATAGATGCTGGCCTCAGCTGTTTGTAATTATGTTTAGTTGCCTGGGGAATAAGGAGAAGGCCTTCATTACATCATATTCCAAGTAGCAAAAAGTGTTTTCAGATGCCTGTATAAATTTCACAAGGAAATAAAACAGAAAGCCAAAACCGAGTCCCAACTTTTTACAATAGAATGAGTGACTCTTCTGTGACCTGCCATACAAGACTAAGCCATCTGATAGAAACTCAACACCCAATAAATCTGGCGTGGTGAAACACATACAAGTGGCCTTTTCACTTTGCATGAATCTGTTACAACATCATGCCTGACAAACTCTACTGAGTGAATACCTAAGATACATAATACCTAAGATAAACTGGTCATAAATATGAAAATGCTTTGGATATATGCTTTGGATATATGCATGGGAAGATGTATAAGTAGTGAGTAGCGGTTTAAAAGGAAGTGGTGAGGTTCTGACCTAATACTGAGAGATGCTGAGCTGGTTAAACCGTGAGTCTGAAGAGAGGTCAGTTAAAGTCAAGGTTCAGGAGGTCAGTGCAACGCTGGGAATGCTGAACTGTGTAATGCTTCCTTGATGCTCTTTGCTGCTGAACTCCAACTGTAATTAAGAACAACACATTGCTCACAGATGTTTCACAGAAGTCAACACCTTCAAGAAAGCCCAGAGAGTGTTTGAAGGGGAAGGACAGATATATTTTTGTTGCAAGGGGATTTCAGAGTGTGTTTGTGCAGAGCAAAATCAAAAGTGCAGTCAGCAGAAAAGCGGCCAGGGTTGTCACTAAAAATCACAGGACCAGAGACAGCATTTTTATGGATGTTCTACTCTCTCTTGGGGCCAATGAGTATAAACTATACAAAGACGACCTCAGTGGGCCCCCTTAAACACAGGGTCCTAGACTACATTCTTGGATGTACCCTCCTGAAAACGTCTTGGATGTTAATAAAAAATAAACAACGTATCTTTCCACTGTAAATGAGAACCTGAATTGATGCATTGCATATATAATTCTTTAAAAAAAATACTTTTTGCAAGCTCCACTTAAAGGGAAACCTTGATTTCCTTTAAAACATTTAATGTGTTTTGTTATAATTAAATATTTGAGTGAACAAGAACACCTATGTGAGAATGGTATTCGTGGACTATAGTTCAGTATTTAACACCATAGTGCCTACCACATTGGTTAAGAAAAAGCTCCAGACTCTGGGACTAAAAAGATTTCTGTGCAGCTGGATCCTGGACTTCCTGACAGGTGGTCAGAATAGGCAACAACAACATCTAATAGACAACAACATCTCCCCTGATCCTCAACACTGGTGCTCCGCAGAGCTGCATCCTCAGCCCACTCCGGTACTCTCTGTACACATGACTGTACAGCCACACACAGCTCCAACGTCATCGTCATATTTGCTGATGACACAACGGTGATAGACCTGATCACTGACAAAGGTGAGACGGCCTACAGAAGAGGTGAGTATCCTGACTAAATGGTGTCAGGAGAACCACCTCTCACTCAACATCGACAAGACCAAGGAGCTGGTGGTGGATTTCAGGAGACAGAGCAGAGAACACACACCCATCACCATCGACAAGACACCTGTGGAGCGGGTAAACAGCTTCAAGTTCGCCAGCGTTCACATCACTGAGGATCTCACATGGTCCACTCACACAGATGCAGTGCTGAAGAAGGCACATCAGCGCCTCTTTTTCCCGAGACAGCTGAGGAAGTTTGGAATGGGCCGCAGCATCCTCAGATCCTTCTACACCTGCACTGTGGAGAGCATCCTGACCGGCTGCATCACCGCCTGGTTTGGAAACCGCACCGCTGGCAACCACAAAGCTCTGCAAAAGGTCGTGCGAACTGCTCGCCACATTGTTGGAGGTGAGCTTCCCTCCCTCCAGGACAGCTACACCAGGCGGTGTATAAGGAAAGCCCGGAGGATCATCAAGGACTCCAGCCACCCGTCCCACAGACTGCTCTCTCTGCTACCCTCAAGAAGACGTCTCCGCAGCATCCGATCCCACACTAGCCGACTGAGAAATAGCTTTTTCCCTCAGGCTATCAGGCTAATGAACAGTCAGAAATAATACACCCTCCAGCACCCTCCCACTTTACGGTAGGCCATGCACTGCACTTTAACTTTAACACAGTTCAAACTGGACTACACGCACACACTGCACTGCACTTTAACTTTTACACAGTTCAACTGGACTACATGCACACACACTGCAAAAATAAAAACATCTGGTGGTTCTAATGCACATCCATGACATTGCGTAGCTTATGTATAATCTGTTGCACCTTTGCATATAACTGTGTGTATATATGTGTACATAATGTATAATGTGTACATTTTTTTGACAGTTTGTGCATGTAGTCCAGAAACTAATTTAATATCATAACATACAAGGTCCCGCAAGTCATCTGTAGGAGGAAAATATAAGACCAGCAAATCTGTGGCTACAGAACAGCAGGACCTTGTATGTTGTGATATTAAATTAGTTTTAATCGTTTAACCAGCACAGCATCTTGTCTCCGTTGGCAATTGTATTTTAGTTAATTTTTTCTTGTCTTCACCACCTGCTACTGTTGTAAAATGTTGAGAAATTCAAACAAAAAATAATCAATAAATAGAACAAAATAAAAAATTAAAAAGACTGCAAGTGACATCACTAGCGGAAGCGCAAGTGTCTGAGCTTGCAAGTGCTGAGAGTGCAAGTGCTGTCTGCAGCTAGACCCTTCTCCAACTCTTTACCTTTTCTGACCCATTTCAGTCTCTACTAATGTGCTGACGAGTTCAATCGGGACACCATTTCAGAGACATGTTCCTCAAATGTGACTCATATAACATATTACATGCATGCACAGATTTGAGGCAGCTTTAATCACCTTTTTTGGTAATTTGTCTTAAATGTCCATGAAATTGCATGCTCTTAGTTTATTTCGCGCTTTGATATGAAATGATAAAGGCTACAGCGGTTAATGCATTTGTGCGTGCAAAAGCACGCGCTACGAGCACAGGACCTTTCCGCGCTCGTTTGACTCGCGCCTAGCGCTGAAGTGAATTCTGCGTCTGAATAAATGCACTCCTTGTCAAGAAAAAAAGAGGCAGAAGTTGCAGGTAGAGTGGGGTTAACGGCATTAAGTAATTTTAATGCGTTAAACCGAAAAAAAAGAATCGCTTGCGTTAACGCGCTAATTTTGACAGCACTCGTTTAAACATATTATCCAGTTAATACTACCCTAAAATGTTTCCAAAACTAGTTAAAAAGACTGTCTGTCAGGATTAGATTTGGAAGGAACTATTAATGTTTTGTCCCATCAAAACAGCTTCAACTGAATTCGCCTGTCAAGCCAATCTGCCTCCCAGGCAAATTCACCTTCTGATATCATTCCCACAAACAGCACAGAGCATTTAAATTCCCACATAGACTCTCCGGGATGTGCTTTAAACAGCCTACTTCTATCTAACAGTCACAAACACACACATTTTACTTCCAGCTCATGTCAAACACCCTCAGGATCCTAGTTTGGAGGATGATAATCTGTCCGCTCACACACAAACTTCCTCATTTTGATGGTGGCTCCATCCCTCTGCAGAACAGTGGCAAGAACACAACTAGATGTAAATGTGCCTGGAGGGGATGACGGTTCAGCTCAGATAGACATGAAGAGACTCTGCCTGTCTCCATGCATTCAGTGGATGCCCTCCGTAAACAGTGTTCTCGCTTTCTCTGCCACATATCAAAAGCCAAATATCAAGGCAATTGACCTTGTTAATACATCACTGCTTCTGTCTAACCCTCTCTAAAAGGCTGTTGAGCCATTGTTTCAGCCTGACTGAATTTCTATAGTCACTGTGTGCTGTCCGGATTTCACACATCACTGATTTGTTGCTCTATTGATGGCGACACCGAGTCATACCCCATTGAGAGCTGATCATGTCAATGAAAGTATATGCAGAAACACATTGCACACAGACAAAGGCCTGGAGAAGGTCAAGACGAGAGCCCACTTGTGTGTCCTAAAACACTATAACCCTAAAAGCCATCTCTTTAATATTTAAATCTTGCAGTGAGATTGGCCTGAGACGTTTGATGAAAGGGATCATTCCTCATTCCTTACCCTCTTGTTCTCTCTATCATGACTGTTACGTCCATAAATGTCCGAGTGGGAGTGCCTGTTTTTTTTCTCTCTCTCCTGCTTGCTCTCTCTCTGTTCCCTGTCAATCTCTTAGGCCGCCTCCCTTGACTGCTGATTGGCTCTTGAAGCTGTCACTCATCATTAAGTGACATGATGCCGACCTATCCGCTGCCAGTAAAGTTTCCTCTGGCAGATAAAAGGACGCTGAAAGGAGTGAATGGAGATCTCTCTTTTGCTCTCTGTATTTGCTGTCACTTTACTCGTTTTTGACTTGTTTTATTTGTTATTCGTTTATGCCAAAATCCTTTGTGTTTTGTTCTGACATTCTTGATCCTTATAACCTTTTGATTTGCCATTCTGTTTGGTTAATCTGTTACTTTGTTACTCGGATGGCGTTGCTCTTTGATCTTTGAGCTTACGCTCTATGACGTTTACTCTTTACCAAGAGGAAGGTGGATAGGGAAGATGTCGTGCGACTTCCATTGTGCAACATTTAGGTAACTCTTGTGTATAGAAACCCCAGGTAAGAGGTGAACGCCACCCCCATGTATGTTTTTGTTTTATTAGTTGAGAGTAGGGAAGTATACGGCGCTTGGCGCTGCAGGTTTCTTTTCTTTTCTTCCTTTAGTTAGGTTAGAGGTTTAGATAAGGTAGAATTAGTTTTGTTTCTTTCTTTTGGCGTCACTAGCGTCCCCTTTCTCTTGGTTGATTTGTTTCGTTTTTTTTGTCTCTTTTTTGAGTTGTAAATATTTGTACATATTGGTTGTCTCTTTAAGTGACTGATACTTTTGTAAATATATTTTTGTAGTTATATGGATTCCTTTCGCTTTGTATAATAAATCACTTCCGTTGGCAGTTTTTGTCCTTGCATTGTTTCTTGCCGCCTCCATCTTTTTACAGATTTGCCACAATCTCAATGTTACTCCTTTTCCCCTAGACAAATCTTAAAAGGGTCGTAATAATGATATAATTTGTTTTTTGTTCTTCAAAGTAAATCTTCTCAATGTCCCTATTATTCAAATATTCCTTTTAAATACTTACAGTTGCAATGCAATGGAAGTAGATCTTATCTTTTAGTGCAAATGGAATATTGAAAGTGAAAACATGAAAAAAACATCGTAAAATGGGAATGTGGTTCTCTTCATTGGCGGAGGAAAATCTGAACATGAGCTTACGATTGATTGTAGGACGGGTTTATGTTGACTAAATGCAAAGTCTAGCTTTTGTACAACCTGGTCTCATAAACATACGTACCTCTGTGCACTTTCGGTTTGACACCGTTTTACGTACCTTACAGCACATTTCGCCGCAGTTTCAAAGAGAAATGTCCACTGAGTGGCGTTAATAGACAGGTTAAATATGTTAACCCTGGCACGTTTTTATTACGTAGATATAGGTACATATTGCTGTTTTTATTACGCTGCTACAGAAACGTATTGCGGCGGTTCAGAATTCAAATATCCGGGGTCTGTCCCTAAAATTATTGCTCTATCGTTTTGGAAATGTGCCCTACACCAAACCCAACTCTAAACCTACCCGATAGTGTTAACAAATGCAAAACTGATATAAAAACTGTTGATGGAACCGTGCCATTTCAACTTCCTTATATGCAGATTTGAACTGTTTTGTCGAACAGTGATTACACGGGATTCGAACCGGAGCTCCTTGCCTCGTAAGTACATCTCCGTGAGCTACCGAACAAACTTACGGTCTATGAAAACCTATAGATACGAGGCTGGATATGTGCAATGCTAACGTTCAAAAGCATCAGTTTTCAAATCTCCCAGCTTTTTAATATTTTTTTGAAGTCGTAACATGATATTCTTCAAGTAATTGTGCGAAAATTACTTTATTAATCAAAACTCTATAAATGTGTGTGAAAAGGAGTAAAAGATGTCAGAGTTTTACTGCCTCTAGTGTTTGTTCCTTTTGGGAACTGCAATAATGTAGTTATTGTTAAGTATTTGGTGTCTCGCTAAAAAGTGCCCCCAGGTACGTAAATGCCATGAGACCAGGTAGCTTTTGTACCATACAACATAGAATTTGTTTCACTGAGAGATTAAGTTATGACACTTAGATCAACAAAATGCATTTAGAAATAAAAGACAATGTCCATTTTATGCTGATGTTATCATTACAAATTTTAATAAAACAAAATTTCAGTAATATGAATTTAATACATAAAAATGAAAGAATTTATTCATTTAGAGGACATAGTCTGAAAAAAGTACCAAAGGCCACCAATCTGTCCTCTCTGAAAGATTAAGTTATAACATTTTGATGAAAAAGTAAAATAAATAAATAAATAAATAAACATGGTTGAATCATTCACAATACGATAAATAAAATGCATTTAGACAGAAAAAAAGGATTAAATTACAATTTTAACAAAAAGAAAATGAACTCAATGAACCCATTTCTCATTCAGTTCTTCAAAAACCAGAGTTTTGCGATCCAAGTTAATGTCATAGCTCTATAATCCTTCGGTATGCCAACAACTGTCCCATTTATTTTTATTGTTCCTGAATAGTTTCAGAAGAAACCTCTGATAAAAATAATAATACAAAGCCAAGAACTCTAAGCTTCTAGAGCTAGAAAATGGCAACCTCTAAGCAATAAAAAAGTAGTGATTATCTAATTAGAGACTATGGATATTTGTATACACAGTCACACAACTGACTCGTAAGGTTTTATGGATTTGTTTCTAATCTAGAGAGCAGTAGAGGCCAGATCCGTAGATTCATGGCAGTTTATTGTGCCTTACCTCATACTGGACTCAACTAATGTGAGATTGAAGGGTAATGAGCGACAATCTCGGCACCCATCTTTAATTCAGACTCTGCACTGGTCTGCAGAGCACATGTGCTCATGATGTCACCTCTGCAGTAATTGGAAGAGGCGCTGCTGTGCACTTACTGATGACTGGCAGTATTTTGCTGTGTTGCAGATCAGTCAGAGAGCTGAGTTCAGTATGAGGAGGTACATCTTGGCTTCAGCACCGTGACTCTACAGAGAGCTTGTGCTAGCAGTTACTGCCTCTCAGCTCAGGAAGGATTTGGGCTCCGGTCTTTAGTCTCCAAATGAAGTTCAAAAGAAACTATAATGGATGTTTAGCGTTCATGTGTTTGTTCGGTCACTCACTGATGACCTACCACGGAGATGTTAGAGGTCTTACAAAAAACAAAGAAAACTAACTGATCACTAGAAAGAAAGAAAGAAAGAAAGAAATAAAGTGTTTGAGAAATTAATACTTTTATTATGCAATGATAAATTAAACTGATCAAAAGTGAAGACATTTACAAGTATTTTCTATTTCAAATAAATGCTGTTCTTAATTTTCTGAACTGAAAAAATGTGTAACAGTTTGCAAAAATATACAAAATAACGTTTTTTTCTTTTGTAATAATACAAAATATTTGCATTTAACACTGGATAAATAGCCAGAAATTACTATAGTAATTCAGCTTTGCATCACAGGAGAAAACTGTTATTTTAAAGTGTAGTAATATTTAACAATACTACAGTTTTCATTGTATTTTTGATCAAAGAAATCCAACCTTATTGAGCATAGACATCTTTAAAAAATATAAAAAAACAAATAAACAAATAAAATTAGGTATAAAATGATCATATATGAAAAATAAATAACTACATTTATACATTTAAATAGCCTTTAAAAAAAATTAGAATTTGAAGATTAGGGTAAATTTAACTTAATTTGTCTTCTGTAAAAACATGCTAGCCTAATCAGGACTTTTCAGAAAAGTAATGATATGGTGTTATTAAAATCTAGAGTGGAAAAAATGTGAACAAAAATGTTGTATAACAGTCTTCCACGAACAACTTTCAGGTTTATCCAACGCTAGTTTGTGAAAATACCTCATCTCATTTGACCCCCACTTAGAAGTCATAAATTAATCAGTAAGTATGACTATTTCTATTTCCGTTTTAGGCCAACAGAACACAGGGTAAGAAAAAGAGACACAAGTGCTACCAGACCTGTGGCTTGCATCCTTACTAGAGAATGTGAATAGAACAGGAAAATGTAATTTATTTCCATGTAGACGGCCTCTCTATTATTAGACTGCCATCATTCACAGTTAAGAAGATGGACATCTAGGTGCGATCTCTCAATGGGTAAATGCAACACCAACGCTCGAAGAGCATGTGTCACCGTGCCTAGGGAACAGGAGAGGAGCGCGTGCGAATAACCCATGGGCCTGTGACAGCATATGAGTGATGATGTCACCATCGAGAAGGAAGAACGAGGGGTGTCAATCCTTTTCCCTCGCATTTATCTTTAAATGGTCATCAAAAGG
This sequence comes from Gymnocypris eckloni scoliostomus, assembly GCA_027564155.1. Classification (NCBI taxonomy): domain Eukaryota; kingdom Metazoa; phylum Chordata; class Actinopteri; order Cypriniformes; family Cyprinidae; genus Gymnocypris; species Gymnocypris eckloni. Next base: position 20,710,765 of record CM050421.1, on the reverse strand, counting down.
AAGTAGTGAGACCTCAGTCAATGGAAAGGACTTCCCATCCAATACTAGCCGACAGGAAATTATGGCTGAGTTTGCAGTCAGGACTCAAGATGAATGTGAAGGCACATGACTTTCAATTATGTATTCTAACTTCAATTTATATTTCACAAGTATGGTGTTCTTATTATGTTTTCGAGCAAGGAAATTCAAGAAGCATGTCATGAAAAAGCATGGAGATTTTTTGAAACATCTCCCTTGTGGTAATCCAATCAAACTGTTTTTTCCCCCTTTCTAAATATGTACATATCAAGGGCAGTAATACAGTTTTCTTTGGCATGGAACAATATTTATACCCCACAATAATGAACTAGCGTTTATTTTCTTCAAAGAAAGTGAATTCAGATAATTTTCATATCAAGACCAAGTTGTTTAAGAGGAAAACGCATCTTCCCTTGACTCTCCCAAGAGTGCTCACCGTCTCTCTGAGATCTGACTGTGGAATATCAAGACGATGAAAATAGAACAGCCTATCTTGACCTCTCCTGAGGAACAGGACCTGAGGGAGAGCAGGAACATTTTTTGTTGCATCTGGATTCTGGAAAGGCTAAAGCTAACCCAACTATAAAGAACAATCACAAATGAGATCAATTTAATGTCTCAATTGTTTCTCAAAAACAACAGAGAGCTTTGTTTCAGAGTAAAATACTGTGGTATAGTCCCATGGGTCTCATTTTAAGTACAGATATCAACTTTGGTATCCTCAAATTTCAGCATAGCTGAACAAAGTCAACAAATTTGAAATGAGCTCAAATGTTTTTCACCAAATTCAACCTTGACCAGCTATTTGAGCAATATGAATGTGTCACTCAATCGGACTGCCCTCTTTTCAAAACATTTAATTTGCTTTGATAAGATTTGGTAGCACTTTAATATAGGGACCAATTCTCAATATTAACTAGTTGCTTATTAGTATGCCCAATATTAACATATTGGCTGTATATTAGTACTTACTGTATAAAGAATTTATTCTGCATGAATTTAAAATAAAGGACCTTACAATAAAGTGTGACCAAATATTTGAAAGAGATTAATACTTCTATTTAACAAGGAAGCATTCAATCTATAAAAAGTTACAGTAAAGTTTTATAATGTGTTACAAAGGATTTATATTTCTAATAAACGCTGTTCTTTTAAACTTTATTCATCAAATAAAGAAAATAAATCATGCTTTCCAAATATGAAGCACAAATATTTTCAACATTGAAAATAAGAAATGTTTCTTGATCTGCAAATCAGCATATTAGAATGGCAATGCGACACTGGAATAAATTAAAATTTTATAAAATAACAAAAAAGAAAACTGTTATTTTAAAATTGCAATAATTTTAGTTCACAGTTTTTTTTTAATACCATTTTAATTAGACATTAATAAATACATTTTTACTGAATTTTGACCAATTAATGCAGCCTTCGAAAGGCTTTAAAAAATATTCTTATACTGACCTAAAACATTTGAACATCTCTAAATAATATGACTATATAGTCTCATAATGGGTGCAGCCACAATAACTGCATGTATATTTATTATAAAACATTATAAAAATACAATAGTTATATTCATCATATACAAAAAATTGCATCCATGAAACTACAAACTTTGCTGGGACAGGAGTGTCTGCTAACAGCCAGGTTATAAGGACTCTTTGGCAACTCTTTCCAGCTAATAAGACCTCTATAGACCTCCACTGCTCATGAGACTGGTCAGGACATAGAGAGACCGACTCCTAGCACTCCGCTCTCCCATGATTTGTTTATAAATAAAAACAATTTACAGTAAGAGCATAGAGGGAGGGAGCAGACCTTCAGAAATGAGAGAGAGAGAGAGAGTCAATGGGGAAGTGGAAAGCATATAAGAACAGAGAGAACTAATTTGCTTTGTGTTGTTTCATTTGACAGATTTAGAGGAAATCGCCACATGTCTGCAGTCAAAATTATATTATTTGGGGACATGACCCCTCGTAATGGAAAAGGATCTGCTGCGGGCATAGCAGGGAAAAATAAGGAGTATTTTTGGAATGGGATTAAAGAAAAGCTGACAGAGACGGATAGGCTGAGTCGTGTTTCTTTGCTTGTCATGCGTCTCTGATCCAGCCAATGAGATGTCACGAGCACTGGTTCATTTGCAAGTTTACTGGGTCACCGGCAGAGCTGTGTGTGCAGGGAGGGCGCCAGGGAGCTGTTAAAGCAGTGTCTGGAGGTACCAATGAGTGTCTGATCAAGAGAAGCCAGCGCTAGACTGAGATTTTTGGCTGCATGTCTGCGAGGCTGAAACAGAGCAAAGGAGAGTTTGTAAACAGAAACGGAGCCAGGGAGAGTCTTAAAGGAGATAATTCTTACTGATGTGCATGTGTGTGTGTTTGCATGAAAGCAAAAAAACAAAACAAAAAAAAGGCTAAAGCCCCAGGTATTGCATCAGAATTCAGGGTAATGTTCAATGAGGTGAAAAAGCTATTCAGGTCTACTGAAGGGTTAAGCAAACACATTTTCTATGTGTCTATGTGTTTCCAAGACTCTGAAATGTGCAAGCATAATAATAGACTGTTTGGAAATGCTCTGCAACCATGCAGTGACCTTCAGCTTAAGCCAGTATCCTCACACATGTGTATAGAGGTTGCACACTTTTTAAAAGTCTTGTTTATAAGCTACAGATCAATTTTCTTTTACTGTGTGGCAGTGTTAATTTTGACAGCAAGTTTTGATTTAGATTTACTCATAGTCTTTACTCTAAAATGCCATTTAGTTTTAGTCATCTGAATTGTTTTTTGTTTTAGTCTAGATTTAGTCGACTAAATCTACAATAAATGTGTAGATTCATAGTCGACTGAATCTACAATAAATTAGTCAGCTTAAATCTAATAGGTTTAGTTATAGTGTATTTATTAAGCATTTCTCAAAAATGTCCAAACTCATATAGGTTTGATATTAAGTTTGTATCATGATAGACCATGCAATTTAACTGCGGTGACACACAACATGCGTTTGTTAATATTAAATAAAACCACTTCTCTTAAAGAAGGTTCAAGTTTTTTTTTTGTCAACATACTCAATTATACAGGATATAATCAGTAGTGAAATGTAAGTTGGGTAAGGTCCGCTCAATGGACAGTGCAAAATATGTAACAACACAAGAGTATATATATATATATATATATATATATATAGGTTAAAAATAAAAATAAGAAGAACAGAGTAAAATGTGCTATAAAATAAAATGTGCAATACAGTATACTGTGGACTTAATAAATAATAATATAAGCAGGGATGTGCAAGAGGAATGTGCAAACAGGTTGTACCGGGTATATACACATAGCAGAAATTCGGATGATGGAGAATAGTGAATATTTTACAGTTTATTAAATTGAGACTTATAAATGTTATTAGACTGATTTTGAGTTTAGGAGCCTGATGGCCTGAGGGAAGAAGCTCCTCCTAAGTCTCTCAGTTTTTGCCATCATGCTCCGGTAGCGCTTGCCAGATGGCAGTAAATTGAAAAGACAGTTACCGGGGTGATTGTGTTCTCGATGATTTTAGCAGCTCTGCTTTTGCAGCGTTTGAGGTAGATGTCCTGCAGAGGGAGAGCAGACCCTGAGATGCGCTCAGCTAAGCGCACAACTCTCTACAGAGCTTTGCAGTACTGATTTGAGAGGTTTCCATACCACACTGAGATGCACTGCGTCAGTACACTTTCTACGGCCCCTGAATAGAACATTTTCAGGATTGCTGGTGAGACCCTGAATTTCCTCAGCTGTCGCAGATTATACAGTCTTTGCCTGGCTTTCCTGACCTGTGTTTGAATGTTTGAAGTCCAAGTCAGGTCCTCGGAGATGTTTACACCGAGGTACTTGAAGCTGCTCACCCTTTCCACAGGGGTCCCACTGATCATAAGAGGAGTGTAGAGCCACTGCTGTCTCTTCCTGAAGTCCACAATCAGCTCTTTAGTTTTGCTCACGTTCAGAGAGAGACAGTTGTCCTGGCACCATGATGTAAGTCTCTCTACCTCATCCAAGTATGCGGTCTCATCATTGTTGGAAATGAGGCCCAGAACCACAGTATCATTAGCAAATTTAACAATAGAGGTGGAGCTGTGAGAGGACACGCAGTCGTGTGTGTATAGAGAGTAGAGCAGGGGGCTCAGGACACAAACCTGTGGGGCTCATATGCTCTGGGTGATGGAGTTGGAAGTGAATTGGCCCACTTTCACCACTTGTGGTCTGCCGGTGAGGAAATCTTGAATCCAGTGACAGAGTTTAGGCCGAGGTCTGTGAGTTTAACAGCTTGATGGGGACTATAGTATTGAAGGCTGAGCTATAGTCAATGAAAAGCAGCCTTACATAGTTGCCATTTTTGCTGTCAATGTGTGTAAGGGAAGAGTGCAGGACTGAGAGATGGCATCGTCAATAGACCTATTTGAGCGGTAGGCAAACTGAAGAGGGTCCAAAGTAGCAGGAATGGAGGAGAAAATGTGGTTCTTTAAAGTCTCTAAAACCTTCATGACTTTTGATGTGAGGGCAACTGGACGATAGTCATTCGGGCAGGAGGGTTAACTGTTCTTAGGCACAAGGATTATGGCAATTTTTTAAAGGAGGTGGGAACCACAGAGGTAGCAAGGGACTCATTAAAGATGGATGTAAACAAACCAGCAAGTTGATCAGCGCAGGCCCTCAGAACACGGCCAGTAATCCCATCAGGTCCGGCTGCTTTCCTGACGTTCACTCTCCTTAGTTCTCTCCGAACCACGTCCTCCGACACGGTGATAACATGATCATCGCTGCTCTGTCTGCTGCTTCCTGACGTGCTGTTTGGTACATCCGTGAACTCGTTGACGTCAGATGAACTCGCCCGGAACATGTCCCAGTCGACGTCATCAAGAGCCGCCTGTAGCATAGCTTCAGAGTGGGAGGACCAATGCGTCACTTCTCTCTCCACCGGCGGTTCCTGAACGAGCCTTTGTTTATATTCCAGTGTGAGGAAAATGGCGGCATGGTCCGATTTGCCAAAAGCCGGTAGTGAGCGGGCATTGTAGGCCTTTTTAAACTGAGTGTAGCAATGATCCAGTGTATTTGGTCCTCTAGTTGGACAGGATACATGTTGGTGAAAGTTCGGCATGAACTGCCTGAGGCTGGCTTTGTTAAAGTCCCCCGCGATGATAGATGCAGCATCAGGGTGTTTGTTAATGTATCCGCTGAGTACATCATGGAGTTTGAACAAAGCCAAGCTAGTGTCTGCCTGTGGTGGATTGTAAACTCCCGGGGCAGATATAATGGGTGGCAGATAATGGAGAGATGTTCCAGATGAGGCGACCAGGAACGTGACAGAATGGAGATGCTCCTGGGGTCACACCATTTCTTGTTGATAATGAAACACACTCCACCACCATTTAGTTTTTCCGGCCTCGGCTGTTCTGTCCATCCGTAAAACAGAAAAGTTATCAGACGGCGTTACAGCGGTGTCCGGGACCGAGGACGTGAGCCATGTTTCAGTCAAACAAAGGATGTTACAGTCCCTTGTTGGAAACGTATCCTGGCTATAAGATCGTCCATCTTATTCTCCAAGGATTAGACATTAGCGAGCAGAATACTCGGTAGAGGAGGACTGTGAGCCATTTCACTCAGTCTGTTGTGGATTCCAGCGCATTTCCCGCTGTGTTGCTTTCTCCCCTAGGATTATTCTGGTGGCCTTTGTTCCCCTCGGTGTTCCAAAGAATCTCCAATGGCCACGTTGGATTCGTGGATAAAGTATCCTGAAGCAGGTTAGAAAGAGTACACCCGCGCTGTCAGACAAGCTTTATCTTTGTGTGTGTGTGTGTGTATGCTTCAGTGTCTGTGCTCTGAAAACTGGACCGAATTGAGTTATCTCTTGCGTTGTCAGATTTATCCATATGTCTGCTCTTCTCTTACTCTCACATAATGACATTTTATTTAATGACATAATTACATATTTAACATTTTATGCCATGCAGTAAGTGTATTTTAGATTATGTCCAGCCGGTTCTAGGGATGCACAATATACCGGCTACCATGTCGGTATTGGCCAATAAATGTAATTTTTTTCTATTATCGGTCTCGGCCCGATAAGAAAATTTAGCCGATAAATAATGCATTATTTCCTTCAGAGACTGCGTGCATTGAGCGCGTCCACAACGGAGCTACACCTCCATGACAGTTAAGTTTGGTTGTGCATTTGCAGCTTTTTGTGCAATTGTAAGTAGTTATATTGTGTTTATTTTATGTATATATGCTTTATCTCATATAGAATGCATTTGGTTAATTTATAGAAGCGTTAATAGAGCGCTTCAGTTTGCCGGTGATCATCTTTAGCTCAGCGCACGCAGCTCAAACAGCAGTGCACAACTAATAACTATGACTGGGACTGTGTATATAACATTCTAATGAGAACCTTGTTATAATAAAAATTTAGGAATTCTTTGGGTTTAGTTCCCGTGTTTCAGCGCGTTGTTACGGGAAGCCAAGTGGGAGTCCACGAGTTACACATCTTTTACAGATTACCGGTGTTCATTCAGCTTCATACAGTGCACGCAGCTCAAACATCTGCTATTTAAAACAGTGGTAGCCTATTCATTTGTTACTTTTTCAAAGTCGTTATTAATAATAACCACCACTTTTATTTTCTCTTATTATTTTCATCAACAATATGGTTTAGTAATTAATATAATTTCATTATTGTCCATGCAGATGGCTCTTCCGTTTTATTCATCCATGGCACATGCATTTTGATTCTTTACACATGTAATGATGTCCAATTACTTGCTTTCATTATTTATGCATTTTATTTTATTAATTTTTTATATATATTTTTCAAACTTACAATGTTCAAACTAGGCTGCTTATGTTTAAGTTTTTGGGATGTGGCTTTTAATTTTGAGACCATTTTTTTTATAAGGGTCTCAAAAAGTATATAATTTGTATATAGATTTATCGGCCAACGTATCGGTTTTCAAATATAAAGAATTATCGGTTATCGTATCGGCCAAAATTTTCATATCGGTGCATCCCTAGCCAGTTCATATGTTTGCATCTAACCTCCTATGCATCAGATTCATTCTGAATTAATCTCTTCCTAAATCATCCCTCCGGAACATGTCTTTCCAAAAGTGTTTTCGTTCGTTATCGTCTCATTGTCGTTAATGAAAATTATTAGAGATCGACCGATGTATTGGTTTACCGATATTTGTCCCGATATTTAAGCATTTTACCATAATTGGTTATGTTAAAAAATGTTATCGGTTTTGTAAAAAAAAAAAATCTTTTTTTTTTTTTGTCACATACATAATTATACAGAGTATAACCAGCACTTAGGGATGCAACGAATGTTCGGCCGAAAATATGAAAAAAAACCTCTTTCGGTGTTCGGCCGAATAAGCGAAAAGACCGAATAATTTGTATCGAACAATGACGTAACGCGATCAAATAGAGGCGAGCACTAATGCTGCAAACATGTCTGCAGTGTGGAAGCATTGAAAACGGTCAGAGAGAGAGAGACGCAGACATCATTACAAGCACAGGGAGAGAATTCTTAGCGCTGCTTCTCATGTCTCCGATGAGAAGAGAAAGGGGTGGTTGTTGCTGGTTACTGTGATGATTGAAATCGTGAAATGGATTAGCAAATAAACTACAGAATGTTATGTTTTTTAAAACACAATGGCATGTATTCCCCACCAGGGTTCAATTTTTATAAAAAAATTTAAAGGCGTGTGACAATGTGATACGTGTGACAAACATCTTCCCAAATTCGTAATGAGATATATCTGAGAAATATCTGCATGCTGTTGTCAACAAACAGGAGCACTGAGGTCTTCCTGGTTCCTGCCTATTTCCGCCAAAATAAAAGCTCCATCAACATTCAAAAACGTCAGTATTGTAATTTTACTCTTGTTCTGTAAAATAAAATAAAAAGTAAGACAATAATAATGATATAAATAATTACCCTACAACAGCTGTATCAATACATTTATTATAACATTCACCAATAGTGTTCAAATTGGGATCTGTAATATTTTATAATGTTTTAAAAGAAGTCTCTTCTGCTCAGCAAGGCTGCATTTATTTGTACAGAAACAAATACAAGCCTGATTCAAGAAGGGGGGTCTCAAAAATGGCCAAAAAATATTATTTTAATAACTTAAAGTTAAAGTAACTTATTAAGTTAAATTGTGCTTTGTTGGTATAATGTCTGATAGGACGTATAAATATGTTCAGTGCTAAGTAATTATTATTATTCTTTTTTTTTTTTTTTGTAAAGCAGGACAAAAGAGTAATAAGCTGATTTTGGCTATTTAATTTATGCAATAGTGAAAAAAAGAGGCCAGTGTTTCATTTTGTTTGGCTTCGGCCAATAATTGTCATTTCGGTGCATCCCTACCAGCAGTGAAATGTGTTCTCTGCATTTGACCCATCCAAGTGCACACACACCTGGAGCAGTGGGCACTGTTCACTCAGGAAAAGCTCCAGCACGACCACCGCATGTAACTTTTAACAAGATTCACTTGTTTAAAACACGATAAATTATATTAACATTTACTACAGAACCATTATTTCGCCAATAAACATCTAAATAAATTAGTGGTGGGCCGTTATCGGCGTTAACGTGCTGCGTTAACGTGAGACTCTTATCGGCGATAAAAAAAATATCGCCGTTAATCTATTCTCAAAGTTGGGTTGGGAGCTGGGTCTATACTACGCAAGCTATGATGACTTTCACCCTGATATTTTAGCGCGGATGTATACCTGGCGAATTGCACTGTAGGGGGCGAACGAGTCTTGAACTAGAGGCTGGCAGTCCGTGATGGACAGATTGTTAACGGCTGGTCTGTGTGTGGTAATACAATCGGGCAGGACATCCAAACGCTCACCTATCATTCATCAACCTCAAATATGGCTTTTCATCTGAAAGATGTATGTAGTAGCAACTTTATATGGCGCTCAATATGATGTTAACCTAGAAATGTGCGCCATTGAAGTGTTTGTGTGGAAGCGCGTTTGCTGCAAGACAGGCTCCGGTGCGCTCACTTGCTCTTAAAATCTCCGTCATTTTGGTCATACAGATAAAAGTAGCCTAATACATCTTACGAATCTGTAAAGACTCTACGTTTATTTGTGTGCACTCAGAATAACAACGAAACGTTGCGCTTTTAAGCAAATAGGATGCGCTTTAGGCATAGACGGAGTTTCACATTTTTGCCTGGGGGGGCACCTACCGGTAGACCATGAGCTCTGATTTTTATTTTTTATTTTTTTACATGAATTACAAATAATTAAGCCTTAACATACTCATTAAAATACGATAATGCAAATAAAATGAGACAATGTGAAAATATTTTTGTATTCATAGATCTGACAAAATCGATTGGCTCTGATCTGGGGGGGCAGTGCCCCCCCCCGCCCCCCCCCAAACTCCGCCTATGGCTTTAGGTCTCATGTGAACTTGAGCGAGAAACTTAGAAACTCCGTCTTTGAAAATATATCTATAGAGAGTGAAATGTCTAAAAAATAAAAATAGAAGACGTGTGTGTTAGCATGGATGATTTACATGAAATTTTATCTGTGCAACACTGTGCATAATAAGATGGCTTTCAGTTCAATATAATAACAAAAAACGACATTTTGGGCTTACTTACTTTTAGTCATTATTTGGGTAGCACACATATTCTGAATGCCTTCGGCAGAATTCAAATGAGCCATTTTAATCTAGATTAATCTCAGCGTAAATGAGTACACCCCCTTTGAGAAGTAACATTTTAAACAATCTCAGTGAACACAAAAACATTTTCCAAAATGTTGACAAGACTACGTTTTATATAACATCTGTTTAACTTATAACATGAAAGTAAGGTTAATAATATAACTTAGAGAACAACATTTTCAATTTTACTCAAATTAGGGTGATGCAAAAATGAGTACACCCCACTGAAAGTCTCTGGAGCAAAGCTAAATTCTGGACTACAAATGTCTAATTTAACAAGAATTCAACCACAGGTGAGTCTAATTATTCATTACACAGGTGACAGTTGACTATAAAATGGTGTTACTTAAAGAAAACCCCTTCCCATTTCATGCTGTCAGCAATGGCACCACATGGAAGAGAAATGTCACAAGACCTGAGAAAGAAACCTTAAAGAAGTAGAAAGCCAAACTGGGGTGACTATTTCCCGTGACACAATACGACGTACACTGCAGAGGAATGGCATGCATGGGTGCCGTCCATGAAAGAAGCCTCTCCTAAAGCCCAGGCACAAAAAAAGCCCGCCTAGAGTTTGCCAGGGCCCATGCTGACAAATATGAAGACTACTGGGACTCTATACTCTATACTGGAGTGATGAGACCAAGATAAATGTTTTTGGAACTGATGGCTTCAAAACTGTACGGCGTTGCAAAGGTGAGGAATACAAAGAAAAATGCATGGTGCCTACAGTGAAACATGGTGGTGGCAGTGTCCTTATGTGGGGCTGCATGAGTGCTGCTGGTGTCGGGGAGCTGCATTTCATTGATGGCATCATGAATTCACAAATGTACTGCTCTATACTGAAAGAGAAGATGCTACCATCACTCCATGCCCTTGGTCGTCATGCACTTTTCCAACATGACAATGATCCTAAACACACATCTAAGGCCACTGTTGGATTTCTGAAGAAGAACAGGGTGAATGTGATTCAGTGGCCAAGTATGTCTCCTGATCTGAACCCAATCGAACACCTATGGGGAATTCTGAAGAGACAAGTTGACCATCACTCTCCATCCAACATCCAATCTCTAAAAGAGGTCATTCTTGAAGAATGGAAAAAGATAGATCTGGCAAAATGTCGCCAACTTGTTCATTCCATGCCTAGAAGACTTGATGCTGCTGTCATTAAAAATCATGGAGGCCATACAAAGTTCTAGATTTAGTAGTTTTTGTTGTGGGGTGTACTCATTTTTGCATCACCTTAATTTGAGTAAAACTGAAAAATGTGTAATCTAAGTTATATTATTAACCTTACTTTCATGTTATAAGTTAAACAGATGTTATATTAAACTTAGTATTGTTAACATTTTTGGAAATGGTTTTTGTGTTCATTGAGATATTGTTTAAAATTTTACTTTTCAAAGGGGGTGTACTCATTTACACTGAGCAATGTATATATATATATTAGTGCTGTCAAAGTTAACGGGTTAATAACGTTAATGCAAATTCCTTTTAATGGCACTAGTTTTATTAACGCGCGATTAACGCAGCGCGTATTTTCTGTTTGACCCGTGGCCCAACCCCTAGTTGGAGAAATGGAGATGAACAGTGTTGCCAACTTAGCAATATTGCAGACCCCTTTAGCAAATTGTTGTCCCTTCGAAAAAGCATCCAAACCTTATTTAGTCTCTGAGAATCACTGGTACTGCCGCCCGAGTGTGATGTCTTGCTTTCACAGCGCACGCACACATCTCTCTCTCTCTCACTCGCTTTCTGCATCTGCTCAGTTTCTGTTCAGAAACACAGATATTCATTTGCTTTCTTCTCTAATTTTACATGATGCAAGTATAGCCGAAATCACAGCACAGCCATTGTCATTATCTTATTATTATTAGCTTGACTATCAGGATTTTTGTGCAAATTAACACCTTGGAAGGGAGAGCTGGTTATGTAGTCTTAATGGATCGCATTTCAATCACTATTTCATATTCATTCCATCTTCTGAGCATCCATATTTGTCCATGCGCGTGTTGATTAGAGTATCAAAAACTTGAAAAGTATTTAAGGTACATTTAGAACAAATAAAAATGTGCGATTGTGATTAATTGCAAGTTAACTCATGACAATCATGTGATTAATCGTGATTAAATATTTTAATCGATTGACAGCCCTAATATATATATATATATATATACAGTGGGGCAAAAAAGTATTTAGTCAGCCACCAATTGTGCAAGTTCTCCCACTTAAAAAGATGAGAGAGGCCTGTAATTTGCATCATAGGTATACCTCAACTATGAGAGACAAAATAAGAAAAAAAAATCCAGAAAATCACATTGTAGGATTTTCTAAGAATTTATTTGCAAATTATGGTGGAAAATAAGTATTTGGTCAATAAAAAAATTTCATCTCAATACTTTGTTATATACCCTTTGTTGGCAATGACAGAGGTCAAACGTTTTCTGTAAGTCTTCACAAGGTTTTCACACACTGTTGCTGGTATTTTGGCCCATTCCTCCATGCAGATCTCCTCTAGAGCAGTGATGTTTTGGGGCTGTCGCTGGGCAACACAGACTTTCAACTCCCTCCAAAGATTTTCTATGGGGTTGAGATCTGGAGACTGGCTAGGCCACTCCAGGACCTTGAAATGCTTCTACTAAGCCACTCCTTCGTTGCGGTGTGTTTGGGATCATTGTCATGCTGAAAGACCCAGCCACGTTTCATCTTCAATGCCCTTGCTGATGGAAGGAGGTTTTCACTCAAAATCTCACGATACATGGCCCCATTCATTCTTTCCTTTACACAGATCAGTCGTCCTGGTCCCTTTGCAGAAAAACAGCCCCAAAGCATGATGTTTCCACCCCAATGCTTCACAGTAGGTATGGTGTTCTTTGGATGCAACTCAGCATTCTTTCTCCTCCAAACACGAAAAGTTGAGTTTTTACCAAAAAGTTATATTTTGGTTTCATCTGACCATACGGCATCCATATCACCCTGCAGCCCAAGACTGGTTGCCCACTGAAGCTAAGCAGGGTTGAGCCTGGTCAGTACCTGGATGGGAGACCTCCTGAGAAAACTAGGTTGCTGCTGGAAGAAGGTGTTAGTGAGGCCAGCAGGGGGTGCTCACCCTGTGGTCTGTGTGGGTCCTAACACCCCAGTATAGAGATGGGGACACTATACTGTCAACAAGCACCGTCTTTCGGATGAGACCGTTAAACCGAGGTCCTGACTCTCTGTGGTCATTCAAAATCCCATGGCACTTTTCGTAAAGAGTAGGGTGTAACCCCGGTGTCCTGGCAAAATTCCCACCACTGGCCCTTGTCAATCATGGCCTCCTAATAATCCCCATCCACTTGATTGGCTCTATGACTCTCTCTCCTCTCCACCTGTAGCTGGTGTGTGGTGAGCGCACTGGCGCCGTTGTCCTGTGGCAGCCGTCGCATCATCCAAGTGGATGCTGCACACTGGTGGTGGTTGAGGAGAGACCCCCCACATGATTGTAAAGCGCTTTGGGTGTACAACAATACACAAAAAGCGCTATATAAATGCATAATTCATTCATCATTCATTCATATGACATTCTCCCAATCCTCTTCTGGATCATCCAAATGCTCTCTAGCAAACTTCACACGGGCCTGGACATGTACTGGCTTAAGCAGGGGGACACGTCTGGCACTGCAGGATTTGAGTCCCTGGCGGCGCAGTGTGTTACTGATGGTAGCCTTTGTTACTTTGGTCCCAGCTCTCTGCAGGTCATTCACTAGGTCTCCCCGTGTGGTTCTGGGATTTTTGCTCACAGTTCTTGTGATCATTTTGACCCCACGGGGTGAGATCTTGCGTGGAGCCCCAGATCGAGGGAGATTATCAGTGGTCTTGTATGTCTTCCATTTTCTAATAATTGCTCCCACAGTTGATTTCTTCACACCAAGCTGCTTACCTATTGCAGATTCAGTCTTCCCAGCCTGGTGCAGGTCTACAATTTTGTTTCTGGTGTCCTTTGACAGCTCTTTGGTCTTGGCCATAGTGGAGTTTGGAGTGTGACTGTTTGAGGTTGTGGACAGGTGTCTTTTATACTGATAACGAGTTCAAACAGATGCCATTAATACAGGTAACGAGTGGAGGACAGAGGAGCCTCTTAAAGAAGAAGTTACAGGTCTGTGAGAGCCAGCAATCTTGCTTGTTTGTAGGTGACCAAATACTTATTTTCCACCATAATTTGCAAATAAATTCTTTAAAAATCCTACAATGTGATTTTCTAGATTTATTTTTCTTATTTTGTCTCTCATAGTTGAGGTATACCTATGATGAAAATTACAGGCCTCTCTCATCTTTTTAAGTGGGAGAACTTGCACAATTGGTGGCTGACTAAATACTTTTTTGCCCCACTGTGTGTATATATATATACACACACACACACACAGTATCTCACAGAAGTGAGTACACCCCTCACATTTTTATAAATATCAAATATTTTTTCATGTGACAACGCTGAAGAAATTACACTTTGCTAGAATGCAAAATAGTGAGTGTACATCGTGCATAAGTGTAGATTTGATGTCCCCTCAAAATAACTCAACACACAGCCATTAATGTCGAAACTGCAAGCCACAAAAGTGAGTACACCCCTAAGTGAAAATGTCCAAATGGGGTCCAAAGTGTCAATATTTTGTGTGGCCACCATTATTTTACAGCACTGCCTTAACCCTCTTGGGCATGTAGTTCACCAGAGCTTTACAGGTTGCCACTGGAGTCCTCTTCACGGACGACATCACGGAACTGGTGGATGTTAAAGATCTTGCGCTCCTCCTGCATTTGAGGATGCCTCACAGATTACCTTTACCCTCAGCTTCTTTAGCAAGGCAGGGGTCATCTTGGAGGTGTGTTTGGGGGTCGTTATGTTGGAATGCTGCCCTGCGGCCCAGTCTCCGAAGGGAGGGGATCATGCTCTGCTTCAGTATGTCACAGTACATGTTGGCATTCATGGTTCCCTCAATGAACTGTAGCTCCCCAGAGCCAGCAGCACTCATGCAGCCCCAGACCATGACACTCCCACCATCATGCTTGAATGTAGGCAAGACACACTTGTCTTTGTACTCCTCACCTGGCTCACTCCTCCTTAGTCTGCTTGTCTTTAGCAAACTGTTTGCGGGCTTTCTTGTGCATCATCTTTAGAAGAGGCTTCTTTCTGGGACGACAGCCATGCAGACCAATTTGATGCAGTGTGCGGCGTATAGTCTGAGCACTGACAGGCTGACCCCCACCCTTTAGCCTCTGCAGCAATGCTGGCAGCA
The DNA here is from genome assembly GCA_027564155.1 of Gymnocypris eckloni scoliostomus. Lineage (NCBI taxonomy): Eukaryota > Metazoa > Chordata > Actinopteri > Cypriniformes > Cyprinidae > Gymnocypris > Gymnocypris eckloni. The sequence continues at coordinate 20,695,757 of CM050421.1, read as the reverse complement.
CTCATACGTCTATTTCCCAAACACAACCTCTGGATATGACACTGAGCACGTGCACTCAACTTCTTTGGTCGACCATGACGAGGACCGCTGTATGGTCTTGGCCACTGTGCTGCAGCTCAGTTTCAGGGTCTTGCAATCTACTTATAGCCTATGCCATCTTTATGTAGAGCAACAATAATTTTTAGTTAGTTCTTTGCCATGGGGTGCCATGTTGAACTTCCAGTGACCAGAGTGAGTGATGGCGATAACACCAAATTTAACACACATGCTCCCCATTCACACCTAAGACTTTGTAACATTAACGAGTCACAAGACACCGGGGAGAGAAAATGGCTAATTGGGCCCAATTTGGACATTTTCATTTAGGGGTGTACTCACTTTTGTGGCCAACGGTTTAGACATGAATGGCTGTGCGTTGAGCTTTTTTGAGGGGACAGCAAAATGTACACTGTTATACAAGCTGTACACTCACTACTTTACATTTTAGCAAAGTGTAATTTCTTCAGTGTTGTCATATGAAAAGATTAGGAGTGACCCCGAATAATCAACGATTCGATGCTTCGATAGGAGGAACTTGATTCAATTCCCTATCTCACAGTCGAATATTTGCGGGTCTTATGATCATGCCATTTTGGCTATACGGGGGGGCCCAAATGTCTAATTTCACAGAGAACTACAGTTTCTTTTCCCAATAGGTTAATACAGCCTATTATGATAATGCTGCAAATAAGAATCTGGAAAGAAAGCAGCTATAAATAAATATTTTTACATGCATGAATAAATCCAACCAGCCCTATAGTTTTAAGTTCCACTTTTCATAATCCACAGAGGAGCATAGCAGCAGGGATTTAAATCTTTAAAAAGACTCAAATTGGCAGAGAAAAAGACAGATTTTTTTTTTCGATCAGGTAGGGTACAAGTTATTTCAAAACATTTTGGCCGCTTTATATATAGTGTATATAAAATATTGGCCTACTATTATTTATCGCGTATGAGATGCATTTGGTTGAGTTGCGCTGCAGTAAAGCACTTCATTGTAGTAGTAGTACAGTGATTATCTCTTCAGCACGCATCGCGAACAGGACAAACAATAATAATATCAATGACTCGGACGGTCAGATACATAACATTATACAGGTGCATCTCAATAAATTACACTCATTTGCAAACCCGATTCAAAAAAAGTTGGGACACTGTACAAATTGTGAATAAAAAAGGAATGCAATAATTTCCAAATCTCATAAACTTATATTTTATTCACAATAGAATATAGATAACATATCAAATGTTGAAAGTGAGACATTTTGAAATGTCATGCCAAATATTGACTCATTTTGGATTTCATGAGAGCTACACATTCCAAAAAAGTTGGGACAGGTAGCAATAAGAGGCCGGAAAAGTTAGGAACAGCTGGAGGGTCAAGGCCGGAAAACCATACTGGATGCCCGTGATCTTCGGGCCCTTAGACGGCACTGCATCACATACAGGAATGCTACTGTAATGGAAATCACAACATGGGCTCAGGAATACTTCCAGAAAACATTGTCGGTGAACACAATCCATCAGTGCCATTCGCGTTGCCGGCCAAAACTCTATAGGTCAAAAAGAAGCCATATCTAAACATGATCCAGAAGTGCAGCTTTCTCTGGGCCAAGGCTCATTTAAAATGGACTGTGGCAAAGTGGAAAACTGTTCTGTGGTCAGACGAATCAAAATTTGAAGTTCTTTTGGAAAACTGGGACGCCATGTCATCCGGACTAAAGAGGACAAGGACAACCCAAGTTGTTATTGCAGTAAAAATATAGTGCAGATCACAGCGTGCCCACCTTATTAGTTGAATAAAAACCCAAAATGTCGTTTTTTGTTATTATATTGAACTGAAAGCCATCTTATGCACAGTGTTGCACAGATTAAATTTCATGTAAATCATCCATGCTAACACACACGTCTTCTATTTTTATTTTTTAGACATTTCACTCTCTATAGATATATTTTTTTATAAATAGTTTCGGAGTTTCGAAGTTTCTCGCTCAAGTTCACATGAGACCTAAAGCGCATCCTGTTTGCTTAAAAGCGCAACGTTTCGTTGTTATTCTGAGTGCACACAAATAAACGTAGAGTCTTTACAGATTCGAAAGATGTATTAGGCTACTTTTATCTGTATGACCAAAAATGACGGAGATTTTAAGAGCAAGTGAGCGCACCGGAGCCTGTCCTGCAGCAAACGCGCTTCCACACAAACACTTCAATAGCGCACATTTCTCTAGGTTAACATCATATTGAGCGGCCATGTAAAGTTGCTACTACATACATCTTTCAGATGAAAAGCCATATTTGAGGTTGATAAATGATAGGTGAGTGTTTGGATGTCCTGCCCGATTGTATTACCACATAGACCAGCCGTTAACAATCTGTCCATCACGGACTGCGAGCCTCTAGTTCGAAGACTCGTTCTCGCCCCCTACAGCGCTAAAATATCAGGGTGAAAGTCATCATAGCTTGCATAGTATAGACCCAGCTCCCAACCCAACTTTGAGAATAGATTAACGGCAATATTTTTTTTAATCGCCCGATAAGAGTCTCACGTTAACGCAGCACGTTAACGCCGATAACGGCCCACCACTAATATATATATATATACACACATACACATACACATACATAGATGCAACCTGTACTCTGAGTTTGAGTTTTTAACTTCTGGTTTGCGGAATAGATTTCCTTTAGTGAAGAGTAATTGATATAGATGCTCATTTATTTCTACTGCAATATTCATGCTAAATGTATGTAATGGTGATGGCTAGTGGTTAATTGGATATATGCATTTTATTTAATTGATTTTTATTTGTTTTGGGGGGTGAGTTTGTGAATTGTATTATTAGGGTTGTGTTATTGTATTGTTTTGTGCATTTATATTTTGTGTATGTCTTGCTGCAAAACGAATACCTGAATAAAGTTGAATGAAGGGATACATACATACACACTTAAATACAGTAATATATATATATATATATATATATATATATATATATATATATTAAAAACAAATATTTATTGATTTATTCCAATAAATAAATGTATGCATTGATCAATGATTCAATCAATCAACCAAAAAAGATATGTTTAAAAACCTGGTACTATCTTTTTTCAGAAGAGAATGACTACATAAAAGTAGCCCAAACTGCACATTTTCAGGGTGCACCTGTTACTATATAAACGCTACAGATGACTGTTGGAGTCTGGTCAGTTGTTTCTACTTCTACTTGCATTTAACCGCAAGGTCATCCCCCTCTGCTCTGCTAAACAGGAAGTTGAGTTTGTGAGAGCAGGGGGCCGAGGCTTGAGGTTACAGTCATGGCGTGCTGCAGATCTCGGCATCTGCTGTTTGCCTTTCCTGTTTTGACGCTACTGTCTAGCTCACTCCAAATAATGCTTTTGGCACCAGCTTAACTGCCCCAACTCAGACCTCATATCGTTCCACACAAAAAGAGGAACTGATTTCAACGTACATCCGCTCCCTCTCCCTCCCAACTCCCCAAGCAGGCTGACAAACAAGGAACTCTCCGTTCTCCAAACAGGCCTGGGAGAGGAGACTTGTCTGCCTGTTCAATCAGTTTGTTTGATGGGTGAATCGACTCCCACTCTGGGACGAATATCGGTTTTAAAAGACTGAGACTGACTTATGGTTTGTCAGTTATGAAGCATGCCCTCTGCATGGTTGTGAAAATAAAGACATTTATCTTCACTGAACGAACGCAATGTCCTTCTCTCTAGGGTGGCTGCAGCCTTTTCATCTAGAATGAGAATCAGTAATTGTGTGGTGGTGAGATGTCTAAATAACACCCTCTGTCCTACATGTTTATTTAGCTGTGGAATGGTAAGACTGGAGCGGAGCATTGGGAACTGGAGAGGAAATTATAAACTAATGTAATTGGATTATGGTTTATCCTTTTTATTTAGCCATGCAATGATTCATTTCCATATAATAATTATGTTCAATGACATTATACCATCAATATGATAGCTACAAAAATAATATTTTGGAAAATGTATAAATAAAAAGTGAAACACATGGTAAAGGTAAAACATTTTATGTATATTATATATAAGAAATTATATAACATACATAACACAAATTATATTAATTATTTTTAATCAAAGTATAATTAAACATCAAATGTATTATATATTAATACATATTTTTAAATATATTAATTGATTTGTATATAGTTACACATTTATGAATATCTTATTTATTGATTTATTTCTATACATAAATATGGATTTAATCATTTTTTGTAATAATGTTTTATTACATGTTTTCATTAATGTTTTAGTAAATATTTGAACATTTACATTGTGTTGACTCATTAAAAAAAAAAAATTGGGGGGGTATGTGAGGTGTTTATGTGTGAAAATCCCATTTTGAGGGAAAATTCATGTTTATAGGCACTATAAATGAGTTCATATGTGAACCGTATGGACATATAAAAGGAGGAAGGAAACAATACGATTATGAGGCTTTTATGCAGATATCTTGTGAAAGTATGTCCTTAAGTGCATGTGTTTGTATGGATATGCATATTTGAGTGTGTGTGTGTGTGTGTGTGTGTGTGTGTGTGTGTGTGTGTGTGTGTGTGTGTGTGTGTGTGTGTAAATTTTCCTAAATAGTCTTTAAAACATGCCTGCCTTTGATGTTTAACATTCTGATGAGCAGATGGAAACCCAAACTTAAGTGCAGACTGATTAAAGCCGAACATGCAAGCTTAAAGTTACCAAAAAAGCGAACCCTCGCTTACTCACCCTCATGTTGTGCCAAATCTGTATGACATTCACTCTTACGGTTGAACTCTTCTTTCTATGAAAATACAACGAATGGGTACTGAAGATTTCAAGATTTCAAATATTATGATACTAAATTATTTTCTGCATTATTTATAGCATAGACCTGAAAATGAAATTCACAACTTCCAACTGACAAAAATCTTCAATGCTTTTTAGACCATTTTAAAAGATTATTGCCAAATTAATAAGAGGAAAATAAAGAAATCAAATTGCCATTAAAAAAAGTTAAATAAGTTTGTGAAGAACTGCACAAAAACACTTTCTCGTTTATATGAAATATAAAAATCTCAAATATAGTTAATCTCTAATTGTGAGAAAATCTAATCTATCCAATCTACAAAGTTGTGTTCCAAATTCAAGGTTGATATCTCAAAACAATAAAAAAATACAATTAGTAAATATTTTGTTTGGGTGCAGTATATATATATACTACCCCCAAATATATATATATATATAAAACGTTAGAATTTTCATCCAAAGTGACCAAAGAGCACCAGTTTAAAAGGGTCCAAAAACCGCCAAAGAGGTATCATAAAAATGATCCATATCACTCATAAAATACATTCCAAGTCTTCTGAAACTATACAACGACTTTCTACAAGAAGTGTATGTTATTATATACTGATGCCCCCCACACTCAGTTCATTAAGTTGCCTGAGTGATTAAAATCCATAAATCACCTCCGTATGATTTTGAGTGGATTGTTCAAGTTTTGCCAACCAGGGGCCAGTTGCATAAAAGGTTAAGACTAGTCTTAAAAGTTAGTCAGCTGTTTTTTCCCTTAAGACTGGTCATAACTTTTTTAATTCAGTAAACATGTAGATTAGTCTGAATTGAATCCAAAAATCTGATTACCCTTTGGCTACTAGCTTAACTACTAGCTGGTCAGACTAGTTCTTAAGACACCGTCTTAACATAGAGACTAAGATTATGCAACTGGCCCAATCGAATCACTAAATATAACTCTGAACAAAGTGTTCACAAGAGGGACATTGATATATCTCTCATGAAAGTGAAGTTCAGTGAATGACTTTAATCTTGGTTTGACTCAAACAGTGTCAGCGTATAACTTCGAATAAAGCGTACATAGGCTACGTTTATGTCATATGGTTTACTTATACTTTAATGGTGGTGACTTTGCATCCTTTTTTAATCTTCAGTCCCTGTTTATTGTTATTAAAAACAAAATCTAAATATTTTATTTTATTCTTTACAAAAGAAATCAATACAGGCCTGGAAAGGCGTGAGGACAGAATTTTAATTTTGAGAAAACTATCCCTTTAAGAAGTTCATAATTAAAATCAAATCTTGTGTGAAGATCTAACATTCTCGAGTAGATCTCTTCACATTTATTTAGACCATTATACAAATATTTATTTCAAGATTATCAATGACATACTAAGTCTTAAGGCTTTTTTAAAATTAAAAAGCCCTTCAGTGATACGTGATAAGACGACGATCTCACGAGCAAAACAAGAAAATAAAAACCTCCCTAAAAAAATCCATAATTCATAGTCTTCTGTCTAGTCTGGAGGCAAAAGTCATAGTGGCATCTATTATTGATCGTACACTTCTTATGTTATTAATTCACAATACGAGCAAGACATGTGAGCTGACAATTTCTACTGTGCATGGTGATCTTCAGAAGACAGCATTATAAATGCAGAAAGTCTTTTAGATATGAGACAGCAATGAGCGCTCAATTCAGCTTGCAGTTCCTCTTTAAAAACATTGTTAAAAACAGTATCCTTTGCTGTTTGCCTAAATAACAAAATGTCCTACTAACTTAGAAAAAAAAGTTATTTGTTCATATCCTGTTATTGTTGTACTGCATGAGAAATGGCTCCAAATGATTCAGTGCCTGAGTGAGCTGTGAGAATGATTCAGACTGAATCGCAAACTGATTCATTCTGTTTTGCTAACATGTTTGACCAGTTCATCGTAAACAATAGACTCGGAATGTGAATCGGATATCACTATCTTTAATTCTAAGCACCAAAAAGCATTCATGCTTAGAGTGTCAGAATACACTTAGTAAGGTAAAATGTAATGTAGTAAAGAATTTCTACATCCAAACAATAAGCCGCACACACACACACAAGTATTTCAGTTATTTCATAAGTCAGGCGAAGCCCTAGGGGGAAAAAAGTATACTTTATTGTATTTGTAATATATTCCCCAATTTAACAGTACATTGCAAATATACTAACAAAAAATGTTTATGTGAAATGTATTTAAAACCTTTAAATATATAAAAAGTTTATTAGCATCATGCTTTTGCCTATTTTCACAATACAACTTAACACTTTAAAATAATTGTAATTTAGTATATTTTCTAGAAAATATATATTTTACAAAAATATACTTGAATTTAAAGTTGTGTTTATTTTTTAAAGTATATTTACACTTTGCTTAAATACGTTTTATGAATATTTTTTAACTGTGTGCTGAAAATGATCATTGTAACAATGCATTGAACGGATACTTTCAAAGTACATTACTAACTAACCTGAAGTTGGAGTATGTTTTATGTCACATTTGAGTAATTTTTAAATGTACTTTGTCATGCTTGGAATTCACTTCATTATTTGGGCATTCATTGCTTTCAGAAAGTAATAAAGCAAATAAATAAAGTGAATGCATTATAAAATGTACAGTCAACACTAAACACTGTAAACACTGTCTATATTGCAAGGCCAAAAACTGAAGTTCACTCAATCTGCATTAATATTATATCACAGCATTATTATAACATTTCATTATACAGTTTATGGTGAAGTAAAGCTGAAAAACAACAATTGGCATTGATATTTGTATTAAGCTGCAGAAGTAGTTCCCCAGGAATTAGTTTAGTCATACAGTGATTATGGATGGACAGCAAATACACTATGAGGCACTATGTAAATGTTCAGGAAATATTTAGCTGAACATCTCCAAAAAAAGTGCAGAAGATGCCCCATCCTAACACTTGAAAGCCACCAGTGTCCCAATTTCACAGAATGTTCCAACACTTAACTGTACAAAAGATTTGTTTCTCTTTTTAAGAGTCATGTTATTACAGGAATGATAAAGAACACTGCTCACTGAGAAAAAAATTAAATAAAATAAAAATAAGATTTTTGATGCTGTTTAAACAATTCCTTTGATTTAACACTATATCAGGTTTCTCGCTCATACATGACTGCATTGAACAGACTTGAAACACCCTTTTTCTTTTACTTACTCTCTCTTTTCTTTTAAATAATGTTTTTGGAGAAAATAGGTTTATATAGTATAGCGCTGTAGGTTATTATAACTAAATAAAAGCTAATCAAATAAATACATAAACAATAGTAAATATAGCCTATTTGATATTTATATGTATATATTTACTAATATTTACTATATTTCACTGGAAAAAGGATTCATTGAATTTACTATTTTTTTTATTAAAGTGGTTGCAATCAATTTATTTTACCTACATTTAAATACACAAATTGAATTGACTAACTTTCAACCATTTTTATTTAAATGTAGGTAAAATAAATGGTTTGCAACCACTTATTTTATTATGTATTTTTTTATTCAGTGTACAAAAATCTTTCATATTATACCTACAAATTAAGCCTTTTTTAATGTAATAACATTTACTTAGGCTATGGCAAAATATATATTTTTAGTGTGTTTCTCAAAAAGATAAAAATACTGCAGCTGTTTTCTAGTCAGTTGCGTGACGTCAGCCCGTCCAATCAAAGCTGAGCTGAGCTCACTCAAAGATCCACGAAAATAAAAAGGTAAGAATTTCCAAACAGGTATAACTGCAGACTGGAGATCTCCAAAATGGTGCGTGAACTCCAAAAGTGGGCAGAACCAAAATGGGGCGGGGTCTCTTTGTGCAAAGACTTTCACGATTGGCTCTGGCTGCAGCCAATTGTTATTGATTTACATTTCAAAATAACATTTTATAAATTAAACATTATTTGTAGTTTATCTAAAATAAAATATGCTGTATAAATCAATATTCTCGTTGAGAGCAGAGCCGAAAGCTTGTGGCCAGTGGTGTTCGGACCGGAGTTTGAACCTCTGCTTCATGATATAAACGGAAATTACCCACGAGCTCTCCTGCGAGCCATCCCAGTACAACGCAGGGGAAAGATGTTACTCTATCGCTTTGTTTTAAGCAACAGAGGCGCCCCTTCTTTCCACACAAGGTTTAATTTTACATACATAGTACCACTTTTTTAATGCATTTAGAAAAAGGAGCCTGACCAGGTGCAGAAGGCAGCAGTCCCCATCATTGCTGTTGAGGAGGAAGAGGAAATGTCACGAGGGAACCCACTGGATGTTTTGATTGTTTTTTAGGTGAAGAGGTGATGTCAACCAAGTCTAAGGTCGGTGCACTGTTGCGGTTTTTTCACTTTATGCCCTTATTTAGAGTACATCAACTTCTCGAAGCAGCTTTACAGAAAATGCATGTGTAAACATTACAATTTAGTCTGATCCATTCTATAAATACTATACTTTTCAACTTGAATAGTGTTGTATCATGTGTTGTATCATGTGATTTATAGTGATGCTACATGGGTGTACTAACTTCTCTTGTATATTGTATGTTTGACCAATAAACTGGAAGCAATATTGATGTGACATTCTGATACAAATCCTCACTGCTAATCATGATGTTCATTCTATTAAGGGTTTAATACAGGAAATTTACAGTCTGATGTAGTAAAAAGAAAAAGTTGTATGAACATGCCCTCTAACCTTAACTCTTTTACTTTAACAAATGCTGTTATTGCGGAGTTTACATAGACAAGTACATCTGATGTGTGAGCGGCCATCAGGCGCAAATGTAACAAAGAGCAATTCTTTGTTTGTTTCTTTCAGCATTCTTTTTATTTAAAAACACGGTTGGTACATTTTATGTTTTGCAATGCTAAAACCATTTTAGGTTTAAATAAACACTGTTTGAATTGTTAATAATGTGTCGCTGTCTGTCATTTAAGTTATGTATTCATTGTAATGACCTTAAAAAGTGGATTCAGCATTAGAGAAAAAATGTCAAATTTTTACTCAAAAATAATACATTTATAGTACTTGTTTGTTTCAAAGACACTCATAATTAATTTGTAATGTACTCGTAATACAAAAAAGTACACTTTAATATCACTAATCAAGCATCTAAATGGGCATGTACTTAAATTGTACTTAGTATACAAGTTTTTAGTAATATACTAATTTAGTATATAAAAGTACACTAAATACACTTAAAGTTATAATTTAGTATAATTTAATTACAACTAAAATACACTTGGTACAAAAATACACAAGTTGTTTCAAAATAGCACACTTCAAGTTAACTAATCATTAACACACTTGAAGTATACTGACAATTAGTCTGGCTGCAAGTCTACTTAGTATACTTTATTTTCACTAGGGAGGGTTAATGTAGATTGTAGTAGAATAAAAGGTTCAAAAGTTTGGGATCAGTAAGATTGTTTAAGTTTTTTAAGTCTCTTGTATTCATCAAGGCTGCATTTGAACAAAAATACAGAAAAAAAAGCTGCAATTCTTTTTATATAATTGATATTTCTAATATTGCTTTTCTATTTTTATATACTTTAAACTATAATTTATTGCTTTTAAGCAAAGCTGATTTTTCAAAATCATTATGCCAGTCTTCAGTATCACATGATCCTTTATTTGCATATGAAATATCATTAAACATTTATAAGGCCTAATTTGCATATCAGATATCTTTAAAGATTTTCTAAAGCCATATTTGCATATCAAATTTATAGGATTAGGATAGCAACTGTACTGGGGACTACCATTAACTACACTACCATATCACACCTGATAAATGTACAGTTAAACTGATAGCTTCAGTATTTGTAGGCATACAATGGCCTAACAATGCCTGGATGAAGCTGTAACACACACAAGTCTCTAGAGAGCGGTTGGATTTCAGAGTCTGTCATTGGTTCTTCCTGTGGGGGATGTCAAAGGGGAAAGAGCTAACACTGGGTAACTGAGAGGCCCCTGAACAAAAGAATAAATGGTAGGAGAGAGAGAGCGCGAGAGTAATGGAGGGAGTCCCAAACATCACCCTTTCTCCAAGCCTGCAGGATGCCCCCCGTTCACGATTTGCAACCACCAGAAGAAACAGCCCTGTCATTGTGAGCAAGTAGGTCAGTGGACCCCAAACAGCTGAGAGAACACACATCTGTCAAATATACAGGCAAGAAGAGCACATTTATGTAGTTTACACGGAAACAATAACGTACAGTTTTCACAAACTCACTTAAAAATCAGTTTCAAAACTTTGCATTTTCAGGCCCCAAAAATGTTGGCTGTAAATGAATGACCAAAATGCATTAAAAAGCTTAAAACACTTCTGTAACAAAACCTAAGTCCCATCCAACTGACCATTTAGTATGACATGAAACAATTATACTCACTTAAAGTCCTCAAATATATGATTATGTGAATCCTTGTATACCAATTTATTATTTCCCTTATTCAGCCTGTATGCAATAATCAATAGTAATGACACAGCCTGAAGCCACCATAGGATAAAACAAATGCGAATGACAGGCAAACAAGTTTATCTATATCGCCTCTGGTTACATACAAATAAATCACACGCACTTCAGTGTGCATTATGTGTGTTTACTTTTGCACTGAAAGGGCATAGCCGAAAGGGTTAATGTAATGAATGACATCCGACCTCTCCCTCAACTTTGGAAACAGCTACAAACACACACACACACAAACAGAGAGTGCATAGTATATAGACATCCATGCACACACCCACGCAGGGGGCCTAGCATCTGGCTAAGCTATCAATGCTCTTGTAATGTCTCTTGTCAATTTACGAGTCCTGTTTTTCGAAGTTAGTGCTCACTGTGGTGCTTTAAATTTGCAGCTGGAGAGGCCAGATACCCATCTTTGACCTCAATACAGCAGCGTAATCCTGCTTTTCAGCCTTGCTCGTTACAACACACATAAAGGAATGAACAAAGGAAATAGAGGGCAGAGCAAAATACTCACAATGACCACTGGGTGCAGGATTGTGTGTAAACCACTTCAGCAACTTGGCAGCAGTGTGCTGGGATAATTTGAACATCAAGCTAAAAGCAGAGTTGAGCAACAAGGTCAGCATGATAGGTTACGTTGCCTTAGAAGTGTGGGAAAAGCATGGCGCTCTGCCGTCGGCATTGATTAGTCACTACTTCTAAAAGGGAGCCAGGTCCAGTTTCTCCACAAGCCCGGTTTAAGAGCGACCAGAGTCATCTGTCTGTCACTGCCGGTTTCCAGTCACACAGACAGGCAAACAATGGGAAGGAAGTCATGAAATCAACCACAGCCTCTGGTTTCTGTTGTGTCTGGGAAAGGCCTCAGCTCCCACACAAGAACCTGTGGAGTGGACAAAAGAGAGAAGGTCAGAGATGATTCCGGAAACAACAAGGTTCTGGCCCGCAGCGTATGTAAAACCCTGTCCCACTGTTATTTTAAGCTATCAGGAGAGCATTCCTTCTGAGCTCTGGGCTTTCAAACACTTACACAATCAGTCAAAAGGCTAGGCAGGGAAAAAGACCTGTGCATTTCTGTAAAAGCTATACTATTAGAGACTAATATAAGGGAGTCTTGGGACTTTCTCCCACTTTTTTAACCTCCCCCACCCCCCCTCCTTTCAAAGTATTATTTGAACCAGAAATGAAAATTAATTTTCTCACCCTCATTTCATTCCAAACATTGTTCCAAACTTTTTATCTTCAACAAAACACCAATTTTGAAGGTATTGGTCACTCTTCTCCATGCACTTACAATAAATAGGCACTGTAGATTTCACATTCTAAAAGCACTCTAAAAGTATCTTAAAATAAGTAACATCATGTGGCAAAATTTGTTATTTACTGATAATTTCCTCTAAAGTGCATGTCAACATTGTCAGTCAATAACTTCAATTTCAGACAGTTCTATCAAAACACATAAAAAGTATCAAAGACTTGAAATATAGCTCACAAGACACATGTACTAATGCACATTATGATTATAATAACTTTTGTAATTTTGGAACTTGACAGTTTAGTCGTTTTTTAATCAATACTTGTATCAACACTTTTAATCAATGTTATGTAAAGCAGCTTAAAAACAATTGGGAAAGCTCTATTAGAAAGTTAACATGGCTCGACTAAACTGCTGAAAGAAAAGTTGTTGTTTTATTTTTTTTTATATTCACATCAAGATACAAACTATATTTTGCAAATATCATTATTACTTTATACATATCATTAAGCTAATAAACTAAACTATACTTACCTTGTCATAAAAAGGTCAAATGTGATATTTTAAGGAGAAATTTCACATTAGGATTAGTGTAACTATAATTAAAGTCAATGGGAAGTCTCCAGTAAGATAGCTATGTCAATGTGTAATGTATGATTGCATGATTCGGAGTGTTTTTGTGCTAAAACAGGTGAGAGGTTGTATAAACAGACTGATTTAAGTCAGGAACACATTAAGGTAAACCATACCCTTTAAAAAAAAATGAAAATATCAACAGAGAACTGCTAAATGTATGCAATTCCAAGATATTTCATGTGGTTAGGAATTACAGGATCCATACAACATTAGCATACTTAACATTTCAAGCCCCAAACTGCAGCACGCACCCGCCCACACTCATACAGGTCCTTCATTCAGGCCTGTGGAATGTGTCCAGGTGCAGACGGAAAAGACTCGGGACTTTCCCCCTCAGCCCATCTGATCCCTGTAGCAGAGCTCATGACTCGGTCACACACATCAGAGGGAGAAAGAATGAGAGAGAGAGCGAGAGAAAGAGAGCACAGCCTCTTGCCTACTGAAAATGTTCCCACCTCATCCCTATCAGCACAAGTTAAGTTTACCCACAAGTCACTGACAAGTGCTCTCTGAGGACTCAATAGCAGGAAAGGAAGTGTGAAAAGGCTTCTCTGGTAATTATTTCTGAATATACACCCACATTTACACATCAAAATCTCTCTCAGAGTTTAATAACGAGGCAATGAATGGAGCCTTGTGCCATATGTTGCTGTTCAATGGCATACAGAGTCACACACCTTAACAGGCCAATATCTAACAGACAAATATTTATTTAAATCCAAACAGACTTTAAACAACAAACACAATATTGGACAAACACACAGAAGATTCTATCTCAAAGAAGTATGTGTCAACTGCAACTATTTAGATATAGCACAACTTACCACCTGCTAAACTTAGTAGTTGGTTACATGGAAACAAATAAGGATTAGGATGTTGACCAAGATTACCAGTTGGTAGGAACAGGGCTAAATTGGTAGACCATCTTGGTCGAGCTGGTTAGGCTTGGTAAACCTCTGTTCTGGTCAGACTAGAAGACCATATGGCATATCAGCTAAACAAAGCTGGGAGTCCAGCTAAAATCAGCAAACATTTTGGCTACTTTAGTTTTTGGAGGGATTGAAAGAAAGATGGTCTACCAATCTAGCTAGATCCCCCTAACTGTTGCTATACTTTTTTAAATGGTCAACTACTTAATCCGGTTGATTCATGTGGGACCAAGAGTTGCAGCAGTGTTGGATCAGCAACAGCTAGACCATTTTAACAGCTAGTTTTTCTGGTGACAGTCCAACACACTCCCATGGGAATTTGTAACTATTTACATTCTGGTGAATTGGTGGCAATATTTGTCCATTTATTATTTACATTTATTAGAAATTTGTCCCAAAACTGAATAACAACGACAACAAGATACCACATTTACCATACTGAAAACGCTGCAAAAAAATCAAATACAGATCTAAATTTTTGATACAAAAATCATAAATTAATTTAACACTTTGCAAAGTAAGTCCAAGGTAAAACCAGCAGAGACTGACAGTACCTCTAGCCCACATATGCTGAAGTTGAACACACTATGGCAGTTCTCAAGTTCACAGCTGTGCTCCTGCCTGAGCTGGGCCATAACTGGCAGTCAGTCAACAGCTGAGGCAGAGCAGGGCACCAAAGTAATGAATCTTTGGGGCTGTGAATTTGCATGTCAAAGTTCTTAACCAACAGTTAAATTTCAAAATTGCAAAAAACATATTTAAAGAGCCTAATGATGCATTCCCAGCCCTCAACAGTAAAGCGGCTCTTTACAGCGCCTGATGTTGGATTCTCAGCACTGAGGTTTCTCTTTCACAGATGGTACCGCCTCACAGTCGGAGAAGCACATTCTCAAAGTTCCTTCACACAGCCTGTGAGTGCATAACAAGACCACTTGACCTCATAATAAAGCTAATTAATTAGCCATCTTTAAATAGCAAAAAGACATTATGATTACAAACAAAGCTAAATATAATTCAGTTTCATAAAGTTTAACTGCAAACGCTAAGAGACACGATTTACGATGCATATGGTGCCAAGCTATTTTCACATAGTATTGTCTGCGGTCTGTGTGCCAACAATAATTTTCTAATGTACTTTCCATCTAAACAATATGTCTATCACTGCTCACTCTACACAACTGTTGTGTATCCATTGCTTTTTAGTTGCTGTAATCCTGCAAGCAGCTGCAAAGAGCTAAAAAGCCACATGATATGAAGCTCTTACCAGCTGCCATCTTTGAGTTAAACAACACACATCAAAAGTTCTTCAGTTAACACTCTATAGCAGGAGAGAGAAAGATGGTGATGGTGGGAGAAAGAAAAAGAAACAGAGAAGGCAAGAAAATGATGATAATAAATGAAAGCATGTGTGAGGACAGTCAAAGGCCTGTTTTACACCATATGCACAAGCAAGAAGTAAAGCAGCAGCATGACTGCAGTTCTGCTTTCACACTGGCTCTATTTCAGCAAGTTGCTTTTTGTTTGTGAACAAATTGTTCTCATCCACTTGACTTTTCCCACTGAAGCCTCGGACATGTTGATACTGGTTTAACTTGGTTGGTAACAGCACTGTAGTGTCTTATTGTTTTAATTTAATTAAAATGTAAGATTTGACAAAAGTTCACAAGTACATTTTAACAAGATTAGGAAAAAAATGAGACTCACACTGATCATCCAGAAGTCAAATATGTGGAAGAAAAATGGAAAGTTTTACTATGTTGAACTGAAACTTGAATCAAATGACAACCTCAAGCATAGAGCTGCAACAAACAATTATTTTGATAACGGATTAGTCTTGCAATTATTACAACAATTAATCAACAGATCATTGATTATTTTGCTGATTAATCAGCAGGCTGTTTGATTGATTATTCATCTTGTGCAATTAATTTAAATACAGTTATACATATTCACATGCAGAGCTGCTTTATAGCAGAAAATCGAGTTGTAATTCTAACTGAATGTGAGACTAACACTTTTGTCCACGTTTAATACTGTACTATAAAACTGATTGCTTTACAGCAGTTTAATGAATAAAGAGTTAAATAAAAAAGGTGATGTGACTTCACTGGAGTGCTGATCCACATCATTATGAACAGATGCTTCCTTAACCGCTGTTTTCTCACCGCTGTCATGTTTGTTGTGCGTTTATTCTATTATTGAGAATAATCTAATCTAATCTAAAAGATGCTCTCAGCAGTGTTAGGATGTTCACAGTAAAACACTGCTCTTGTATATCAAACTCCTTTTAATCCTAAACTGAAAATAGGAAAACGCTAAATCTTATATCACGATATGACAAATTTTATAATCACGATAACAATATTTATCCCGATATTGTGATTTTTTTTTCTTTTAAAAAGGTTTTTATTATATTAAAATATTTAATACCATATAATTTTCATAATCCTTGTCACCAATGTCAATATCAAACTAATACAAGCCTAAAGAGAGAGAGAAAAAATAACTCAACCTCACTGAAGATAAATAAACATTCAGTGATAAGGATAATAAGGATAAGAAACTTTTCCTTTTTTCCTTTTCCTAAATTGCAAGCAATAGGACAAAACACTACAAAAAAATAAGAAACACTACATACATTGTGTAAATTAATTAGTTTTCACTGTGTTAATCTATATATATTATATATTATATCTATCTATTGATATCAGTGTGCTATGATTAACATGAATGAATATTGGAACGCTTCGGGGGGGGGGGGGGTAGTCCATTTCTGCGCATAAATATTACGCCAAATAGAAACAGAAAATCGTGCTATAGCCTTAGCACTTTCATGAGATCGTGTTAGACAACAATTAGCTATTTTACAAATGGGAATAGGCTACAATGAATTCATAACAATGTTTTACATTCAAGCTACATTCAAGCTTAAAAACCCTTAAAATGTATAGTGAAAAGTTATTTTAAAAGCATTTGGAATGCAATAAAGTAATTTTAAAGCTGTTTTTAAAGCATTTGCTGCATGGATTAAAAAGATAAATAATTAACATATTAGGCAGTCAGACAAAATTGCATTGCAGCAAATCCTTTAAATTTCAAGGACAAAGATTTACATACTTTTTTTTGTATTATTGAATGCAATTATAAAATAAAACGCAAATTATAATCGGGCCTGTTTTAGGCTTTCCCTTATTTTTATATTTTAGATGGTGAGGTGACGGGGAAAAATGACTCGCCATCTCCTCATTGGACGCGCAGAGAGAAATATATGCATCTTAACGGATTACATGGGCTAATGAAGAGTTTTTGCTTTGCTTTGAATTATTTCATTTTAAAGTAGTATTTTAAAGCTTTCTATAGATATATTTATCATATCTCTGAGCCAGTTTCGAGTTGCCGAGTTTCGGTTCATCATTGAAGCGCTCTTGTTCAAAACCGGCAGAAAGAGCATTCTCTGTTTTCCTATTTTATAAAAGCACAATGTTGATATTGTGAATGCACACAAATAAAAGTAGACCCTTTACAGTTCCAAATGATATATTACTCTTACCTTTATGAGAAAAAAATTAATAAAAATCACGGCATATTTTAAGTTGTTTTTACTGTAAGAAAAAAATCCAAGTGACCACGCTGGAGCCTCCATGTCCTGTAAAGCTCGCTTCAGCTTCCACTCTCCACACAAACTGTTGGATATTGCACATTTATATAGGTTAAACATTTAAACTAACACTGTGATATGCTTGAACTGTTTATAGGCCTATCTATCGATTTTATTTTAGTCAAGTCGTGATGATTTGATAAGGCTAAATTAATCAAACATAGGCGATCAACTCTGATGCTGGCCGCTTGGTCGTTGCTTAAAAGAAAAAAAAAACATTTAACAAACAAAAAATGCTCCCAAAGTTTTTTTTTCTTTCAGTACATCCATAATATTTCCATGTTCCGCTTTTAAGCCACAACCTACAGATCCCAAAACACAAACATAACATTCACAAACATAAAAGCAAGCATTGGCAGTGCTGCGTGCGTGATTTGGCAGGATGTGCGCAACGCGCCCATCAATAACGCCCTGCATCAGTTTAATAACTTTGATAACTTGAATTCTTACAACTGTTAAATTAATGGGCAAATGGTAAATATGTCGAAGATCACATAGAAA
Organism: Gymnocypris eckloni scoliostomus; assembly: GCA_027564155.1. NCBI lineage: Eukaryota > Metazoa > Chordata > Actinopteri > Cypriniformes > Cyprinidae > Gymnocypris > Gymnocypris eckloni. The sequence goes on along the minus strand of CM050421.1, from coordinate 20,677,418 downwards.
TAGATAGCAAAATAGCCAATGTAAACTAAATGTTATAAACATCGGAGCAACCATTGAAATTTTTTAATGAATCTTTATTATAACAAATTTAGCCTATATTTACAGTTGCCCACAGAAAAAAACAGGGGGTGCTGCAGCACCCTCAGCACCCCCTGTTCCCGCGCCCCTCTCATACAGAAAGAGAGGGCGCACGCATATGGGTCTGTTGTTTGAGTTTCAACGGCTTAAAATCGGTTGTTTTAAAACTGCAGTGCTTAATAACGCATGACCATGCTACAGTTGTAGACCCTCATAAGAACGAGCTACTGGTTGAGTCCTAGCTGGTCGTTCTCATCTCCACCTGCGTCTGTCTCTCCTTCACGCCCGTGGTGGGCGGCATATAAAGATCGCAGTCACTCAAATGATGAAAAGGTATTACCGGAAACAATGTATTTTGCGACACCACGATATAAATGATAGAACATAATATGAAACGATATACTTTTTATTTCGTCCATCTGATATATATCGTCATATCGCAGAGCCCTACCCACCCTTAATCCAAATACGCCCTTCAAAGTATTTTGCTGTAAATGAGACTTGGGCTGGCATTAAATGAGGCATTTTGTGTGTGAATGAACTAAAAAAAGAAGGATCTGATGATTGACTGAATGAGAGACAGCATGTCATTTGTCCCAGAACTTCAGAAAACTGGAGAGAAAAAAAAGACTACTTTGTTGTCATTTGTGGTAAATGCTAATGATGTTTGAACACACCTGATTTGAAAACACAAAAAGTTTATAATAATAACAGACATTTCGATTAACTCCGTTATGTTGAGGGAATAATTTAATGACTCCCTTATAGCGCACTCACTTATCCCTCTTGATGTTGGCGTTACTATATTTATTTCAGAAAGTATTACTTAATCAGTCAAACATCTGAATAAATCTTTTACACTGTAAAAAACTAAGTTCTAAATAAAAAAAAATGTAATACTATGCATTTTTCTTATTCGTTAATTCAATGTGTTGCTTCCCATTACTTTGTAATTGTGAAATTTACTAGCAATTTCTGAGATAAATTGTTTCTACACTTAATACATTAAAATGATTCAAGATCCCTACAACTTCTCTCTGCTGAGCAACATAACTGCTGCTCTATAAAAATGTATAGGATTTCTGGGTTAGTACATTATGCATTTCAGCTACAAATTATTAAATGATAATCAGGAGTTAATTACTGCTTGAACTTGACTTGATTTCCATAAAAAATATATTCTATCTGAAGGAGAACACTTTCAGATTCACAGTTGGCCAAGCAATTGCATCTGTAGTTGTGTCACTGTGTTAAATATGTTTCTGACCCAAGTGTCTAAGTGAGACAGAAAGTTAGAGGGCACTTCAGATCCTGAGAGTCTTCTTTCAAAGGCACTGGCAAAGTCAATGCTAATAACAGGAAGTCAGGTTATACAGTGAAAAACTCACTCAGTCCATACACCTCAGACAAGTATATGTTAACAGAGAGAGAAAAAATAAGTACAGAACGCTTAGTCACAGCTTTGAGCTGGGCTGCCACACAGGGCGAAATAGATTTGGTTGTGGTTCCTGGCACAATGAGGTCTTTCACATGCTGCCCTGAGGGTGGTCCACTTTGGCCGATCCTATCAAGCGGCCCTCCACTGTGAGATATCTCACTAGTCACCATGACAACAATCTACCAAACACAGAGCACTCACACAGGTGCGTCAGGCCACGCAGGTGCTCTCGGTGGAAGAATAGAGAGGGTTCATGGGAAAGGATGGAGCAAGTGTGTCTAAAGAGAGATGTATAGACTGAAATACTGGTAAGCAAGCACAGAACAAGGAATGTACTAGTTTGAATTAATCTACCAACTGCCTTTTGATATGTGTGGCCTCGCAGGGGAGCCATGTCACATTTATGTAAAGGTCAGATCTATATGTGAAATACTCACATATACACGGACATGCACACACACACACACACACGCACACACTTAAACAAACTCACATTCACAACAAGTGTGATTTATCTATGCGCAACAACAAAAGCATGTGCTTTTAAAAAAATCCTCCTATATTAAACATCAGAAACTAGACCTCTTTTAATAGCTCATATGGGGGGTTATATTCATAATTTCAAGTTGAAGGACAGCAAAGGGGGGCCTGGGGGTCAACCAATAATTTGAGAAAAAAATATATAAATTATATATTATAAATTAATTTATATAAATATGCTAAAATATTATTATTTATATAATATATTTAAAAAATATATATTTTAACAATTAAAATTTTAGTTTAACATTCTTTTCAGCATATTCCCCGAATTTGGTATCATGGTTTCATTTAGCTTTTTTAGTCAGAAATAATGTGAAACTATTTTTAATCTATCGACAGCACAAGTATTCAAATAAACAATTTTAACAATTTAAAATGTCTTGATATCTTATTTCACTAACAGTGGGTGAAAAAGGATAGGATACACTTCACATACAAAGTAAATATTCTCCAGATAATATTTTAATATTTTGTATTGGCTTCAAAACAGTAACAATATAAAATGTCACACAAACAATACTATATAAATATTATTAAAATATCACACGTAAATATTTTTACACACTGTATAAATACGCTTTTATACATGAAAATATACAGCTGTCTGTATATCTTTGTAATTGAATAATTAGCATAATTCCTGGAGGTCTTTGGTCAGACAGAAATTACATTAAATGGAGAAGAAATGCTTCCTAGTAACTCTTCACAAGATATATATATTTTTTTAACAATGTCTCGAACCAAGCTCAGATTTGCCCACAATACATCATCTGAAATCAAGAGGTTCAATCTGAACTTAAACATTTCTCAGACTTTCAAATCACAAATAATGAAAACCATCCTTTTTTTTAATGAAGACCACATTTATTTTTCAGCTCTACACAGTATCTAATTTGTATTCGTTTTATTCCTCCTAAGGAATTTTGAAAGAAACATCTGAGACCAGGTTAATACTTAACTGAGTAATCCATTAGTCTCTTAAGCTATGAAAGCCCAACATCTGAGGAATAAAAATGTATCCTGGGCTCAATTGCTACCATGTTTGTTGATGTCTCCTTTTACCACCAAGTCATCTTATGAAACGAGGCCTTATTGAGAGGCTGAAATGAAGAAAGCAGAGTGCTTTCAAGTCACAGATTATTTTACAACCTGTCACAGGACAAGAACCAGATATAAACATAAGCCTCATTTAGCGTCAAACCCATGAGTGTGGGTGGTGTAGATGAAACCGGTAGCATGCTGAGAAGTGTGCATGTGCTAAAGTGGGAGGAGGTGGGTGTGCTCCTTTACTTGCATGTGTGAGGTGGGCAGAAGGTTGTGTATTTTTGTTTAAAGTCAGTGCCTAAGAAAAACATCAAGGCATTATTACCCGTGTGGACCCTTGCTGAATGAGCAACCTCCCCACTCGAGCACCACCTTATGATAACATACGTCTAAGGGAAAAATAGAGGTATAGGCGGTTTTCAATGGCAACAATATAAACAAACTTTACTGCGCATGCGCGTGTTTGTGGCCCTAACTTAACTTCCGATAGACATCCAAATAGAATCAATAACAACAGCAAGTCCCTCTGGAGTAGATTATTTTTTTTCTTCGTAAATCAGACAGACTGAGATGCAGCGATAGCTACTTGGACGGACTTATTAAAAATGCTAATTCATTCTCTGCCAGCAGGAGGTGCTTTAAAACGGGAGAAATAACGTTAGAGGTTTCCCCGGTAACAGCTGTTGGGCTGTAAGCGGAGCTTACAAACACTGCTTTATCGGGCATAACGCTGCTTTATCAGGCATATAACATGCAAGATGATATGAAAATGACATTGAACATTTTCTAAAGACAGTGTTCCTTCAGAAATACAGTGATATGAAAACACACGCGCCCCGTTTTGATATTTAAACGTGCATTACGTGCTCATGTTTATTCAACAAAGCCTTTTGAAAAATCTGTCAGTTTTGATATTGTAGCGCGTCGCCACAAATAAATGTATGTAAAACATCTCACAGCACAACAACCTGAGCCCAACTTCATCACTCATCACTTTACCGCCGGAGCCACTAACCAGACAAATAAACAAACGCAGACTGGAAGTTAACTTCGGGCTGGGCGCGTGCGCCCGATGAAACGGTCTAGCGTGCAACGAAATGAAATTAAAAGCTTCGTTTCAATAATCATGTTTGACAATGGCAACTAACTGGAACCGAAATATTTCAGAAAGGAACACAACTGTGAGAGATGCAGCAGTTCTCACGGGTGTGTTTCATCAAAAGAGGCCACTGTGACTGCTGCCACAAGTTGCAATCCACCCCCAGACTGGACGACTTTAGGATCTGCACGCAGGCTAGAAGGGGTACAGTACGGTGACTGTACACGGCCTGTGTTTTAATACCTTCAGAATTAATGAGGAACATGTCCACCTAGAACATACATCAAACATCTAGTCCATACATCAAACCACTGGCTGGGAAAATAAACTTTAATATAAAATAATTAAACAATTACAACATTTTCAAATGTTTTAATGACTGAAAGCTGAAAATCTTTAGACCAGAACAGCATTTTGTAGGGTGTGTCTCCATATGACACTTTATTAACAAAAAATGTGCCTAATATAAAATTACAAATAATGTACACAAAGTTGAAATATACAAAACTAAAAATAAAGTTAAGAATGAGGAACAAAGAATTATGAAACAAAGAACGTTTATTAGCAAAAAATTTATAAGAAAGTGGACGGCATACACCTTGATGTAAAATAATAGGAGAAAAAAAAAAATCACACTGATTAAATAAAAATCAGCAAATACGGTGGAACCAAATAAATAAGAAACGAATGTTTAAAAAAAAAAATATCACTTAGGTGATAGGGATGCCCAATCGGTTGATCGCGAAGACTATGCTGGAAGATCGCGCTTTAGGTCAGTGGTTCTCAACCAGGGGGGCAAGAGATAAAACTACAATATAATATATTCACTAATATTATGACTCACATGTTAAGTAATGTAAAAATATATAGCCTATAAATAAATAGCAGTCCCACCTCTCTACGTATTCTGTGTTTGGGAGCAGCAAAATATTTCTCATAGTGTGTAATACGGACTGAACGGTGGCTCAAAACCGCTGTATGAGCACATAATACGCAAACTACAGCTCCGGCTGGATAAAAGAAGCCAGTGTCACACTAGTGGCCTAAAGTTTTGATGGAAGACTATTGCAATCAAGGTAAAGCTGATTACAGTGACATACAGGATAGTGCATGCGTTATGTCCGTTATAAATGATGCGCAAACGAACCGTGTATGTGCGCTCTCTGCAAACTGATCAACATCATATTTCTGCTTGAATACAGCTCAGTATATTCACATAGTTGAATACAGCGAGTGTTTTATAACGGATGCTCGCGTGTGTTGGAGAAGTTTGTGAAGATCAGTGGTGTTTATGTGCATACGGGCATCAGATGCTCCGAACAGCTTGTTCTTACAGAGAAACTGCTGATGGCGTTGTGAATAGTGAATAATAATAAAACATTATTATTATTTTTTTTTCTTAAATTAATGCAATATAAAGATACATCCCAACAAGCCTTTTTAATCATTTATTTAATATGTATTTTATAATTTATTTACTTTTCACTAAGTAGATCTCAGTGAGTTTCTCATTTAAAAAGTAGTCACAAAAAAGTTTGGGCACCCCTTACTTAGATTATTGGAGAAGTCAACAAGCTTAAAACGGGTGCTTTAACATTTCATTTTGAAACTCTTCCGCCATCATCTTGTCTGTCTCACCTCACTCTTCAGTCATTTCTCTTTACGTGATAAATGAAATCTGATCTGTGATGTAGAGGTCTGCGCGGGACTGTTTTTTTTAATCCCGCTCCCACAAGGTTTTATTCCGCAGCCACCTGCTCCCGTGATATATTCACTGTTTTTCACATTTCTGATGAAATACAGAGAGATAGGCCAACAAAATAAAAGTTGAGTCTGCAAAAAATTATTTATTTTATTCGTCTTATCAAGAGTCTTGAATTTATTGACAGAAAAATGTCAATAACATGTTGCTGCCAACAAGGAATAGAGAGAAAGAAAAGTTATACAAAAATTGTAATCCTTATTTTTATTCATCTTGTCAGGATACAATTAGTTTAGGCTAACATTCAGCCTACAACACAATAGGGAAAAAGGGAAGAAAAATGTAGATTTAGCTTAATAGCCATTTTATTAGTCTTGTCAAAATACTAAATTAATTTAACATCTTGCTGTTAACAGTGACAAGTGCAGCAGAGAAAAATAAATGAATTCGACACAGTCTGTCATTTAAAATGATAGGATAAGCATAATAAAAAAAAAAACAAAGACGAGTTGAACGTCCTTCAAGGACATCGCATCCACACTTGCTCAATCCTTATTCTGCTCTTTCACTCATCACAACCTGTCTGTTCTGTTCTGAGAGCAGTATATTATATCTGCTAGCCTGCTCTGAGCATCGTTGCACATGCTGTGCAGACCCAGCAAATACATTTTGGCCAGAACACTCCTGCAAAAGAGATTTTTAATCTCAGAGAGTCTCTTCTGGTTAAATAAAGGTAAAAAAAAATAAAAAAACCAAGCACTGGTTCATGCGTGCAGCGCGCGCATAACGGTCCGAGTGCAGGTTGTACCGGTGCTCGATAAGAATAAAGCACAGATAAGCTGTTCTGAAAGGATGTCGGGAACAGGATATTGTTAGACCGCCCGCTCCCGTTCAAATTGCACCAGAGTTACCGACCATTACCGCGTTGTATTCGGGAAAATAATCCCGTGGCGCAAGAAATCTGGTCGGGACAGCTACGGCGATGCAGACCTAGACTGCTGTGATGCAAGAATTCCGTTAGTTCGGTGCGCTGCATTAAGCAGCTGCATTCCGTTTTAATTGTAGTGTCCTCAAACTGAACTAAATTATTTTTATTACTATAAAAAAAATGTAAACGATGGTGGGGGGGCGGTGCCGCGGAGGGCAAGTGACGTAACAGTGTTGCGTCTTAACACCTGTAACACCGCCAACACTGTCTATCGTGGCAAGCCTAATGCCCTGCTGTAAATTTTGACTGGTTGATGAAAAACAAGCTTATTATTCTACACATTTAAACTATTCGGATAAGGTATCTAGAATTATGTATGGAGCAGATAAAATAAATATAAACATATATTAATCAATTATCATTTTGACACTTTTCTTTATTTCAAGGCTGAAATGTGAGGTTTACCATTTTATGAAACCTTTTCAAAGTTTCCCTTGAACATGTCGGACATGTTATTAACTGTTGTCAATCATTGGTAATGTTATTGTTTTAGTGTATATGCAAAAATAAAAGTCATTTTATTTGTTGTTTGTTGATTATATAGTCCGGGAATTGAAGATCAGATTCATATCCATTTAGTGGAGACATTTATGTGGCCAAGAGTAAATGGAACCATTTTAACATATTAGATATATTCAATCAACAAAACACATTAAGTGACCAAATTTAAACAGGCACTTTTATGTCTTCTTTAACTCTCATGATTCCAATAACTTTATTAGCAGAGATTTCCATTAGGGGTGTGTGATACTTTGTGAAATTTACTGTGTGAAATTTTGGTATCGATCCGATACAGAGTAAATACAGGTTCAGTATCGCCAATACTGATACAGATTCCAATACTAGGGCTACGATTTATTGCATGGGATAGTCATGTGTATCTCATCAGTAAAGACGGTTCTGTGATTAACAGTAAATCTCCATCAACTGTTTTCAAATAGAGCGGCATTTAATACACAGAGCCGTAGATCGCTGACAAGATACCGTCTTTACTGATGAGATACGCATGACTATCGCATGCAGCCCTATCCAATACTTAAAAAAACACACATTTACAATACTAATGCTGATATGACTAATATTATATTCACCTTAAAGCTACTTGGATATTATTTGCCTTTCTAAAAGGACTTTGCAGGCAGAGGAGCCCAGAACATGAAAGCAATGCCCAGTTTCATGTTAAGTATTTTCCTCCCATAGAAAAGAGTTATACAAATAATTAACGTGGCTTGATAAAAAGACTGTAAATAATATTAAAAGACAAAACTCAGTATACACCTTATTAATGTTGCAAACTAGATATACAAGTTAGCAGATGTGCCAAGAACATGAAAGCAACGCTCACATTTTTCACATCATGCATATTCCTCCCATAGAAAATCATTATAAAGAAAAGTTTAACGAAAGTGGTTAATTAAATGAAAACCGTGATATGAAAAATAACTATTAAACCATAACTTGTTTATTATTTAAATTATTTTGGTATGTTATGTACATACTGTATTTTCTGTTTGTTTTATACATACTTTAATACTTGTTATTATTGCAATAAAAAAGTGTGATATGAAAAAGCCAAATTCGGTATATATATATATAGGCCTACTATGTATGTAAAGGTAAGAAGATGAATCCAGAACATGAACGCAAAATGCTGAATTTTTGACCAAATAAATAAGACACAATTTGGTATTCAGTTTGTTAATAAAGTATAATATGTTGCAAGCAGCTAAGCCCAGAATATATATGCAAACATGCTAAACAACATGTTAAGCATTTTACTCCCATAGGAAACCATTATAATGCAAACATTTAAAGTGTTTTAATGCATTAAGAAATACGTTCGGTTACTACAGTCAAACTCTTCAAGAGCGAACTGTTACTGAAGTTTAAAACCGTTAAAAGAAAAGGCTCAATAAACTAACTCACAGATTTAATACACTTCGCATCAATATCTCTTCCCTCTGTACTTTTCTTCTCTATGCGGAATCAGAGGTCTGTGCAGCTTGCGTGCTGTGACTCTGTTTCAAGCGCAACATTCTGCACACGGGATGTGCATTGCATCGCTCTGTAATGGAGCATTTAGTTTTATATAACTTCTGCGCAACGAAAGATAATATTAGTCTTTCTTGTTCTGTCCTATCTATAATATGTTGCTGCCTTATTATTGTGTTATACATTTAAAATACGTTTATTTTAATTTTATATATAAATGTATTTGCTTGTTTTTAAATGTATTTTATAATACAAAGAGCAAGTATTCGTACACTTATTCACTTTTATTTGTAAATAAAAATGTTTCTCTAGGTTTTATATATATATATATATATATATATATATATATATATATACAGTGGGGCAAAAAAGTATTTAGTCAGCCACCAATTGTGCAAGTTCTCCCACTTAAAAAGATGAGAGAGGCCTGTAATTTTCATCATAGGTATACCTCAACTATGAGAGACAAAGAAAAAAATCCAGAAAATCACATTGTAGGATTTTTAAAGAATTTATTTGCAAATTATGGTGGAAAATAAGTATTTGGTCAATAACAAAATTTCATCTCAATACTTTGTTATATACCCTTTGTTGGCAATGACAGAGGTCAAACGTTTTCTGTAAGTCTTCACAAGGTTTTCACACACTGTTGCTGGTATTTTGGCCCATTCCTCCATGCAGATCTCCTCTAGAGCAGTGATGTTTTGGGGCTGTCGCTGGGCAACACGGACTTTCAACTCCCTCCAAAGATTTTCTATGGGGTTGAGATCTGGAGACTGGCTAGGCCACTCCAGGACCTTGAAATGCTTCTTACGAAGCCACTCCTTCGTTGCCGGGCGGTGTGTTTGGGATCATTGTCATGCTGAAAGACCCAGCCACGTTTCATCTTCAATGCCCTTGCTGATGGAATGAGGTTTTCACTCAAAATCTCACGATACATGGCCCCATTCATTCTTTCCTTTACACAGATCAGTCGTCCTGGTCCCTTTGCAGAAAAACAGCCCCAAAGCATGATGTTTCCACCCCCATGCTTCACAGTAGGTATGGTGTTCTTTGGATGCAACTCAGCATTCTTTCTCCTCCAAACACGAAAATAAGTATTTGGTCACCTACAAACAAGCAAGATTGCTGGCTCTCACAGACCTGTAACTTCTTCTTTAAGAGGCTCCTCTGTCCTCTATTCGTTACCTGTATTATTGGCATCTGTTTGAACTTGTTATCAGTATAAAAGACACCTGTCCACAACCTCAAACAGTCACACTCAAAACTCCACTATGGCCAAGACCAAAGAGCTGTCAAAGGACACCAGAAACAAAATTGTAGACCTGCACCAGGCTGGGAAGACTGAATCTGCAATAGGTAAGCAGCTTGGTGTGAAGAAATCAACTGTGGGAGCAATTATTAGAAAATGGAAGACATACAAGACCACTGATAATCTCCCTCGATCTGGGGCTCCACGCAAGATCTCACACCGTGGGGTCAAAATGATCACAAGAATTGTGAGCAAAAATCCCAGAACCACACGGGGGGACCTAGTGAATGACCTGCAGCGAGCTGGGACCAAAGTAACAAAGGCTACCATCAGTAACACACTGCGCCGCCAGGGACTCAAATCCTGCAGTGCCAGACGTGTCCCCCTGCTTAAGCCAGTACATGTCCAGGCCCATCTGAAGTTTGCTAGAGCATTTGGATGATCCAGAAGAGGATTGGGAGAATGTCATATGGTCAGATGAAACCAAAATATTACTTTTTGGTAAAAACTCAACTTGTCGTGTTTGGAGGAGAAAGAATGCTGAGTTGCATCCAAAGAACACCATACCTACTGTGAAGCATGGGGGTGGAAACATCATGCTTTGGGGCTGTTTTTCTGCAAAGGGACCAGGACGACTGATCTGTGTAAAGGAAAGAATGAATGGGGCCATGTATCGTGAGATTTTGAGTGAAAACCTCCTTCCATCAGCAAGGGCATTGAAGATGAAACGTGGCTGGGTCTTTCAGCATGACAATGATCCCAAACACACCGCCTGGGCAACGAAGGAGTGGCTTCGTAAGAAGCATTTCAAGGTCCTGGAGTGGCCTAGCCAGTCTCCAGATCTCAACCCCATAGAAAATCTTTGGAGGGAGTTGAAAGTCCGTGTTGCCCAGCGACAGCCCCAAAACATCACTGCTCTAGAGGAGATCTGCATGGAGGAATGGGCCAAAATACCAGCAACAGTGTGTGAAAACCTTGTGAAGACTTACAGAAAACGTTTGACCTCTGTCATTGCCAACAAAGGGTATACAACAAAGAATTGAGATGAAATTTTGTTATTGACCAAATACTTATTTTCCACCATCATTTGCAAATAAATTCTTTAAAAATCCTACAATGTGATTTTATGGATTTTTTTTTCTTATTTTGTCTCTCATAGTTGAGGTATACCTATGATGAAAATTACAGGCCTCTCTCATCTTTTTAAGTGGGAGAACTTGCACAATTGGTGGCTGACTAAATACTTTTTTGCCCCACTGTGTGTGTGTGTGTGTGTGTGTGTGTGTGTGTGTGTGTGTGTGTGTGTGTGTGTGTGTGTGTGTGTGTGTGTGTGTGTATGTATGTATGTATGTATGTATGTATGTATATATATATTAGGGATGGGCATTTTAAGCAAAAGTAATATTCGATAATCGCTGGGTATTATTCGATTACTATTCGAAAATCGCTCCCCTCCCACGCATGCACACGCCCACCGACCCACGCGCACAAACACACACACACACACACACACACACACACACAGAGAGAGAGGGGGAGAGAGAACATCCAGGCTTTCAATCTGTTTGATAAACTGTTTAATTAATTAGAGAATAGTCTATCTTAACCCAAGAAAATGAATGGTTGTAAAGTGAGTGCTGAAACATTAATATAACATAACCGAAGGACGGCATTTATTAACAGAACAGTCCGTCGATTATCAACTGCTCATAAGGCTAGGACATTTCTATTTTAAAAATGAGCATGAACATTCATATTATTAAAAAGAAAATCTTTAATTTGATTAATGCATCAATGAATATTAGGCGTAAAACATATTGCGCGCTAAACAGAATATCATTCTTAAAACATATTTCGCGCTAAAACATTGTGAACCGCCTGAATGACGCACTTATTATGTGAACATTAATTTTAACGTCTGTCTTCATAACAATAACCTATTTCATATATATAAATGAACATGTTCACATGCTCGGGAAGAAGACGGGAGTGTTGTTCACAATTAGTTCGGTGAACTTTGAATTGAAACAAGGGATCGAATATAGATCCCTGCAGCTTCTCAGAATTCTCCGCCTGAGTCTCTCTCTCTCTCTCTCTCTCTCTCTCTCTCTCTCTCTCTCTCTCTCTCAGCCATTTAAATAGTTCAGTTTGGGTTTTTAATAGCAAATTGGTCATTATTTTGTTTCCTTTCTTTATTAAATTTAGAAATATGATTGGAACATCTTATTTTTGTTAAATTAAAGATTTTTTTTTTTTTATATTTATATTTATTTATTTGGTATACCAAGCGGCCAGCGCACGTTTGATCAGTTTATCCTTCTCAAATAAATAACTAAATAATTAACGTCATAATATTTTAAGAATAAAGTCAAAATTACGATCATAAAATCATGTTACATTGCCTGAAGTTAGTTAAAATTACACCTGTATACTCTGCCAAAAAAAACAATAATAATAAGTGTGGCATCCAACCTGTCATTCTTCACATTTAACACGAAAAACAACACAAATATTTTGCATATAAATATAATATCAAACAGTGGAATATTACGTTATTATTTCAGCAAAAAACTAATAATTTGAATGCAGGGAGCTCGTCACGGCTTCATTAATGGGAAACAGGACGTGAAGGCGGCAGAGAAGCACTCTCGTGCATCGTTTTGTTAACTTTGGTTTATTGTTGTTTGGGACGCTGTAACAAACGGCCCTCTCGCAATATAATGCTTAACATCTATTGATCACGCAATCAGCCTGCACGTATCAGAAGTCCGTTCTCCGGCGTGGTTATTGCTCACACTATAGTGTGTGTGTATGTATTGTGTACACACGAGTGCCGCGCCCGAGTGCCTACAGTGCAGTTTGTGTTCAAGCACGCATGCTCTAAAATAAATCTGTGCATCTGTACTTCAATATATAAATTCAATATAGATGAATTATTGCTAAAGTTACTTGCCAAGAGAGGTAGTTTGACATACTTCATGTATTTGCCCGTTCAGGCGTCTCGCGGTGTCAGAGACGCGGCAGTCTGTGCTCGCGCTGTTCACACAGAACAGAACACAACGCGCATGTACTGAAAGGAGTTGTCTTTCGCACCCAAATGCTTTTTAATCGCTTACATTTTTAAACAAACAAGGCTTAAAATCGCATGCAAATGATACAATTTAGTGACCACCTGCAGTGGCCCGATCTGGCAAGTGACAAATCCGAGTGTCCTTCACGCCATCGGTCTTTATTGTCAAGCCCTGGTACACCTTTAGAAAATAATCGCACAACCTAATCGATATTCTATAATTAAATAGAATATTTGAATATTCGAAAATCGTGACCCATCCCTAATATATATATATATATATATATATATATATATATATATATATATATATATTAGAGGTGGGCATAGATTAATTTTTTTAATCTAGATTAATCTAGATTAATTTTGGAATTAATCTAGATTAATCTAGATTAAAATGGCTCATTTGAATTCTGCCGAAGGCATTCAGAATATGTGTGCTACCCAAATAATGACTAAAAGTAAGTCTTTGAGAACGTGTTTCTCAAGCCAGGTGGCGCATTAGACCAGGGGCTCATCTCCTGTTTCCAAAATGCATCACAAACTTTAATCTCTTCCCGTCCCAATCCCACGAAAAAACTGGAGGAAAATCCCGTCCCGTTCCACTCCCGGAAGAATGACTCCCATTCCCTCCCACTCCCGTGTTGTTGTTTTTTTTTTTTGCCGATAACTGTCAATTACAGTAAAAATATAGTACAGATCACAGCGTGCCCACCTTATTAGTTGAATAAAAACCCAAAATGTCGTTTTTTGTTATTATATTGAACTGAAAGCCATCTTATTATGCACAGTGTTGCACAGATTAAATTTCATGTAAATCATCCATGCTAACACACACGTCTTCTATTTTATTTTTTAGACATTTCACTCTCTATAGATATATTTTTCTATGTACTGTATTTTTAGATATATTCGAGTTTCAAGTTTCTCGCTCAAGTTCACATGAGACCTAAAGCGCATCCTGTTTGCTTAAAAGCGCAAACGCTTCGTTGTTATTCTGAGTGCACACAAATAAACGTAGAGTCTTTACAGATTCGAAAGATGTATTAGGCTACTTTTATCTGTATGACCAAAAATGACGGAGATTTTAAGAGCACGTGAGCCTGTCTTGCAGCAAACGCGCTTCCACACAAACACTTCAATAGCGCACATTTCTCTAGGTTAACATCATATTGAGCGGCCATGTAAAGTTGTTACTACATACATCTTTCAGATGAAAAGCCATATTTGAGGTTGATGAATGAGCGTTGGATCAGGGGCGGCGCTTAGGTGGGCTAAGGGGCTGAAACATTCTGAAATGTTTTCAGAAAAGCCCCGAATGTTTTATGACCATGCCCTGTACGCATCATCATCACTGAGTTTTCATGCGCATTAAATGATGAACCGCAGTTTACTCCCGTCAGGAACCGCCCACGAAGCTCGTACTTCTGACTGACATATACACTTGATAATAAACTTCATATAAACTGGTCAATCATCGATATGAAGTAATAGCAGATCTTGGATCTTTGGGCTTAGCCCCGGATATCCACTCACCCTAGAATCGCCTCTGGTTTGGATGTCCTGCTCGATTGTATTACCACATAGACCAGCCGTTAACAATCTGTCCATCACGGATGCGAGCCTCTAGTTCGAAAACTCGCTCGCCCCTACAGTGCAATTCGGCTAGGTATACATCCGCGCTAAAATATCAGGGTGAAAGTCATCATAGCTTGCGTAGTATAGACCCAGCTCCCAACCCAACTTTGAGAATAGATTAACGGCGATATTTTTTTTATCGCCGATAAGAGTCTCACGTTAACGCAGCACGTTAACGCCGATAACGGCCCACCACTAATATATATATATATATATACACACACACACACACATATACATACAGGTGCAGGTCATATAATTAGAATATCATCAAAAAGTTGATTTATTTCACTAATTCCATTAAAAAGTGAAACTTGTATAATGTATACATTCATTCCACACAGACTGATATATTTCAAGTGTTTATTTCTTTTAATTTTGATGATTATAACTGACAACTAATAAAAACCCCAAATTCAGTATCTCAGAAAATTAGAATATTACTTAAGACCAATACAAAGAAAGGATTTTTAGAAATCTTGGCCAACTGAAAAGTATGAACATGAAAAGTATGAGCATGTACAGCACTTAATACTTAGTTGGGGCTCCTTTTGCCTGAATTACTGCAGAAATGCGGCGTGGCATGGTGTCGATCAGTCTGTGGCACTGCTCAGGTGTTATACATTTACATTTACATTTATGCATTTAGCAGACGCTTTTATCCAAAGCGACTTACATTGCATGCAGGTTATACATGTATTGTCAGTATGTGTGTTCCCTGGGAATCGAACCCACAACCTTTGCGCTGCTAACGCAATGCTCTAACCACTGAGCCACAGGAACACCATGAGCCCAGGTTATGAGCCCAGGTTGCTCTGATAGTGGCCTTCAGCTCTTCTGCGTTGTTGGGTCTGGCATAACGCATCTTCCTCTTCACAATACCCCATAGATTTTCTATGGGGTTAAGGTCAGGCGAGTTTGCTGGCCAATTAAGAACAGGGATACCATGGTCCTTAAACCAGGTACTGGTAGCTTTGGCACTGTGTGCAGGTGCCAAGTCCTGTTGGAAAATGAAATATGCATCTCCATAAAGTTGGTCAGCAGCAAGAAGCATGAAGTGCTCTAAAACTTCCTGGTATACGGCTGTGTTGACCTTGGACCTCAGACAACACAGTGGACCAACACCAGCAGATGACATGGCACCCCAAACCATCACTGACTGTGGAAACTTTACACTGGACCTCAAGCAACGTGGATTCTGTGCCTCTCCTCTCTTCCTCCAGACTCTGGGACCCTGATTTCCAAAGGAAATGCAAAATTTACTTTCATCAGAGAACATAACTTTGGACCACTCAGCGGCAGTCCAGTCTTTTTTGTCTTTAGCCCAGGCGAGACGCTTCTGACGCTGTCTGTTGTTCAAGAGTGGCTTGACACAAGGAATGCGACAGCTGAAACCCATGTCTTGCATACGTCTGTGCGTAGTGGTTCTTGAAGCACTGACTCCAGCTGCAGTCCACTCTTTGTGAATCTCCCCCACATTTTTTAATGGGTTTTGTTTCGCAATCCTCTCCAGGGTGTGGTTATCCCTATTGCTTGTACTAGGGGTCGACCGATTATTGGCGCCGATATTAAGCATTTTTACGATTATCGATATCGGCCATTTTCAAAACAGATTTGCCGATAATTTTTTTTTTTTTTTATTATGCTAACAAACATACTATTTACAGGTGACATTATTTATTGGTGAATAAATAATACAGGTGAAATTATTAAATTTTTAAATGCGCTATTTGGCTCGATGCAGCCTGTCTGAGCTCAACACTCTGTGGCCTAGAGCAATCTCCGCCCACCGGTCATCTGATATGTAGGGAGTCACGAGTCCGACCAATCAACGCGGAAAACTGAAGGCAGTCTCACACCGAAAGCACTTGCTAACTGGAGCTGCGTCAGTGATCACGCATCAGTTGTCTCTCAAAGGTAAGGCAGCAGCAGACGTTGCTGAAGTTGCAATAAATCACAATCCAACACACTGAAGTTGCAAAACACCTCAATATAACCTATGATGTCCAGGATGCGGAAAATGCGGGCGGAATCGCGGAATGCAGTCATATAATGGAATTTACCGTATAATGCGGAATGTCATGGAATTTGTCGAAGTTTGGATGAACTAATCAAAAGTAGGTCAGTACACTTAAATCGACTCGCGCTATGGACTAGTATCTATAAATATTAAGCCGCAAAAACACTATTTAAATATGAATCCTGCATGTTCTGCATCTCTGTTAATGAATGACACAGACGTGCGGTTTCATTTACTGCACACATACTGAATCGCGTCTGATGCTCGCGGTGTTTTCAGCATCTGCTGTCTCACTAAATGAGGACATAAATACATGAACAACATCCCCAGAACTGCTCGGAGAGTCACTTCATGAGCATTTGACCGTTTCATTTGAGTAAAACGATCATCATATCATATATACATAGGCTACAGAAACTTAAAAGGTCCTCATGGCAACCTGTCAAAATATAAGTTCGGTTTAGCCGAATATATTACTGTGGTGCAGTAGAATATACGTAATACAACTAC
The DNA here is from genome assembly GCA_027564155.1 of Gymnocypris eckloni scoliostomus. Classification (NCBI taxonomy): domain Eukaryota; kingdom Metazoa; phylum Chordata; class Actinopteri; order Cypriniformes; family Cyprinidae; genus Gymnocypris; species Gymnocypris eckloni. The sequence continues at coordinate 20,660,044 of CM050421.1, read as the reverse complement.
AACAATTATTACAACTTTTGTTGAGAATAATCACACAATACGCTTTTTCTTCCATGTTTTAATTTTAATAGTAAACTCATTTATTTGCCAAAAATAAAGTCTAACTCTCATTTGATTAAAAGATAAATTAAATTAATGTTTTATGCCTTCATTTGCACTGTACTGTAAATTAAAACCAACGGAAATGTTGTTGTTATTAACAGTTTTCAGAATTAAAGACATGTTTAAAAGCATTTAAAGAACGTTTTTTGTCAGAGCTCTTGTTATTATTAATTTTGGCATTCATTTTCATTTTTACACCAGACACGTATATCGGTTCAAAATATCGGTTATCGGTCTACTTGATCTGTAATAATCGGTATCGGCCCTGAAAAACACATATCGGTCGACCCCTAGGTTGTAGTGCTGGGCGGTATGACCAAAAATTTATATCACGGTATTTTTCTAAATTATACCGGTTTCACGGTATATAATGGTATTTATTTTTTTCATGCATGACCGGGTGTTAACCACATTTTCTACTGAAGAAAAACTGCAGTAGATTGACTTACAATTAGAGATCGACCGATATATCGGTTTACCGATATTTTTCCCGATATTTAAGCATTTTACCATAATCGGTTATCGGTTTTGTAAAAAAATAATATCGGTTTAGATTTATTTTATTTTTTTTAATACATACAAAATTATACAGAGTATAACCAGCAGTGAAATTTTGTTCTCTACATTTGACCCATCCAAGTACACACACACCTGGAGCAGTGTTCACTCAGGAGAAGCTCCAGCACGACCAGACATGTAACTTTATACAAGATTAACTTGTTTGAAACACACTAAATTATATTAACATTTACTAACCATTATTCCGCCAATAAACATCTAAATAAATACATCTCTATCTAAATTAATGATTTATCATCTCCGCGAGCGATCGCAGTTCGAGTATAGTTCTGTGTAAATAGATAAACCGCGCTGTCAGCAGTTATTTCATAATCTAGAATGACAAAAACATTTGAATAATTCTAATAAAACATGCCAGTTGAGAAATGCAATAAAATACAATGTTTTGTTTGTTATAGCTTATTTCAATATTTCTGAGAATATTATTCAGTGAATTAACATTATCCAGTGAATTATTATTATGCACTCTTTAGCCTATTAAACAGCTTATAAACCTAAAACTGTAGTTTAAAATGAAGTTGATATTTTGTTTGAGTTTTCCGTCTTTTCCTCAGGTTTTAAATAGCCTGTAAGCGCCGTGCGCGTTTTACTTTGACTTTAATATCAGCAGCAAATTTGGCGTCAAGCAGTGTTTAAAATAAAAAACAGCAAATACTGTGGAACCAAATAAATGAGAAACGAATGTTTTTTTTTTTTTACATTATCACTTAGATCAGGGGTAATAGATCGTATCCACCTCTCTACGTATTCTGTGTTTAGGAGGAGAAATACGGTTCTCATGGCGCTGTGAATACAGACGTGAGCGGCTCAAAGCCGCTGTATGAGAACATGATACACAAACTACTGCTCTCGCTGGATAAAAGAAGCCAGTGTCACACTAGTACACACAAGTTTGGATGGGCAAGTTTTGTAATCAAGGTAAAGCTGAGTGACATGATCGTGCATTAGGCGCGCGTTATGTCCGTTATAAATGATGCGCAAACGAACCCGTGTATGTGCGCTCTCGATCATATTTCTGCTTGAATACAGCTCAGTATATAGTTGAATACAGCGACGTGAATAGTGAATAATAATAAAATACAATTTTATTTATCATTATTAAATTAATGCAACATAAAGATACATCACAACAAGCCTTTTTAATTATTTATTTAATGTGTATTTTATAATTTATTTACTTTTCACTTGGTAGATCTCGGTGAGTTTTCTCCCAGACTATATGATTAATGTCAGACTCAGAAGTCAAAACGGGCGCTTTTACATTTCGTTTTGAAACTCTTCCACATCGTGTTGTCTGTGTCACCTCACTCTTCTTGTCAGTCATCTCTTTACGTGATAAATGAAATCTGATCTGTGATGTAGAGGTCTGCGGGACTATTTCCGGGATTTTTGTCTTGTCAATAGTCTTGAATTTATTGACTGATAAATGTAAATAACATTTTGCTGCCAACACGGAATAAAGTTTCACAGAGAGGAAAAAGTTATACAAAATTGTAATCCCTATTATAATTTGTTTTGTCAGGATATAATTCGTTTATGCTAACATTCAGCCTACAACACAATAGGAAACAAATGTAGGTTTAGCCTAATAGCTATTTTATTAGTCTTGTCAAAACACTAAATTAATTTAACATCTTGCTGTTAACACAGTGAAAAGTGCAGCAGAAAAAATAAATAAATTCGACACAGTCTGTCATTTAAAATGATAGGATAAGCATAATACAAAAAAAGGAAAGAGAATTGCACGTCCTTCAAGGACAGCGGAGTAATAAATCTGGTCGGGACAGCGCAATGCAGACCTAGACTGCTGTGATGCAAGACTCTCGCTCGCGGTGCAATGCATTTAGCAGCAGCGTTCAGTTTTAATTTTAGTGTCCTCTATCTGAATGAATTTATTTTTATTACTATAAAAACAATCTAAAGGACGGTGGGGGATGGTGCCATGGTGAGCAAGTGATGTAACAGTGTTGCGGCTTAACACCAGTATAACCCTCGTGCGGCAAGCCTACTTCACTCTGTTATTTATTTATTTTATAACAGTAAATAAATATCGGTTCTGAATATCGGTTATCGGTTAAATAAACTTTAAATAATCGATATCGGTATCGGTTATAAAAAGTCAATATCGGTCGATCACTACTTACAATGCCATATTTTAGTGTCATGATGAGTGAATATTGTAGAAAAATTCCACACTAAATACAGGTGTCATGAATCTGGTTGCCACTCACTTCAACTGCACATCACCCATGGACTACATCTCCCATCATGCACTGCACACACACATTCCCATCCACCATTACACCAATCACACAGCTGTCACCATTCACTCATCAACCCTGATTGCCTCACCACACCTGCACCTCATTCACTCACTCACATAAAAGCAGCACACAAACACTCACGCAGTGCGAAGTCTTGTTTTTCCCCTGGTTAACATTTCCGAGCGGTTTCCCTAGTTTGTCTTCCCGTGTTTTACCTGGACTGTTGACTCCCTCTCCTGATTGTTTGCTGCCTGCCTCTCTGACCCTGCCTGCTTTCTGGTAATCCTCTCTGTCTGCCGCCTGCCCTGACCCATTGCTCTGCCTCTGATTTCGACTCTGCCTTGTCTACGTTGCTCTCGATACCCCTGCTTGATATTTGCCTGTTTGACCTTGTCTCTAATAAAAGCTGCAAATGGATCCCCATGCCTCAGACCGTTTGTTACAGAAGACTTCGCCAAAACAGCGATCCAGCGGCTTTTCTAAGGAACCCTGGCCAGGTATGGAAGCATTCAACCAGCTGCTCGACCTGAAACAGGGGAGTTTGCCTATTGAGGAATACGTCACTCGATTCTACGAGATATCTTGCAAGGCACCATTTGATGAGGTTGCATTCAAAGACATTTTTCGTTTTGGCTTAAATGAGCCTATCAAATCATGCTTACCTGCCGGGAGGTTTAATTGTAGCTTAAAGGACTTTATTGACTTTGCATTGCTGTATGCTGGCTCTTCCTTCACTGTGGGTGTTGCAGAGTCCGCTCCAGAGCCCGCTCCGTCCCAGGAGCTTGCAGAGTCCGCTCCAGAGCCCGCTCCGTCCCAGGAGCTTGCAGAGTCCGCTCCAGAGCCCGCTCCGCCCCAGGAGCTTGCAGAGTCCGCTCAGAGCCGCTCCGCCCAGGAGCTTGCAGAGTCCGCTCCAGAGCCCGCTCCGTCCCAGGAGCTTGCAGAGTCCGCTCCAGAGCCCGCTCCGTCCCAGGAGCTTGCAGAGTCCGCTCCAGAGCCCGCTCCGTCCCAGGAGCTTGCAGAGTCCGCTCCAGAGCCCGCTCCGTCCCAGGAGCTTGCAGAGTCCGCTCCAGAGCCCGCTCCGTCCCAGGAGCTTGCAGAGTCCGCTCAGAGCCCGCTCCGTCCCCAGGATCTTGCAGAGTCCGCTCCAGAGCCCGCTCCGTGCCAGGAGCTCGCAGAGTCCGCTCCAGAGCCCGCTCCGTGCCAGGAGCTCGCAGAGTCCGCTCCAGAGCCCGCTCCGTGCCAGGAGCTCGCAGAGTCCGCTCCAGAGCCCGCTCCGTGCCAGGAGCTCGCAGAGCCCGCTCCGTGCCAGGAGCTCGCAGAGTCCGCTCCAGAGCCCGCTCCGTGCCAGGAGCTCGCAGAGTCCGCTCCAGAGCCCGCTCCGTGCCAGGAGCTCGCAGAGTCCGCTCCAGAGCCGCTCCGATCCAGGAGCTCGCAGAGTCCGCTCCAGAGGCCGCTCCGATCCAGGAGCTCGCAGAGTTCGCTCCAGAGCCCGCTCCGATCCAGGAGCTCACAGAGTCCAGCTCTCCTTCGTCTCCGCTGGTCCCGCCCAGCTCTCCTTCGTCTCCGCTGGTCCCGCCCAGCTCTCCTTCGTCTCCGCTGGTCCCGCCCAGCTCTCGCTCTCCGCTGGTCCCGCCCAGCTCTCCTTCGTCTCCGCTGGTTCCGTCCAGCTCACCGATGCCCCCGCTGGTTCCGTCCAGTTCATCGATGCCTCCGCTGGTTCCGTCCAGTTCACCGATGCCTCCGCTGGTTCCGTCCAGTTCACCGATGCCCCCGCTGGTTCCGTCCAGTTCACCGATGCCTCCGCTGGTCCCGCCCAGCTCTCCTTCGTCTCCGCTGGTCCCGCCCAGCTCTCCTTCGTCTCCGCTGGTCCCGCCCAGCTCGCCTTCGCCGCTGGTCCCGCCCAGCTCTCCTTCGTCTCCGCTGGTCCCGCCCAGCTCTCCTTCGTCTCCGCTGGTCCCGTCCAGTTCTACCGAGCGCCCAAGAGAGTCAGAGCCACCTGAGTGCCCAAGAGAGTCAGAGCCGCCCGAGCGCCACCGAGATTCAGCGCTTCCAGAGTGCCCCCTCGAGGTAGTGGAGTTCACCAAGAACTTTCATGGAGGGAGCTCCCCTCCATTGCTCACGAAGACCCCGGACCTTCCATGGCCCATGAGGTCCCCTGATCCATCATGGCTGCCCGAGGCCCCGGATCTACCATGGCCGCTTAAACTCCCTGCCCCGGTTCCTGAAACCAAATGTGCTCTCTCTGCCTCTTGTGTCTCCGTTTCCTCTAGGTCCCAGTCTCGGCCAGGGATCTCTGCTCCGCCCTGGAGGGCGCCTGTCTCGTCTGCTCCACCCTGGTGGGCGCCTGTCTCGTCTGCTCCGCCCTGGTGGGCGCCTGTCTCGTCTGCGCCGCCCTGGAGGGCGCCTGTCACGTCTGCTCCGCCCTGGTGGGCGTCTGTCCCGTCTGCTCCGCCCTGGTGGGCGTCTGTCCCGTCTGCTCCGCCCTGGTGGGCGTCTGTCTCGTCTGCTCCGCCCTGGAGGGCGTCTGTCTCGTCCTGCTCCGCCCTGGTGGGCGCCTGACCTGCCAGAGTCACCTCACGCCTCCGCTGACCTGCCAGAGTCACCTCACGCCTCCGCTGACCTGCCAGAGTCACCTCACGCCTCGCTGACCTGCCAGAGTCACGCCTCCGCTGACCTGCCAGAGTCACCTCACGCCTCCGCTGACCTGCCAGAGTCACCTCATGTCCCTGCTGTCTCGTCCTGCCCTGGTGGGCTCCTGTCTCATTGTCCCCACATGGACCTGGCCCTCCGTTCCCTCCCCCGGTTCCACCTCCGCTCCACCGCCTCCTGGATTGTGCCGAGTGTGTGTGAAGCGTCTGGAAGCCGCCTTTGGGGGCTCTGTCATGAATCTGGTTGCCACTCACTTCAACTGCACATCACACCAATCACTAGTGTTGTCACCATTCATCAACCCTGATTGCCTCACCACACCATTTTCGATACCAGGGAGAGAAAAAACTGCCACAAACATTAAGGGGTCAATTATTATTTTTTTTTTGATAAATATAACATGACAATGAGGTATATTTTACATGAACAAAAATGTCTTGAGGTAGTGCACTTGTTCAAGGTGTAGTGTCTAGTGCCTGCCTCTCTGTGTTGTTTCTTTGCAGGTAATCTCATCTGTCTGGTGCTACAAGAAAATGCCAAACTTTAATAAAACATTTATTTTATTTTGTTTTGACCACACATTTAAAATGAACTGAACTATCTAACTAATCGTAGAACTTAAGTTAATGGTAATAGATATTTGCCTCAGACGTTAGTTAACATGAATAAACAATGAAAATACTTCCAAAACATTTATTAATCTTAGTTAAAAGTATATTTAAACTAACATTTACTAATACATGTACTAATTAAAATCCAAAGTTCTATCTGTTAATATTTTTTTTCATTGGACCAGAGCGAACATGATCCGCTTATTACCTACTGTTATCAAAGATTAAAATATACTGTAGCAAATGCATTGCTCATCGTTCATAAATGCTGGTTAATACATAATATTATTTTATGAACAGATTTTAATGCTTCATATCAGTGATCCACAGCATATTTGTGCATTTACGAAACAATGCTCACTGGATCTACATGAAGACAAATTGCAGAATTTATAATACTTTTTAAAATTTATATTTAAAACATTAATTTACATTTGTACAATAAGACAAATAAGTTAAATCATGAAATTAAAGATTAATACAGATTATTTGTAACTACAAATTACGGTGGCACAGAAGACAACACAAAAGTGGTTTGTAGGTACATTTTCAGATGTTTAATAACTCAGGTCTGTGTGTAATAAAATCGGGCTGTTAGATTACAAACACATTAAAGTTTTAAATATAAATGTGCTTTTAGAGATGTGCTGTGGGATGCTGTTTTATTCAACTACATTTATTTGAGGCGACCCAAAATCATGCAGTACTTGTTTAATTGATCTGTTGTATTATATCAAATTTGCAAACGTAATGCATGTTTAAAAATTAAAACAGGCGCAGGTGTTTTTATATCACTGTATCTGAATGAACACTGTTTGGAAATGTTTGAGTGAGTTCTCAAGACATCTTGCACATGTTATATGTCTGATATATTCTGTCGCTCAGTTTATACCTCTAGTTAACATTACGTTATTTCTCCCGCTTAAATTAAATTTCCTGCTGACAGAGTTGATTTGCATTTTTAAGAACCGTCAAGTAGTAATCGCTGCATCTCAGTCCGTCTGATTGTCAGTGAGAAACTGCTTGAGAACAACAACAGTGCGCACTCACCATCTTTATATTCCTACATGTTTTGCTCAGTAATCACTGATAACGTTTAAATGAGTGAACGAGCACCGTGACAGGCAAACCGGAGTGGATCACGTGTGGTGTATTACAGAACACTTATGCGCTTTGGAGAAGTGAAAGTGACAGGTTCGGCTAGGATCGGAGTATCGATACTTCGAAAATTAGTATTGGTACCGTTCAGATATTTCAGTATCGATACTTATGGGCGATTATCGATATTTTGACAACACTACCATGGACTACATCTCCCATCATGCACTGCACACACACATTCCGTCCACCAACACCAATCACGGAATAGTGTTCTTCACTCATCAACCCTGATGTTTTAACCACCTGCACCTCATTCACTACTCACATAAAGCAGCACACAAACACTCACCCAGCAGCAGTCTTGTTTTCCCCTGGTTAACATTTCAGGGATGTTTCAGCAATTTGTCTTCTGTTTTACCTGGATTTACCCCTCTCCTGATTGTTTGCTGCCTGCCTCTCTGACCCTGCCTGCTTTCTGGTAATCCTCTCTGTCTGCGCCTGCCCTGACCCATTGCTCTGTTAACTATTCATTTCGACTCTGTTCTGTACGTGAATTATCAATAAACTTTGAATATTTGCCTGTTTGTATCCCTTGTTTTTATTTATGCAAATGGTTTTTATCCCGGCATGCCTCAAGAGGTTTGTTACAACAGTAAAAATGATACATATTTAAAACAAATGTACAATATTTCGATCAGATTGTTCCACAGCAAAACAGATGACAGAGGTAAAATATAAACAGAAAACATGTTTTCTTCTTGAAAATATAGCTTGTCCTCAATTAAAAAAAAAATAAGGCTTGCCTTCTGATCAATAATAAACATTTCTGATGATAAATTTGCCTTCCGAAAACCATGTGACATTTGACTTCCTCAAAGTGACTTACAGGGGTATTTTATTTTGTGGTTGATGCAAAATGGCATAATTTTCATCTACATCAAATTCGCTGGCTGTGCTGTTTAAATAAGCTTGGGCTTTATATTTAAAACATTATAATTCAGTACAATAAGACAAATTTTTCCGGCCAATCATGATCAGCAGAGTTAATACAATTATTTGTACTACAAAAGTGGCAACCTCGAGAAGTGGTACTAAAAGTGGCTTGGTACCAGGTACAGTACAGATGTTTAATGAGGCTCAGAGTGGCATGAGTGCAATAAAAATCATAGATTCATGTGGACATTAATGTTTTAAATATAAAGGCTTTGATCACATCAGTCTGAATGCACCTCAGCTGTCTTTCCTTCATTTGGAACTATTTTTGCTAAAATTAAGACAAAATCATAGCACTATTTAAGATCTGTTGTATTATATCAAATTTGCAAACGGTCTTATAAGTTATCAAAAGTGAATTTCAGGAACCTCCTTATGCAGTCTGACGGAATCCGTCGAAATTGACGGAGAACTTTAGTGTGTGAGTTCTCAAGACTCAAAAGCACATGCAAATGTGATATATTCTGTCGGATATACTTCAATGAGTATAATTATTATTAATAGTTCAATTCAGGAAATTAAATTTCACGCTCTGTGTTCTCTGCTAAGAACTGTATCCTCGCCAATGCAACAGTGAAAAGAGACCCTCTGTCGAACAACAACAGTTCGCGTATGTTTAAATGACATGTATTCTTTTCTCTCAAAAATCACTGATAACGTTTAAAATGGAGTAACACGAGCAGTTTATGAACCGGTAAAACCGGAGTGGATCCAGACTAGCTTGTACACTTATTACAGAACACTTATGGCGCTTCCTTCCACTGCATTAATGTGCGGTTGGACACACGGCTCTGTGAACAGCCAGTTTTGCAATGACCTTTTGCATTTCCACTTTAGTACCGCTATAGGTGTCATTATTCGAGCGTCGTTATAATTGCGCCTCAAGTCAACAGTCTTCCCCATGATTGTGTAGCCTACAAACTAGACTCACAACAAAGAAAGGCCTTTGCAGGTGTTCTTCACTCTCGGCATGTGGATGTTTTTAACAACAATGGAGAGTCTATGAGTATGAGAACCTTTTACAGCAGCAGAGACTTCTAACGGGCTGAGAGGGAGGAGAGCAGGGATGTTTTTAACAGCAATGGAGAGGTCTATAATCATCAAAATTTAGCAGCAGAGACTTGGTGACAGTATCAGTCTGTAGGAGGAGAGCATTACAAGTTTCACTTTTTGTGGAATTAGTGAAATAAATTACTTGATGATAGTTAACTATTCATGCAGCGTGTTCTGTAAAGTGAATTATCAATAAACTTTTGATATATTTCAAAATGTACAATGTATCCCTTGTTTTTATTTATGTGACAAATTTTATAATCACGATAACATTAATCATTTGTCTTTTTCAAGAGGTTCATTACGTGCTCATACAATGATACATATTTAATATAGTCTGGAGGTACACTTATTCGATCAGATTGTTTTTAATTGAAGCAAAACAGATACAGAGGTAAAAATATAAACAGAAAACATACTCTGAAAATATAGCAAGTTCAAAAGTAACGTTATACATAAGGCTTTTTCCTTGATCGTGCCATCAAGCTCTCGCTGGATCCGCTCCTCGGCTATCAACGAGATTAGCGTCTGTTCTTCCTCAACAGACAACGACTGCTATTTTGTGGTTGATGCAACAAAATGTGCGTTTGTTTAAACAGAAGTTGCGTCCGATCCTTCGCTGGCTGTGCTGATTTAAATCTAGCGGGTTGGGCTATAGAGGAGGTCTCGTGCAAGTTCAGTGACGCAGTAATGATTTTCTCCGGCCAATCAGTGATCAGCAGAGTTTACACGTCACGTTTTAAAACTGCAGTGCGGCTCGATGGAACCTCGACAGTGGTACTAAAAAGTATCAGGTACCAGGTACAGTACCCAGTGGAAAACCCCCAAAGTGAACCGTGCACCGACCATGATTTGGAAAAGCGCCATTAGAGTGGAGAGAACGTGCTTTAATCCACTCCAGGCTTTGATCACATCCCCTCATCAGTCTGAATGCACCTCGTCTTTCCTTCATTTAAGACTTATTCCTCATTAATGTACATATATAGCACTATTTGACAGAAATGTTGCGTATTGGTCTTAAAGTTATGAAAAGTGAATTTAAACTGAAATATCACATGGTTCCTAAGTATTCAGGAGAACCCTTTAGTGTGTGACACATATATTTAACTCAGGTGCTGTCCATTTCTTCTGGATATTATGGATAACTTCATTCTCATCACATTCTACTTAGTACTTCAGTTTGGAACTTTCATTGGAAAGCAAACTGTATCCTCGCCACAGTGCAACAGTGAAATGAGAATCTGAGGTCAAACGTTATTTAAAGAGCTCAGGACGGTATTTTAAAAATTCAGATATCATAAGAAAAAAAAATTCTGCTGCATTCGGTATGAGCACAGTGGCCTCCATATCCTTACTAATGGAAGACCTTTTTCTGACCACATCTTTTCCTTCCCTTCGCCTCTCTATTAATGTGCTTGGAAAAGAGCTCTGTGAGAGAGGTAAGAAGAACCCAAAGACCTGTGGCTGAGCTCCTCCTTCGGGAGAGGTGTCAAAGGTCGTCAACCATCACTGCAAGTCAACCAGTCTTCCCATGATTGTGTAGCCTACAGAACTCTCTGTGCAAGACACATTTAAAGGCCTTTGCAGGTGTTTTGAGTTAAAAACACCTGATTAGAGTGTGGCACCAGGTGTCTTCAATATTGAACCTTTTCACAATATGGTCTGATTTTAGACCAAGATACTGAATTTGGGGTTTTCCTTAATTGTCACTTATAATCATATTAAAAGAAATAAACACTTGAAATATATCAGTCTGTGTGGAATGAATGTATACATTATACAAGTTTCACTTTTGAATGGAATTAGGTGAAATAAGCATCACTTTTTGTGATATTCTAATTCAGCTGCAGGGACAGCACGACTGTATATATATATATATATATATATATATATATATATAGGGATATATGGACAAAATCTTATATCATGCTCAGGACCTCAGACTTTTTTATATCACGATAACAATATATATATATATATCATGATATAGTTTTTTTGATTTTTAGGTTTTATTATATTAAAATCTTTAATACCATGATCTGTTTCATAGTCCTTGTCACCAATGTCAATATCAAACCCAATTGAGCCTAAAGAGAGAGAAAAACATCAACCTCACCAAGATAAATAAACAGTCAGTGACAGAAATAAGGATCTGCTAATTGCAATAGGACAGAGGACAAATCCAGGTGTGAAAAACACTACATACATTGTGTAAATGAATTAGACTTCACTGTATTAATTATATTTATCTATCTATAATAGATATAAAGGGTCTGAATACTATAGGACTATGGGCATTTTATAAATATATCATAATCACTGGGTATTATTTTATTTATTCTCTTTAAAGTTACAAAGTGATTTAGTCAAGAACAGTGAGAGATTTTCTAGCAGTGTGCTATGATTTACATGAATGGCAGACAGAACAAATATTTGACACACACACACAGAGACCAAGTCCAGGATCTTTCAATACACTGTAACAAACTGTTTAATTAATTAGAGATTTCTATCTTAAGACCCAAGAAAATTGCTGATTGTAAAGTATGATACTGAAACATATTAATATAACCGAAGGAGTGTTTATGTAATTGTTCAGAACAGTCGGCGAAAAAACTGCTCATAAGGCTAGGACACATAAAAATGAGCATCTGTTGTTTGATTTTAACAGCTTAAAATCTTAAATCTGATTAAAACTGCAATGAATAAAGGCGTGTGACCACGCTAGCTGTAGTCCGTCATTGTGAACAAGCTCCTGGTTGAATGTCCTGGCACTTATGTGAACATAATTTTAACGCCTGTCTTCATAACAATAACCTATTTCATATATATAAATATATTAAATTAACAATGAAGAAGGTATTTGGAAACAATGTATTTTGAACTTTGATATAAGCGAAGGAACATAATAGAGCGAATAGACTTTTCTATTTCGTCCATCCGATATACAGTGAGTCTGAGGTATTCAGACTCTCTCTTAAATTTTCTCACTCTCTTGTTCTCTCTCTCAGCCATTTCTCTCCTCTCATTTACAAAGCTGCTTTTTTTCAGCCATTTAAATAGTTCACACAGCACCCCATATTGGTTTTAATAGCAAATTGGTCATTATTTTGTTTCAGATTTATTAATTTAATTTAGGAAATATGAAATATCACATGGTCCTAAGTATTCAGACCCTTGTTAAATTCAAGTTTCATATTTTAACTCAGGTGCTGTCCATTTCTTTGATCATCCTTGAGATGGTTCTACACCTTCAAATAAATAACTGTGTTTGATTAACTGATTGGACTTTATTAAGAAAAGTCAAAATAAGATCATACAGCTCATGTTACATGTCAGAGCAAATTACACCTGTATGAGGTCCAAAGGAATACCAAGAGCTCAGAGACTTAATTGTGGCATCACAGATTCTTCACATTTAACACGAAAAAAACACATATTCTGCTGCATATAAATTCCTATATCAACCAGTGGAATAATCCTTATTATTTCAGCAAGACCTTTGGGACGAATAATTTAGAGCTGGCCGTCCGGCCAAACTGTCTTCATCGAATGGAAAAGAGCCTTGGTGAGAGAGGGAGAGAAGCATCACTGTGGCTGAGCTCCAGAGATGCATTCGGGAGATGGGAGAAAGTTGTTTGAAAGTCAACCATCACTGCAGCCCTCCACCAGTCGGGGCTTTATTAACAGAGTGGCCTGCAAACCTCTCCTCAGGCTGCAAGACACATGAAAGCCCGCATGGAGTTTCACACTCTGAAGGACTCCAAGATGGTGACAAATAAGATTCTCTGGTCTGATGAGACCAAGAAGAACGTTTTGCCTTAATTCTAAAACAAATAAAACCAGGCACTGCTCATCACCTGTCCAATACAGTCCCAACAGTATATAAATTCAGCATATAGATGAATTTTTCAGCTAACAGTTACGACTTGCCAAGAGGAAAGTTAGACACTTCACAGGGATATCCTGGACAAAAACCTTCTCCAGAGTGCTCAGGACCTCAGACTGGGCGAAGGTTTACCTTCAACAAGACAATGACCCTAACACAGCTAAAATAATGGAGTTGGCTTCACAACAACTTTTGACTGTTCTTTGTAAACAAACAAGGCTGACTTAAACGCAATTGAGCATCTCTGGAGAGACCTAATTTAATGACCACCTGCAACGTGGCCATCCAACCTGACAGAACTGGAGAGGATCTGCAAGGAGGAATGGCAGAGATCCCCAAATCCAGGTGTGAAAAACTTGTTGCAAAATCTTTCCCACAAAATCGATATTCTATAATTAAATAGAAATATTCTACTAAATACTGAGCAAAGGGTCCCTGAATACTTAGGACCATGTGATATTTCAGTTTTTCTTTTTAATAAATCTGCAAAAATGTCAACAATTCTGTGTTTTTCTGTCAATATGGGGTGCTATGTGTACATTAATGAGGAAAAAATCTGAATACTTTCCGTACCCACTGTATATCGTCATATCACACAGCCCTATATATATATATATATATATATATATATATATATATATATATATATATATATATATATATATATATATATATATATATATATATATATATATATATATATATATATATATATATAAATAAATAAAACAAAGAGCATTTATTTCACAAAAATTAAGTAAAAACTAGGGTCGACCGATTATTGGCGCCGATATTAAGCATTTTTTACAATTATCAATATCGGCCATTTTCAAAACAGATTTGCAGATAATATTTTTTTTTATTTTTTTTATTATGCAAACAAACATACTATTTACAGGTGACATTATTTATTGGTGAATAAATGTACTATTTGGCTCGATGCAGCCTGTCTGAGCTCAACACTCTGTGGCCTAGAGCAATCTCCGCCCACCGCTCATCTGATATGTAGGGAGTCACGAGTCCGACCAATCAACGCGGAAAACTGAAGGCAGTCTCACACCGAAAGCACTTGCTAACTGGAGCTACAGTGATCACGCATCAGTTGTCTCTCAAAGGTAAGGCAGCAGCAGACGTTGCTGAAGTTGCAATAAATCACAATCCACTATACTGAAGTTGCAAAACACCTCAATATAAACTATGATGTCCGCGATGCGGAAAATGCGGGCGGAATCGCGGAATGCAGTCATATAATGGAATTTACAGTATAACGCGGAATGTGTCGAAGTTTGGATGAATTAATCAAAAGTAGGTCAGTACACTTAAATCGACTCACGCTATGGACTAGTATCTATAAATATTAAGCCGCAAAAACACTTTAAATATGAATCCTGCATGTTCTGCATCTCTGTTAATGAATGACACAGACGTGCGGTTTCATTTACTGCACACATACATACTGACTAACGTGTGATGCTCGCGGTGTTTTCAGCATCTGCCGTCTCACTAAATGAGGACATAAATACATGAACAACATCCCCAGAACTGCTCGGACAGTCACTTCATGAGCATTTGACCATTTCATTTGAGTAAAACAATGGTCATATCATATATACATAGGCTACAGAAACTTAAAAGGTCCTCATGGCAACCTGTCAAAATATAAGTTCGGTTTAACCGAATATATTACTGTGGTGCAGTAGAATATACCTAATACAACTACAACAATTATTACAACTTTTGTTGAGAATAATCACACAATACGCTAAATACGTTTACTTTAATTTTTACAAAATGTTTACAGAATGCTTCTGGGTGATCCCTGCACTTATGTTATTATTAATATTACTGTTTAATGTTGTTGTTATTAACAGTTTTCAGAATTAAAGACATGTTTAAAAGCATTTAAATAAAGTTTTTTTTTTTTTGTCAGAGCTCTTGTTATTATTCATTTTGGCATTCATTTTCACACCAGACACGTATATCGGTTCAAAATATCGGTTATCGGTGTAGGGGTCGACCGATTATCGGCGCCGATATTAAGCATTTTACCGATTATCGATATCGGCCATTTTAAAAACAGATTTGGTGAATTTTTTTTTTTTTTTTTTTTTTTATGCAAACAAACATACTATTTACAGGTGACATTATTTATTGGTGAATAAATAATACAGGTGAAACTATTTAATGTTTAAATGCACTATTTGGCTCGATGCAGCCTTTCTGAGCTCAACACTGTGACAGTGAGGCGATCTCTCAATCTCTGAGAGCAATCTCCGCCCACCGCTCATCTGATATGTAGAGAGTCACGAGTCCGACCAATCAACGCGGAAAACTGAAGGCAGTCTCACACCGAGAGCACTTGCTAACTGGAGCTGCCTCAGTGATCACGCATCAGTTGTCTCTCAAAGGTAAAGCAGCAGCAGACGTTGCTGAAGTTGCAAAACACCTCAATATAACCCATGATGTCCGCGATGCGGAAAATGCGGGCGGAATCGCGGAATGCAGTCATATAATGGAATTTACCGTATAACGCGGAATGTCATGGAATGTGTCAAAGTTTGGATGAATTAATCAAAAGTAGGTCAGTACACTTAAATCGACTCGCGCTATGGACTAGTATATATAAATATTAAGCCGCAAAAACACTTTAAATATGAATCCTGCATGTTCTGCATCTCTGTTAATGAATGACACAGACGTGCGGTTTCATTTACTGCACACATACATACTGAAGCGTGTGATGCTCGCGGTGACTTCAGCGCCTGCCGTCTCACTAAATGAGGACATCAATACATGAACAACATCCCCAGAACTGCTCGCAGAGTCACTTCATGAGCATTTGACGGTTTCATTTGAGTAAAACGATCGTCATATCATATATAGGCTACAGAAACTTAAAAGGTCCTCATGGCAACCTGTCAAAATATAAGTTCGGTTTAGCCGAATATATTACTGTATACGTAATACAACTACAACAATTATTACAACTTTTGTTTAGATACGCTAAATACGTTTACTTTAAGTTTTACAAAATGTTTACAGAATGCTTCTGGGTGATCTATGTACTTATGTTATTATTAATATTATTCATATTACTGTTTATTTAATGTTGTTGTTATTAACAGTTTTCAGAATTAAAGACATGTTTAAAAGCATTTAAAGAACGTTTTTTGTCAGAGCTCTTGTTATTATTAATTTTGGCATTCATTTTCATTTTACACCAGACACGATATCGGTTCAAAATATCGGTTATCGGTCTACTTGATCTGTAATAATCGGTATCGGCCCTGAAAAACACATATCGGTCGACCCCTAGTCGCGTGTCAAGTCACGCTTCCGTGCGTCTTACAGACTGTAACTTACAATCACAACTTTATTGTGCTGTTACTCATTTCGAACAGCATTTCTCAAGATTCAAAATTTTTGTTCGTCACATACATAATTATACAGAATATAACCAGCAGTTAAATGTAATTGTCACCTCTCGACAGCATCAGGCGTTGTATTAATGGTGAGTAGAATTATTTATTTATTTAAATAAATGTAATCATTTAGATATCATAATATTTTTCCTATAAATAATATTATAAATCTGGTTGGTTTGTATTGGTGACTAATATGTAAATAACATGCGTGCTGCCCGTGAGACTTGCACGGTCGAAAAATAGGTAGAGAACCACTGATTTAAACATATAGCCTACAAAGTGAAAATATCATGATATTTTTGGGTTATAAAAACAACCTAGGGGACTGTTAATGAAACGTGGAAACTGCTCCTGAATAGAATGAATATCACACCGTCATGCAAATCCTTCTCAGCAAACACAAGCAGTACAGTTATGTGATGTGTTGGTGCTGTAGGCTACTTTTATTGTACTGTACTGCTGCATGCTTGTAGTTTCTGCACTTTAGTGAAGTTATATAACGTTACAGCGCGGCATTCGCGCAAGTGCAATAGAAGAGCGCGCTCCACCAGCACAGAATAACATCTGACAGGACAATTCGTTTTTTTCTGAGGGGAGATACTTTTTATTTCATAAGTTACGAAAATAACGATAGAATAATCCCACTGACATTAAACCTGTCAACATCTCATCTGACCTCAGATACTGAATTGGGACAGCGCGTTTTTCTCAAGCACTCTTTCTTTCCTTAGGCTGCATCGAAGTCAGATGATCTGACAGAAGTGACAACAGCTTTCCGGCACGTCTTTTAAAATAAAAGTCTTGCATCAGAAAAGCATTTAGCATTTTTTGTTGATGTCGTTTCTTTGGCTTTAAACAATCCTCTTTGGCTTTAAACAACCCTCTCAGAACGGTCTCGCAACCCACTTTTGGGCTGCATACCCAGCACTTTTGGCCGACCAGTTGAGAAACACTGTAATAGATTGTATTTAACACACAGAAGAGTGACGATCGGGTCAACACAGAGAAGTATAGAAGTTATAGTTACATTTAAAAAATAAAAAAAAAACCTGCGCTGGTATTGGATCGGTATCAGCCGATCATCAGAATGTGCGGTATCAGATCGGATCGGTTCTGAAAAAAAGGTATCGTTGCATCCCTACTGAAAAGCCAACAGTGATGCATTAGTTGCTAATAATAAAAGAAGCACAGTGCACCACTCTAACACTCTTGATTGGTACCTTTTATAAAAGCACAAGTCTGCCACATGAATTTAGACACTTAATGAGACAGGATTCTCTTTGGCCCACCACAGCTAGAAAGGGATTAATTAAAAAAGACAAGTGAAAAGGGTAAATGGCGCCAACACTCTTCAGATCCTAAGAGAAGTCGTTGGAACTGCAGCATTAGGAATACAAATGTTAAAGCCGTCTGAAGAACGACTCCATCCAATACTCCCAGCTCAGACTCCATGAGAAGTTTTAAAACCAATTAGCGAATATTGATGAAGCAACTGAAGGTATTAGGTACCACTAATGAATTAGAGGCTAAGAGCTTAAGACCATTATTTCCAAAGTAAAAGGCTTCGCTGACAGACCACTACAAGCGTTGGACTTCACTAGTGACAGCTTTAGCTCGTACTTTTACACACACCACTACGCAATAACGCGTTAACTTGCCCAGCCCACTTTAAAATTATTTATTTCTGTGAAGCAGCGCTGAATTTTCACCAGCCATTACTCCAGTCTTCAGTGCCACATGATCCTTCCAAAATCATTCTAATATGCAGATTTTTTATCAGTGTTGAAACTATCTAACAAATCTGTTCAGAAAGAAAGAAAAACTTTTAAATGGTAGCTTGTATTGTAACACAACATTTCTATTTTGAATAAACACAAAATCCTGAAAAAAATATTAAACAGCACAACTTTTTCCAACACTGATTATAAATCAGCAATTTAGAAGGATTTCTGAAGCATCATGAGTAGAGATCGACCGATATATCGATTAACCGATATTTTCCCCAATATTTAAGCATGTAGGGATGCACCGATATAAAAATGTTGGTCGATACGATAACTGATAATTCTTTATATTTTAAAGCCGATAACCGATATGTTGGCCGATAAATCTTTATCCAAATTTGTATATACTTTTTGAGAGCCTGATTAAAAAAAAGGTATCATCATTAAAAGCCACATCCCAAACACTTTAACATAAGCAGCCTAGTTTGAACAGTGTAAGTTAAAAACAAATATTTTACTCTCCCATTACCAAATTTCGCCATAAAATGTCTCACAAATAAAATACAATGCAAACAAGTCATTGGACATCATTACATGTGTAAAGAATCAAAATGCATGAGCCATGGATGAATAAAACAAGAGCCATCTCCATGGACAATAATGAAATTATATTAATTACTAAACCATATTGTTGATGAAAATAAGAGAAAATAAAAGTGGTGGTTATTATTAATAATGCTTAAGTGATTTTGAACAAGTAACAAATTAATAGACTACCACTGTTTAAAATAGCAGCTGTTTGAGCTGCGTGCGCTGTATGAAGCTGAATGAACACTGGTAAACTTAAGCGCTTGTTATATCGGGTTAATTAGGCTACATGAGAATCAGATATTTATAAAACATAAACATAATATCACAACTTATATATGCACAAAAATGCACAAGTTATTTTGAACTAAGTCATGTGCTAGTCAGATGTGTAACTCGTGGACGCGCACTTGGCTTCCCGTAACAACGCACTGAAACACGGAAACTAAATCCAAAGAATTCACAACTTTTTATTATAACAAGGTTCTCATTAGAATGTTATATACACACAGTCCCAATCATAGTTATTAGTTGTGCGCTGCTGTTTGAGCTGCATGCACTGAGCTAAAGATGATCACCGGCAAACTGAAGCGCTCTATTAACGCTCTATTAACCTAACCAAATGCATTCTATATGAGATAAAGCAGATATACATAAAATAAACACAATATTACTACATACAATTGCACAAAA
Source organism: Gymnocypris eckloni scoliostomus (assembly GCA_027564155.1). NCBI lineage: Eukaryota > Metazoa > Chordata > Actinopteri > Cypriniformes > Cyprinidae > Gymnocypris > Gymnocypris eckloni. The sequence goes on along the minus strand of CM050421.1, from coordinate 20,640,373 downwards.
GGCTACAAATGCACAAGCAAACTTAACTGTCATGGAGGTGTAGCTTCATTGTGGACGCCCTCAACGCACGCACAAAACACAATGCACAACGTCATTTACAGTAATGTTCTTATTATAATTTTATGTAGCCTTTATGACAGACTTGCTCTGCACATGTTGCACATAAGTGTATTGTCCTTTTCAAAGTGATTCCAATCATATTCCAATCAAGCATTTCAAAACCATCATGGTGAACAGCGCACATCTGAAGTGTCTCTGAAAGAAATAATGCATTATTTATCGGCTTAAAGATATCGAACAAATTTTCTTATCTGGCCAATACCGATAACAGAAAAATGGGTATTTATCGGCCGATACCGATATGGTGGCCGATATATTGTGCATCCCTAAAATGCAGCAATCCATAGGTAAAATAACTGAAGAAAACATACTGTTATTTTCCATCACAAACAAAATCTGCACTACAAAAAGTAACACATATACAATTTAATACTGACAACCATGTCATTAGCTCATGTGGTAGGAAAAAAAGTTTGCACACTAGTGTTCCAATAAGCCACGTTGAAACTCTCCTGTTATTATTTTTTTATATATATATATATACTTTATGAATAGAACTGAGATATTTCAGACCTATTGAAATTATTTTCATGAGATAGCGAAGGTGGGGTGGTGTTTCTGATATCAGCGAGCGAGGAGCGGGAAATGGCCTTTGACTATGTATATTTTTTTTGGGCCCGATGCTAAACTTACTTGCTGACCCCTGATATATAGTATAGTTCCAAACCCATAATATCACAGTTCAACCTCAAAACATGTTGGTTTTTTTTAATAGTATCTTTTCACAAGACTTGGATTACACATGTATTCATTTTAGAATGCTTTTATGACCTTTTTGTATCTTCTAATTTTGGTTACCCACCTGGACTTTCAATGACAGAAACACCTCAGGTTTCATTAAAAAATATATTAATTTGTGTTTCAAAGGTGAACCAAAGTCTTGTGGGTTTGGAACAATATGAGAGTGAGGAAAATAAGTGAATTTAGATTTAACTACACCTTTTCATTTATAATTTGTTCCTCATTTCGTTTTGGGATGTTGTTCAGATATAAACAAATTGCCGATCATAGAATATGTGCATACATGCGGTATTTGGTGCAAGAGCACACATGGGCCGCACTGCTGTCTTCATGACATAGCTTAAGTCCTAGGACAAGGATTTTCCACCGACCCCAACCGAAAGAATAATAAGTCTCGGATAAGTGGTTCTTAATGGCCAGAGAGTCTCAGAGACTTTGCGTGTCACGACCAGGATGCTTCCAACAAACCAGGTAATGGCTATAACTCATATTAATGCTCTGACCCCATTTAACCTTCCTTAGTGTAAAGAAATAATGCACAAGCTGCATAAGCTGCCTCGCACACCAGCCAATTGGATGGGTCAGGAAAGAGTGTCGAACAATCCACGCCCTCACTAGTGGCGCGACCTCCTGCGGATTGTGAACTGTCAGTACTCAGAAACACCCTCCGCCTACTTGCTCTAATGAATCTGCTATAATTCACAGGCACATTGGCAGATGTTCCAAATGTCTGCCACTCTCTTATTTGTGCCGCCCACCTCAAAGCTCTCGTTTCAGATCTTACTCTCATAATCAGCCTCAGAATGCGGAGTCTTCTCCTCTTTTCGAAACCACCGCTCATTAACTAAAATCTTCTCATGGGAAAATGTCTCTCACCTTACAGTTTAGGTGGCTCAGTTCCTTGTCAATACTGTACTCAGAGAAGATTACTGTAAACTGTGAATTTAGATTGCAGTGAAGAATTTTAGTTTCTCTCCACCATGTGAAAGGCTCTCTGTGACTGGGTCTCCTGTAGTCCCAGTGCATTATTCAATCTTCCCTGAACCATGTGGAACTGCTTAAACACACACACAACACAGTGAATGAAGCCAATCCCCAACTGTCACAGGACATTGACCTTCATTGTCAAGTGCAATATACAGTGATTGCTTTCACAGATGTGCTCTGTACTAACAAAACCTAAAGAAAGTTTCAGCAAGTCTTTTCCTTTCTGTTTAGCTGTAATTCACACCCTCTCACATCTCATAGATTCAATCGTCTACATAGCCCTGCAATGAATGCATTTTGCCAATAAAAAAATTATATTCCATTCAATTAGTCAATAAGACAAATATATAAATAAAGTTTAAAAAAAAATAAGTCAATAAGTAAATCAATCATGCAATTACTTTTGAGTTAGCCACCTGGCAACAATGCTGTGAAATTCATTGCAAGAGACAGGGAAAGTCAATGTTATTTAAAGAAAAATTAATTTCAATGCTATTTAAGTAATTTGTATAATGTTATAACTAGGGCTGTCACAGTGAAGGAATTTCCCTTGCGGTAATTTTGAATGGCTCAATAGCACGGTATGCGGTATTACCGAGCACACACACATACATACTAGGGGTCGACTGATTATCGGCGCCGATATTAAGCATTTTTACGATTATCGATATCGGCCATTTTCAAAACAGATTTGCCGATAATGTTTTTTATTTTTTTATGCAAACAAACATACTATTTACAGGTGACATTATTTATTGGTGAATAAATGCACTATTTGGCTCGATGCAGCCTGTCTGAGCTCAACACTCTGTGGCCTAGAGCAATCTCCACCCACCGCTCATCTGATATGTAGGGAGTCACGAGTCCGACCAATCAACGCGGAAAACTGAAGGCAGTCTCACACCGAAAGCACTTGCTAACTGGAGCTGCGTCAGTGATCACGCATCAGTTGTCTCTCAAATGTAAGGCAGCAGCAGACATTGCTGAAGTTGCAATAAATCACAATCCACTACACTGAAGTTGCAAAACACCTCAATATAACCTATGATGTCCGCGATGCGGAAAATCGCGAAATGCAGTCATATAATGGAATTTACCGTATAACGCAGAATGTCATGGAAATTGTCGAAGTTTGGATGAATTAATCAAAAGTAGGTCAGTACACTTAAATCGACTCGTGCTATGGACTAGTATCTATAAATATTAAGCCGCAAAAACACTTTAAATATGAATCCTGCATGTTCTGCATCTCTGTTAATGAATGACACAGACGTGCAGTTTCATTTACTGCACACATACATACTGAAGAGCGTGTGATGCGTGCTGTGTTTTCAGCATCTGCCGTCTCACTAAATGAGGACATAAATACATGAACAACATCCCCAGAACTGCTCGGAGAGTCACTTCATGAGAATTTGACCTTTTCATTTGAGTAAAACCTCATATCATATATACATAGGCTACAGAAACTTAAAAGGTCCTCATGGAAACCTGTCGAAATATAAGCTCGGTTTAGCCGAATATATTACTGTATACATAATACAACTACAACAATTATAACAACTTTTGTTGAGAATAATCACACAATACGCTAAATACGTTTACTTTAAGTTTTACAAAATGTTTACAGAATGCTTCTGGGTGATCCCTGCACTTATGTTATTATTAATACTACGGTTTAATTAATGTTGTTGTTATTAAAAGTTTTCAGAATTAAAGACATGTTTAAAAGCATTTAAAGAACGTTTTTTGTCAGAGTTCTTATTATAAATTTTGGCATTCATTTTCACACCAGACACGTATATCGGTTCAAAATATCGGTTATCGGTCTACTTGATCTGTAATAATCGGTATCGGCCCTGAAAAACACATATCGGTCGACCCCTAATTCATACACACACACACATATATATACAAACCCGATTCCAAAAAAGTTGGGACACTGTACAAATTGTAAATAAAAACAGAATGCAATGTGGAAGTTTCAAATGTCAATATTTTATTCAGAATACAACATAGATGACATATCAAATGTTTAAACTGAGAAAATTGATAATTTTAAGGGAAAAATAAGTTGATTTTAAATTTCATGGCATCAACACATCTCAAAAAAGTTGGGACAAGGCCATGTTTACCACTGTGTGGCATCCCCTCTTCTTTTTATAACAGTCTGCAAACGTCTGGGGACTGAGGAGACAAGTTGCTCAAGTTTAGGAATAGGAATGTTGTCCCATTCTTGTCTAATACAGGCTTCTAGTTGCTCAACTGTCTTAGGTCTTCTTTGTCGCATCTTCCTCTTTATGATGCGCCAAATGTTTTCTATGGGTGAAAGATCTGGACTGCAGGCTGGCCATTTCAGTACCCGGATCCTTCTTCTACGCAGCCATGATGTTGTAATTGATGCAGTATGTGGTCTGGCATTGTCATGTTGGAAAATGCAAGGTTTTCCCTGAAAGAGACGACGTCTGGATGGGAGCATATGTTGTTCTAGAACTTGGATACACCTTTCAGCATTGATGGTGCCTTTCCAGATGTGTAAGCTGCCCATGCCACACGCACTCATGCAACCCCATACCATCAGAGATGCAGGCTTCTGAACTGAGCGCTGATAACAATTTGGGTTGTCCTTGTCAAGGTTCAAGGTTTCTTTATTTGTCACACAATAAATTATACAGGGTATAATCAAAAGTGAAATGTAGGTCAAATCAGGTCCGCTCAGTGGACAGTGCAAAGAATAAAAAATTATATAAAAGTAACACCACACAAGAGCATATATATAGGTAAAAAAATAAATAAAAGTAAAATGTGCAGTAGAATAAAGAAAAGTGCAAAACAGTAAGATGTGCAAACAAGTAGGATGTGCAAAAACAGTATATGGGACTTAATAAATAGTACTATAAACAGGAGGGATGAGAGGGATGTGCAAACGGCTTTTTATTTATTTTTTATTTATTAAACAGAGTTTGTGTTTAGGAGCCTGATGGCCTGAGGGAAGAAGCTCCTCCTTAGTCTTTCAGTCTTTGCCATCATGCTCCTGAAGCGCTTGCCAGATGGCAGTAAACGGAAAAGATGGTTACCGGGGTGATTCGAGTCCTTGATGATTTTTACAGCTCTGCTTTTGCAGCGTTTGAGGTAGATGACCTGCAGAGAGGGGAGAGCAGACCCTGAGATGCGCTCAGCTAAGCGCACGACTCTCTGCAGAGCTTTACAGTCCTGGTTTGTGGCGTTACCATACCACACTGAGATGCACTGAGTCAGAACACTTTCTATGGCCCCTGAATAGAAAGTTTTCAGGATAGCTAGAGAGACCCTGAATTTCCTCAGCTGTCGCAGATGGTACAGCCTTTGCCTGGCTTTCTTAACCTGAGTTTGAATGTGTGTAGTCCATGTCAGGTCCTCGGAGATGTTTACACCGAGGTGTGTTTACACACACTTGGAGCAGTGCCCTCTTTAGTCCGGATGACATGGCGTCCCAGTTTTCCAAAAAGAAGATTTTTCCAAGATTTTGATTCGTCTGACCACAGAACAGTTTTCCATGCAGCTCAGATGACGGGAGTTAATTGCCGCTTTTCCACTGCATGGTACGGTACGGTTCGGCACGGCTCGTTACGGTACGGCTCAGTTCGGGTCGGTTTGCGTTTCCACTGCAGTTTAGTACCGCTTTAGAGTGGGCAGGATTATTCGCGTGTTGATATAGTTGCGCTGCCTCTACTGCCATGACATCATCATAAACGCGCCACAAACAAACTCACAACAAATAAAGGACACGGAATAGTGTTCTTCGTTCTCGGCATGTGGATGTTTTTAACAGCAATGGAGAGGTCTATGAGAATGCTTGGGATTTACCCCCAGCAGCAGAGACTGTGGTGGCAGTGCCATCACTGTGGCTGTAGATGAGGAGGGCAGGTATGCTGCATTACTTGATTAGTTAACTATTCATGTAGCGTGTTCTGTAAAGTGAATTATCAATAAACTTTTGAATATTTCAAAATGTACAATGTATCCCTTGTTTTTTTATTTATGTGATGGTTTTTATAATCGTGGCATTAATCATTTGTCTTTTTCGAAAGTTTCGTTACGTGCTCATACAATAATACATTTTTAATATAGTCTGGAGGTACACTTATTCGATCAGATTATTTTTAATTGAAGCAAAACACAGATACAAAGGTAAAAATATAAACAGAAGACATACTCTGAAAATATAGCAAGTTCAAAAGTATATACATAAGGCTTTTTCCTTCGGCGTCGCTCCATCAAGCTCTCACTGGATCCGCTCATCGGCTATCAACGAGAGGAACGTCAGTACTTCCTCAACAGACATTTTTTTTGTTGATACAAAAAGGTGAGTTTGTTCAAACAAAAATTGCGCCCGTTACTTCGCTGGCTGTGCTGATTTAAATCTATGTTGGGTAGGGGTCGACCGATATGTGTTTTTCAGGGCCGATGCCGATACCGATTATTACAGATCAAGTGGACCGATAACCGATATTTTGAACCGATATACGTGTCTGGTGTAAAAATGAAAATGAATGGCAAAATTAATAATAACAAGAGCTCTGACAAAAAACGTTCTTTAAATGCTTTTAAACATGTCTTTAATTCTGAAACCCGTTAATAACAACAACATTAAATAAACAGTAATATTAATAATATTAATAATAACATAAGTGCAGGGATCACCCAGAAGCATTCTGTAAAAATTTTGTAAAACTTAAAGTAAACGTATTTAACATATTGTGTGATTATTAATATTTATAGATACTAGTCCATAGCGTGAGTCGATTTAAGTTTACTGACCTACTTTTGATTAATTCATCCAAACTTCGACAAATTCCATGACATTCCGCGTTGTACGGTAAATTCCATTATATGACTGCATTCCGCGATTCCGCCCGCATTTTCCGCATCGCGGACATCATAGGTTATATTGAGGTGTTTTGCAACTTCATTGTAGTGGATTGTGATTTATTGCAATCGTATTGTACCTTTGAGAGACAACTGATGTGTGATCACTGAGGCAGCTCCAGTTAGCAAGTGCTTTCGGTGTGAGACTGCCTTCAGTTTTCCGCGTTGATTGGTCGGACTCGTGACTCCCTACACATCAGATGAGCGGTGGGCGGAAATTGCTCTGAGTGTTACGGCCACAGAGTGTTGAGCCCAGACAGGCTGCATCGAGCCAAATAGTGCATTTAAACATTAAATAATTTCACCTGTATTATTTATTCACCAATAAATAATGTCACCTGTAAATAGTATGTTTGTTTGCATAATAGTAAAAATAAAAAATAAAAAAAAAAGATCTGCAAATCTGTTTTGAAAATGGCCAATATCGATAATCGGTCGACCCCTAATGTTGGGTCTCATGTCGCAAGTTCAGTTACGCAGTAATGACAATTTTCTCCGGCCAATCAGTGATCAGCAGAGTTTACACGTCACGTTTTGGTAACGGTACGGATCGCTTGGAACTAGGGCTGGGCGATAATTCGATAACGATAATTATCGCGATATAATTTTCCTCTAAAACGATATGACTAAGTTAGAAAAATGTTCGATATAATGTTTATGCGCCAAAAGCGGAACGAAACCACGTGACTCATTTGAATCGTGCCACACGGACCATTTATCCGCTCGGATCACAGTTCAAACTGCCGCGCGGCACTAGCTCACTAGAGCAGATGCGTTTACTCGGTCACGTGATCACTAAGCAGTGCTGTGAGATCCAGTCAGTAGGCGTGTTCGACTTAAAGCGGCGCTGCACAGAATGGTCAGTGTAAGACATCAAAGTACCGCGAGCCATTCAAAGCATAGGTTTCATCTGCTCTTATCGCCTCGCAGTACTTTGATGTCATACAATGACCATTCTGTGCAGCCGCTTAAGTCGAACACGCCTAATGTGAGAACACATGTTTAACATGAGAAACACTGTGCAACGAGACAGTCAGAAGGCTTTTCAATATGTACATCGCCATTATTTACCATGGATTTACTGTAGTAACATTCACTGCACTATGGTATTGTGGCAGAAATGTGGGATATTCACATTTAATATTATTACAGGAGTAATGGTATATAATTATAGTAAGTATGTGTGGTTAAGGCAGCTATAGCATGTGTACATTTATACTGAATGGTTTTAGACTACTGTCTTTCATACAAATAGACTACTTAAAAACCATTTAGTTATATTTTGACCATGTTATTGAGGTGCTGTGTGGTTTTAACTGTTTCTTTATTTAAATGTATACTACTATAGGAGACCAATGCTTAATAAAAATTAAAACTTGGTCAGAATACATTATACCATATAAAACGGAGGTTGCTACAGATGTTACTGATGTAAAGATGTTACTGATTTTGATAATGAACAAAAATGTTACTGCATCCTAACTCAAGCTACGATCAAATGTGTATTTCTAAGAGACAAAAAAGTGATATTATTATCATTCATATTATGAGGCAACCCAAACCGGTTTCTTGATTTTGAAACAATATCAACTCATTAGAACATGCAGAAACTAAGAAATACAGATCTATTTAGATAATTATTGTGTTAAGGAAAATTAATGGTCTGGTTTCTAAAACTTTCACTTTGGAGCAAAAATATGGCTTTAAACTTGAAAGAAATAAAGATTTGACATTTATCGTGATAATTATCGATATCGACTGATATGAAAATAATTATCGTGATAATTTTTTGGGCCATATCACCCAGCCCTACTTGGAACCACGGCCGAGGTGGTACTAAAAAAGTACCAGGTACCAGGTACAGTACCCAGTGGAAAACCCCCCAAAAGTGAACCGTACCGATCCGTACCATGCCACCATGCAGTGGAAAAGTGCCAAATGACTACTGCTATGTTCATTAACATACTAGTTTTGTACAGCACAAAGTTTGTACAGACATTAAATGCATGGCAGTTCAAGCTGAATTAATTGCTGGAAATTGTAAAGGAGAAGAAAAATATGAAGTCTCACAATCCCGCAAGCTACAAAACAGCCAAAGTGCCAAACCATAGAAATTTATCTCATTCAGCTCAAATTACATTTTCCACAAGAGTCGACTAATAAGGAAAAGGGAATAGCAGAGGAACACATTCAAGAAAACAGAAGTAATATGTAGGTGTGACGTGAGAAGCAGCAACTGAAAACAGGCAAGAAGGGCAGGAGGAGAGGAGGCTGTGCATGTCGTGTGCCAATCTGAACCATAAAGGGATTTTCTGATGAGAAAGCATGAGAGAGGATGGGAAGAGAGAGGAGAGGAGACTTCACAGTACAGTACAGAAACATCTGTGTTGCATTTGCATCGAGCTGTGAATAGAGCACCAGGTTCACGTACAATTCACAACTGAGTCACTGCTTCCTTTCTTTTTCTTCTAGTTAGGTCCTGCATGATGAACAAACATTTAATAGACCAACACTCACAAAACCCCGTCAACCCTATGAAGACACATATGTGCTCTCAAAGTGCACAAAAGTGTGAGAAACATAGGGCAGCCTCACTTCAAAACAACATACTCTATTTATAACAAACTCTCGCAGAACAAAGCATCAGCGCGCAGTCGTGACGCAAAGCTACCCTTCGGCGTATGTGCGCATTCAAACCGCACATAAACATGACACAAACATATACCAGTTGCTCCCAGTCATAAACCGACAGCTTGTCACATGAGAGTGCAGGAGAACTTCAGAAGTGGTGCGGCTGGGGCAGAGCCTGTGGAGCCTAGCCTGCGCATCCCCACTGTTTAGCACCATCAGCAAAGTTTCGGGACAGTAAAACATCAGACTTTCTTAACCGCGTGGAGAGAGATAGATGGAGAGGAAGTAAATCAAAGCATATACGCTGACAGAAACTCAGTCTAATTTCAAAGGCCTCCACCAAGATCTTCACAAGGCCTTAAGATACCAAACTATTAAAAACATATGGGGGTGCCAAAACAACCGCTGTGATGCTGAGAAGAAAATTAATGCTGCGGATGATGCCTGATGTCACGGCGCAGCCAGAGCGCTTTTACTCCAGAAAACCTCTGAAATCTGAAATGAATTTTTTAAATAAAGACTCTTGTGCTGAACAGATGCATAACTATACTGGAAACCGTGGGGGCGTTATAAGTTCATCTGCCTCATCCTACTGTACGTCTGCGAGCAAGAAGGTGTCTATTTACCTTTCAACTAAGGAGACAGAAGTGGGCTCATGAGTTCAAAACAATAGAGCTGCCAACAGCAGCATTCCCTTCTCTACCACTACCTCTCACAGACACTATGATTTATGGGTAGTAATTACTTCACTGACGGTGACATCATCTCACCACGCTTCCCGCACAAAAAGTGACTAATTAGCTGTGCTGTCTTCTGATGCCTGCAATGTCTTTTTTTCTCCTATTTTTTTGTATGGAAGAAAAGGCATGTCAAAACAAGACATTTCAACATCCCAAGGCAACACAGCTATCTCTGTAGCAACCTTTCTAAGGAGGCATACATTAATACATTAATACACATAAGTCTGTTGCGCTCTCACACACACGTACACACACAAACACAGCACTAAACCCTGGCAGACGCCTTCTAAACAGTTTTGCTCAAAAAAAAATGCAGTGCATGATGGGGAAAACTAATTATTTGGACACTTTGGCTGCATCTGAAATCACATACACTCCGACTTTCACCTACTATAGTATGCATATTCAAATTTCATTCAAAGATCATTATAAACTACACCTGTGTTTAGGGCGCCTATGAGGACTTCATATGTCCATTAAAAATCAGCTGGTTAAAATTAATTGCAAGAAAGTCCAAGAAAAGTAAGGTTAGTTCTGAGAAAGGGTTTTGACACTTGTTTTAATTTCTCTTTTCTTTCTCTCAGGGTTATCTGGCTACTGCAGTTCTCTTTGTATTGCACATTACTCTTCTCTTATTAAACAGAACAGCTTGTTTTCATTGTGACGTATCCATAGGCCTCAGTGTCATAAATATTAAAATAGCTACTGTATACTTCATGGGTGGAAGAACAAAGAAAAACAACATTCTTCTTCGTAATATTAAACAAGTGTTTTTATGACTTTTATGATTTTAGAAAGTACCAAAAACACCCATAATCATGATCACAGTATATGATAGTCTGTACAAACAGTGACCACAAAGTGATTTTTTTATGATCCTGATGTTTAAAAAAGGAATTTCAGAAGGGGAAAAAGAAAGAAAAAAGCAATAAGAGATTTGATCGGCATTTAAACTTGAATTTGCCCCTTCTGATACTGTAATTCACATTGTGACCATTTATATTTCAAAATGACCGTTTCCACCTTTCTCAGATTTTTTTCCTGATTACAATACGTTTTAATAATAATACCATTTAATAATATTTCAATTATAACAAATAAAACGAAAAATAGATTGGCTTGATATTTTAATTATTGTATAAGTTATGGACGGTTATGGAATATTTTAATTATTGTCAAGTTATGGATGGAACCATTCTAGATGTCAAAATATAATCATAAAAAGCAATACATCGCAGATTGTCATAAAAAAAATCAGAACCAGCCACTGGAAAAACAACTAGGTTAGGCTACCTGTTGCTAACCTAATTCTCGGCAAAACATGAATAACCTGATTTCTAATTATTAAAAAAAACGAATTAATTTGATAACACGGTTTAAGACAGATGGACCAAAATGTACGTGTGTTCATTCTTTGTTGATTATGCCTCGTGTTAATAGTGATGAATAAATACAATTCACAATCAGTTCAGGTTTATGAAAAGGCATCCAGTAAGTTACAGATATTCCATTCAGTTATTGAGTTCTCATCCCATTGTCGCGTGGCCAAGTGAAGTTTGTGAGCAGTCAGTTCATAACATGATGAACAAAGGAATACTCCACTCCCCCTTTGTGCTCAACTTTGAGAGCAGGCGCACCTAAACTCCCGCTAAAATATTCCAAAATCATTTACCTATGTCAGGCCGTTATCCTCGAAGAGTTTTATCTAAACCGTGTTAAAGTCCATTGATCCATGTTCCCGTTTTGTCGTTATAATCCAAAAGCGCAAAACTTTCAGTGTTCGGATGTTTGGCTTGTATTGATGATAGTGCATTGTCTGCACGTGCTAGACGGCTCGCTTGAACACGCCCCTTTCACCCATGACCCCACCCCTTGTCCAATACCATGCACTTACCGGAGTTACACCTACAGACGTTTGTGAAATTTGTCTACGTTTTTTAATTATTTTTAAATAATAATAATAATTATTATTACTCGTATTAAATTGTTATTGTTGTTGTTATCTATACATTTGTTAACAGAACACCTATGAATCTTTTCTTAACAGTACATTTAGAGATGTGAAATATGATGATTCATCTTCTGCCTACATCAATGAACTTAAGGTCACTGAGTGTCTTGAGGGCTAGGTTTTTTAGTAAATTGCTTAATGGTTATATAGATAAATATATACAATTATGACAACTTATCGGACTGTATTGGTGACATGTAGTGCCAACCATAGTATGTGGATAAGTGTAAATATTACTATTTAATTAGTACACCAATTTAAACCATCTGTGCTGCCTTCTGTTAATGCTATAAAGTTTAGTGTGTGTGTGTGTGTGTGTGTGTGTGTGTGTGTGTGTGTGTGTGTGTGTGTGTGTGTGTGTGTGTGTGTGTGTGTGTGTGTGTGTGTGTGTGTGTGTGTGTGATCTTGTTAGTTCATTTGAATACATAAAGCAGGATTTTATATATATATAAAATCCTATATATATAATAGGCAGTACTAAAATTAAGAAGAATAAAAAATTTAAGCAATATGCTACATTTATTATCCCTTTTATTTAAAGTAATTATGAAAGATAATTTCATATGTGTATGTGTATGTGCATGTGTGTATGTGTATGTGCATATATAAATACACACACACACACACACACACATACAGCTTCAAACTTTGCCCGTGTCACTGGCTCCAGATCACAAGTCAGTACATTGCAAGAAACATGGATACATGAGCTTGATAACGGCACCCCAACACAATTCATCATCCAAGTCTGCTAGAAAGACTGATACATTCATATCTTAACTTTGCACAACTGTGGTATTCAAACGGCTTCCTGTCTCTTTTCTCATTTGGGGGATGTAAACAGATTAACACAAACTCTTTCAAGAGCCCCCTCCCCGTTCCTGACACAAACCAGTGCACCCAAAGGGAATAAATTGGTTTCAGCAGTCATCCCTGCTGAACAATCCACTTGAGCGCCCCCAATGTAGCCTCCCGGCAGAGACATCTCATCTGTCTCACACTCCTCCCCCACAGAGCCCATGTCTAGACCCTCTTGCTGCAGTGTGCATCCATGCTCACACTCGACTAGGGCATTAGGTTCACACCCTGCGCTATCAGTCGGGATGATGCTAGATAATGACTCAAGAATTGCTGGAACACTCAGCTCTTGAGACACGGACAAACCATCTGATCTCTTTTTTTCTTCTCATGTAAACATGGCGTATTGCAGGCATGTAATGTGATTGTTGCATGTTTGTAACGTCTGGATCGCCTCTGATAGCTGCTTATCCACTTGCTAGTGTCTTATTGTGAAAAAAAAACACTGTGTTGGGGGGGGGGGGGGGGTATTGTAATATCATGTAATCACTGTTCCTTGTGACTCCAGGTTGCAATAGGCCTGACTGTCAATCTTTTGGCCATGCATCGCTTCATACGTCTCTCATTGACATACAAAAACAGGGCTGGCGCAGGTGACTGTGTAAGTGGTATTAATAAATAATATTAATTATCAGCTATTTTAGACTAGAAAGCATCAAAATCCTGATACACAAATGACCTTGTCATTAGAAAAGTAGGCATAACATTGGGGTTGTATGCTTTCAAAGGTATTAATGTCAACACTTTAGGTACTAATATGCACTTTTGACATATTAATATGTAGCATTTAGGGACAAAAAAGGTACAAATATTTTCCTTTTTCTTTATTGCTCTGCTGTGCAAAGGTAAAACAAAATAAGGTCCCTTACACTGTAAAATAAAGGTTCCAATGCGTGTTTTTGCAATGATGCCACAGATATTATTTTTTTTTAAATCATTTTTTATTAGTGTGAAGAACTTATTATTAAGAACCCTTTTCCACTAAAATGAACATTTTGTAGAATGGAAAGGTTCTATGGAGAACCTTTGATCCCAGTAAATAACTTTTATTTTTAAGAGTGTAGATGATAAATTGTCCTGTGGCTACTTTGTGGTGAATCAGAGTGTGGTGTGATACTAGATCAATCAGAAATTTATGAAGCCATTTTCTGTTTTAGTGTTGCCGTATTTACCGTGTTTTACCTTTGTGGGGCAGTTCTGCTCTCAAAAGTTCCCATGGTGCAAAATTATTCTTTTTTTTGTAGTGTTGAATTCTATTAAAATAAATAAAATACGAAGAGAAAGAGTCATGCAACTGATGTTCAGTTCCAGCTGATTTTATTTCCTTCTTGGAAAAAGACAAAGTTCTGTACAGAGGTCTGACAGGCAGTGACTTGACACAATTGGCTGGCTTTTGAGTAAACTACTCAAATGTTGAGATATGGTATGGCAAGACAAAACAATATTGTACACAGCATATTGCACAAAATGAAACAATAAAACATATCTATATATTCCAAAAGTCATGAACAACACTCTTAAACATAGGGATGTATAAAGATATATGTTCTTGTTCCTGTCATGATATATCATCATCAGACATAAACACGCAATCTTTTACTTATTTTACACTCAATGTACATAGAAATCTTGATGTTGATCCTCTGCCTTAAACACAACTGCTCTACATAAACCTGAATTCAGAAATACAAAATGCTATTTGCCATGCCATAATATACTAAAACAATTAGCTACATTTAGCCAACAAGTAGAAAAGATTAAATATCCTTGTACAAATATGGAGTGAAGACGTACTTCATTGTTCATGAATTATAGGCATTTCGACCTTATCTGTAATTCCATCCAGTGGTTCAAACCGAAATGTTTCATTATAAAAATCACAAAGAAATTGGTTTTCAAAAAGTACAGTCTCCCCAATAAGGACGCGATAAAATCGCAGCTTTCACTGCTGCAGCTACATACAACCTCACTCAGCGCGCGCATCGTAGGCTAATGACGATTGGTCGTTGAAATGCAGATACTGTCTCTTTAAGAAGCCTGTGGATTGACACTGTAAACATGTTTAGGGGGCAGATTTGGGAGACAACCCAACCCCCTGACTTTAAAAATCGGAAATCCAAACAGCGATATTCACCGATTGACACCCCCTCGATAGATTTTGTACAAAAATACACTCAGAAAATAATGAAACATTTAAACTCCGTTCCATATGAGAGGTCATCAATTAAATAATACGAAACAAGTCTAGCCCTTCCGCGAGACAGACGGACATGTGCATGTGTAGCCTATACACACAACAGACTAACTAGAACACAAGTGACGGAGCGGAAGAGAGGAGCAATGTTTGGCCATTATAAATACATCGATATAAAAATGACAGCGCAGAAAAGTTACGAGGATGAAAAAGTAAAAAGGCAGAGAGAGAAGGAGAGAGAGTGAAAAACACTCCTCGGATTAATTTTGGTCCTGATTTGTAGTGTAAAGAGTCGAATCATCTGAGTTGCGTCTGAATCCTGATGTCATGACGACAGGAAAGCTGGTGATTGTGTTTGTTTTTGCGTCTCATGTGGCGCTGCCATTCGGTTTCAACGAATCACACCAGTTACGCTTCTCAACAGCCTTAAATCGTAATGAAAGCATGCGATGCTGGTCTAACACACGATTCTGGTAAACAACCTCAAGCGCGAGCAAACGAATCATCGCTCGCGTGCTCTCCATTCAGTAGCCTACCTACTTCGAAACAAGCATATGACCAGACTTGTCTTCTGTTTAAAAACGTCCCTTTTAAAAAAGTCAAGGAGGGCGCACAGCGTGAACTCGCCACCGCTCAATGTCCTCCTCGCCTGCGTCCAAAGCGCGCCTCCTAGCACCAAACGAGCAAGCTAAGCACTTTCATCTGCACTCTTGTCAGTGGATAATGAGAACCCACGGTATATGATGCATGATAAACACGAGGAATCATGTCATTGACTCGTCGTCTGACTCGTCTCGGAGGGTTTTGCAGCCCTCCAGTCATTTTTCAATCTGTCTTTTCACTACGAGCGCTCAATAAGTGAACACCAAGTTGGATATTGTCGATTCGAGCCAGTCCCCTAATATCAACTCGCTCACCTCTGGGGTGCAGTAGTCGGGGAACTCAAAGTGCGAGCCGGAGCCCGACTCAAAGTTGAACTCCAAATCTCTGTCCAGAGGCGCGGTGCCAAAGGTGCTGAAGCTGTCAAAGCCGGGGCTGGGGTCCGCCAGCTCGTCCTCGAAATCCTCATCCGATGAGGATGACTGCGAGGAGGACGAGTGCGAGGCGGAGGGCGTCGGAGACGGCGCGCGGGTGTACTTGAAGCGCGCGGCGGGCTCTGCGTCTTCCTTTCCGCTCGCGAGCCCGTCCTCGTAGAGGCTCAGCGGGTCGCTGGATTCCGCCGAGCTGCTCAGAGTGGGACTGGCCGGCACGGCGACGGAGGGAGGGCTGCTATCGGAGCTGCATCCCCCGAACGCATGCCCGCGCTTTGCTGGTTTCTCGGGGATCTGTTTGGCAGCGGACGCGGACCTGGACTTGTAGAGAGTGTGGTGGTCTGCGGGGACGGAGTGCGAGGTCAGCTCAAGCGCCGTGGACTTTCTGTGCGTCCTGCTAAGAGTTTTGGAGCTCTTTTTTGAGGCAGATTTCGCGCCGGGGCTGCCGCTCACGCGTTCCGCCTTCTCCACAGTCTTGCCGCTGGATGACTTCACCTTCTTCCGAGGTCGATATTTGTAGTCAGGATAGTCTGCCATGTGCTTGAGCCGCAGACGCTCGGCCTCGCGGATGAAGGGGATCTTGTCACTGTCTTTCAAAAGTTTCCAGCGCTTGCCGAGTCTCTTGGAGATCTCCGCGTTGTGCATGTCCGGCGACTGCTCCATAATCTTGCGCCTCTCTATCTGCGACCAAACCATGAATGCGTTCATTGGCCTCTTGATGTGTCCCGATGGGGTTTTGCACCAGGCGATGTCCATTTTATCCCCAGCCGAGTTTGGAGAGCCGGGAGTCGGGGAAGCGTCCATGTCAAGGTCCATCTCCCCAGAATCAGTGGAATCGCCGGGGAGCACGTCGCTGTTGTTGCTGACGTGCGTCTGCTCCACCATAGCAAGGTCTGTGCCCATGCACTCACTACAACAGTCTCAACTTTTAATTGCGCACGAAAATCCTACACGTGCTGCAGCTTGAACCGCTTGGAGAACGGTAAGAGTTTCTTCTTCACAATATGATTTACTCAGTGTAGAAACAAAGTTGCTGCTGCTGCTGACTGTCTCGTGGTTCCACAAAGTCGCATATCCCCGTCAGGAGCTCTGTGAAGTCCCGCCAATGTTGTCAAAATCAAAAGTCTGCAGTTCAACTGCCGGTTCGACTGAAAACGAACCCAGAGTGCGCTCTGGACGCGAAGTATCTGAAGCCGTTCAGTGGAAACGGACAAGTGTCTTCAGCATAGTTTGTCGTATGACCATGCGGTATGTTTAGGCGACTACACTTTTTCATGCTCTGAGCTTCCTATCACCCTTCTCAACTTTCAATACTTCTACTAAACCGCCTCACAAGGATTTATCCTTTTCCGAAGGTATAAAGGAAAGAGAATCCAGCCAATCAGCTGCTGTCACTAGCCTGTACTCAGCCAAAGCCACGCCCCGTCGCCGTCCATTGGCTGAATATAGTATCTAATAATAATCGGCGCGTGCAATGAGAAGCTCTCTGTCTGACCTCATTCCATCTACACTGCAAACTTAGTTTTAAAGGCGCATTATGTACTCCCCCTTTCCTAGATCGCAGGCAGAATTTGGCAGGAGTGCCTAAGTTAGGATAAGCAATTCTAATGTTCAATAATGAGCTATAACACGGATTAAATCCAAGGATTGTTAAATCCAGTTTTTCACAACCAAGGGTTTGCTTTGACTTGCATAACTCATCTGTAAATTATTATTTACAACATTAAATTGCGATATGAGTATAATTTCTCTAAAAAAATCATAATCGCTCATTTATTAATGTTAGACATACGCAGCGCTGTGCGTTATTTATTTATACACAAAGACAGAGACATTGCGCGCCCAGATGCCACGCGCTTCTCGATTCAAAGGCAGCATGTTCTGGTTTGTGTTGGTAGCTCGTGCTCTGGTTACCGGATTTCATATATATTTTTTTAACGGATAGCCTATTTTTCAGCGATGAAATTGTGTATTTCTTGCTACTAGAATAAAGCTGATATCAGAATGCAGTCACATAGCAAACAGTCAAATACAAGAAGTGAAGGAACAGCATTTGGCATCATGACTGCTTTAAACCGCCCTCGTTTATGCCTCTAGGTGGCATAGTACAGCCAAAATAAGGCTGAAAACATTAGTTGTTATTCCACACAGAAGGTGTCTGGTCTGAATAACTGTTTAACTAGATAAAACAGATCTGAATATGCATTACGTAATCAAGTCATCTATCATGAATAGAAAATAACAACAAAAGGCAAGCATCTCAAATCCATTCTCACACTATTGTGAGATGTGAAGATGAAGTGATGCATCTCCACTATCTCTGCTAAGCAGACAGTGACTTCCTAAACCCTGAATCAATATAACTGAAATCAATAGTTCGGTGACCTCATAGTTTAAGTATTCTGCGAATAATTTGAATAATTGTTAACCATTTACAACACCAAAAGTACACAGTGTGCATGAGATTCTCAAAGGCAATTCTGAGGCCATATGATTTTGAATACAGTAATCAAACACCATTGACTGTTTAAACCGGAGTGCTGGGAGAGAATGCACCCTAGCTTACCTTATCGTGTCTCATCACAGGGACAGATGGCCACCCTGCTCCACTTACGATTATTTAATATAGTGGTTACACCTCAACAGCAATGATAGGCCACATAAACAAAACATTTTCAAGGTGAGTCAAAGGTCAGTACTGCCTGAGTTGATTGTAAAATTTTGAATTTGTCTCACAATGCTATAGTATAATTTCATTTTTTTATAATCTGGATAACCACAACAGGTGCTTTATATCAGTTGCTGTGTTGTTTAAGAAAGGCAAAACCATTTTTTTGCACTAGTCAATTTTGAGGTTTTGAGTAATTTGGCTTTTCATAACATGTTGTTTCTAGTGGAAACTAGTGAGACGAGAACATCCTAAATACTATTTATTTTAGTGTTTATTGTATTGCACTTTATTTATTTTTGTCAGGACATTTCAAAATATATATTTAATGATACATATATACTTATATGTATCATTAAAGGACATTTTCTCAAAATGAGTTTTAAACTACCTACTCAGATTATATTATAGTTTTATTAATATTTTGAATCAGTTTATATTTGCAATTTTAAATTGAAGGTTTTCGAAATTGTGTTGTGTTTGGTATGTAATTTGTAGTTGTTATAGTGTAGTTCTATATATTTTTTATAGTTTTAATTTCAGTTAAATTCAGTAATATATCTATAATAACCCTGTTTTTCAGAGCCAGAAATCTCCACTTACATCCACCAAACATATTTCATATGCATATCTATATTCTGAATGTTTTTGCTGAGGGGTTTAATTATTTGCCCGATTTTATGCAATATTTTATTCCTGAAAAACATGATCACAATTTTTTTTCTTTTTCTGGTTGATATTAAATCTGGAATGATATTAAACAATACAAACAAAAGTCCCTCTATAAAAAAACCTTACAAAAGACGCTAATAAGTCAACAATTACAACACATTTGTTTAATCTGCCCTCATCCGATGTTCAGTTTTCTTAAATTAAACTATTATGCAATAAATTATGCTCATTTAATTAAACATGTCCCCATTTTAAATATAACATTTCAGAAAAACATTGAAAAAAAAATCTTAATGCAATCAGTCAACTGAAGAAATATACAATTACATTTTCCCCCCCTCCCTATTCACCTGGAGTGTAGTTTTAGAAAACAAACCTACAGGATAAAATTCTCGTGCAATTGCCATACAAATCTGAGCTTCAACAGAAGGATCAAACATGGACAAATGCACTCATTATGACAGTATTTGATCTCATAGGCTGAAACGAGAAGCTTTAGTAATTGTCTGGCGACACGGCGCACAGACGGCAGCATGCTTAATTCACTCATTCACTCCCCACTACCACAGTACAATGTTCAATCCAAACCCCACTCCTCAAGCTTGGCTTAGTGTTGCCATGGAAATCCTGACTGTTTGCTCTCAAAACACATCCAGACAAGAAAGTACATGATCTCTCCAGTCTTAGCCCAGCAGAGCTGAACTACACAGTCGAGGAGGACACGGGAACATCCTTATCAATCCTGCAGCTGATCTCAAACACACACACACACACACACACACACACACACACACAAAAATTAATGGATTTGCATAGATGTCAATCATGGCTTGGGTTTTATAGAGGGTTTATGAAAACGAGCTCTTCTTGCAGTTGCCAGGAATATGAATTGGGGCGGGGAACAGTGCAAACAGTGTTTACACTGAGGTCAGATGGTAGTTGGAGCCATTATGACACGATCTGGAGGAACGTGCCTCTGAGTTATTCATAACATTCTTTCTGTCCCATCATTGCTGCCTTCCTCATTACCAGGCTAATTTCTTCAGCCTCTTTGCTGCCGCTGCCGACGCACAATGGAGCCTGTGTGTGTGTGTGTGTGTGTGTGTGTGTGTGTGTGCGTCCGTGCGTGTGTGTGTGTGTGTGTGTGTGTATATATGTGTTTGTGAGAGAGAGAGAGAGAGAGATGGCTGAGCTCTTGTTTAACTGAAACTATCCAACCTTACCCCAGTAGGTATTCCTTTAACCTTTAAAATTGTGTTTGCTATCTGTAAACTTTAAGTTCTCGCAGTCTCACTTGCAACTTGTGCTGAAAGGTCACCCAGATGTCTTTCTCTTGCTTTAGTGGGAACTTGTTTTTGGTGAGGTCACCCACATAACTTGCACCAAACAGCCAACGGTTACGGCCAATTGTCCAGCTCAGCAGATTATTTCCCCCGGAGCTGAACACTGAGGTAAGGACACAAGTTCTGAGTTCAGGAGTGAATGGCTGATCGCTTATCTTTCACACAGCTTTACATCCCCATTACGGTAATAAATCAG
Organism: Gymnocypris eckloni scoliostomus; assembly: GCA_027564155.1. Lineage (NCBI taxonomy): Eukaryota > Metazoa > Chordata > Actinopteri > Cypriniformes > Cyprinidae > Gymnocypris > Gymnocypris eckloni. The sequence continues at coordinate 20,619,273 of CM050421.1, read as the reverse complement.
AAACGGCAGCCAAAAACATGCCTCTTTTTTCAGGTTTCACGTGTTTCTAAAGAGCTTCTAAGAACAGTATCGTTTATCTCGATAGCATCACTTCACCAGCACAACTATACTCAAAAGTAGTTTCATGTTATTTATGAGCTGATGTATTTGCTCAATAGAGAGACCGTAGGAAAACGAAACGGCATTTGTTGGAAAGATTCATGATATAATTATGTTCATTTGTTTAAAGTGTTACCAACCGTTGGACTATAAACTGAAGAAGAAGAATATTTTTTTATTTGTCACATACACAATTATACAGAGTATAACCAGCAGTGAAATGTGTTCTCTGCGTTTAATCCATCCAAGTGCACACACACTTGGAGCAGTGGCAGCCGACACTGCGGTGCCTGGGGAGCAGTTGGGGGTTCGGTGCCTTGATCAAGGGTCTCACCTCAGTCGTGGACATTTCCTGTCAGAGTCCAGATTCGAACCCACATCCTCGGGTTACAAGTCCGATGCTCCTCTATCCATTAGGCCACGACTGCCCCCTAGTAATGCTAATTAGTGAAGTGATGCTAATTAAAGACCAACCGACATAATAACACCAGTATCACTGTTCATCCAGAGACGTGTTTATTTCAGTTCATTTATTTTCAGCTACATGTTATTTATTAGGTGGGTGAATCATGAAACCTGTCAGGAGTTTTATTTCACTCTAAAACCAAAGGAAAAAGGCATGTGAAATAAAACGAAAGCAACAAAGCCTATTAGGACTATTAAGATTTTTTGCATTGTGCTATTATTTGCATGAAAATTAAACACTCCCACGCAATTCTCACTAGTGTAATATATAAAAAAAACATCCATTACTTATTATCATAATGTGAATAAGAATTATATATTATCTGAAGTGTAAAGTGTTTGTATATCATTGCAGCTTTGGATTTACATCATTGCCTTCTAATATTTTTTTTTGTTGTAAAATAGTAAATGAGAATCTAATGAGAATTAACAGTATCAAAAAGTAAATGTATTATCATGAGATTTTTTTATGTATACATTTTTTTTGAGGAATTAATTTAGCTAAATATTGTGTCTCAAAATAAGGCTGTATTATCTTTATGCAAAATCAAATTTCACCCCATATATTTATGGGGTGACATTTTTCTATTTTCTTTTTAATAAAGGATTTCATGGGGAGAAAAATGAGAATATATTTATATATTCATTTATATTTCTTCCCTTTTGTCTCCGGCAGCTTAAACTTGATCTCTTATTTAGTAAGCACTGGAGGTTTTACTCAAAGTAATGAATAGTGTGTCCTTTCTTTCTTTCTTTCTTTCTTTCTTTCTTTTACAGAACCATTACGTATTATGTTTCTTTTAATATTTCACCATGTATGGGGTTGTAAACATCAAACTCAACAGCACCTTCGGAGAATGATTTTCCCAAATAGCAAACCGAATATGTTGTTGCTGCTCTGGAGGCAACAAAAAGTGTTTTGATGAACAGAGTGCATTCACTTGTAGAAAGGTCTTGCTTATGTTTTGCAAGCAACCTTGAGCAGTAGAGTTTCTCTGGGTTATTGTGAGTAGTCTATGCTTTTAAATAACAAGAGAAGGACTTTTTGTGGACAGCAAAGTGAGTGAGGAAAAAATGGCTACATTTATACAGTTATGAAGAGTGAATAGCCACTCTACATTGAAACTTATGGAATTTGGCTCAAGGTTTGTACCACACGTGAAGTGTGTTTTGAGTGATTATTGGAACGGCATGTTTAGCCTTGTACTTCAATGGAGGTTTTGTCAGGTTGTGGTTTAGTGGACACCTGACTCTTGGTTTTGTGTGTGTGTGTGTGTGTGTGTGAGTGTTTGCTGGCAGGCTCAAGTCCATTTCCTTGACTGTTGGAGTTAAAGAGGATGCATCACTGACTGAACAGGTGCTCTATCATATATCATACACCAGATCTGCACACACACACACACACACACACACACACACACACACACACACACACACACACACACACACACACACACACACACACACACACACACACACACACACACACACACACACACACTGACCTAAATGAACAAGAGATATTCAACATATGTTCTATATATATAGAGAGAGAGAGAGAGCGAGAGAGAGAGAGAGAGAGAGAGAGAGTTTAAAAATAATCAGTAAAAAAATTATTATGTCATCATTTATTCACCCTTTTCGGTCTGACTTACTTTCTTACATGGAACACAAAAGAGGACATTTTGAAAAAATGCGCTGGACGCTCTTCTCCATGCAATTACAATGAATGGAGACCGGAGCTTTCAAGCTTAAAAAAGGATGCAGAAGTACTATAAATGATCATAACGCATGAGTTCTGAATGGCAGAGTTCATGAAGGAAGTAACAATGATAGATTCATAAATGAATCATTTTTTTTCATCTGACCTTTTACAGTGAATCAGATGATTCACATCACAAAACTGCAAGATCTGTTCACAAATGAAACTGATCTAATTCTAGAGTCAGTGATCCGTTTGCAGCAGTTAACAGTAATTTCAGTAATCTCTGTCCTTCAGAGTACTTAAATAATAGCACGTGTCATATGGGTCACTTTTATGGTGTTTTGTGCCTTTTTAAAATCTTATAGCTCCAGTCTCGTCCTCTGCACTGAAAAGAGTGGCCAACACTTTAAATAAAAATTCTCCTTTTGTGTCCCAAAGAAGAGAGAAAGTCATGGCATCCCTAGTAAAAAAATAAATAACCTGTACTTATGGCCACTTAAGTGCACTTAAAGAGAGTACACTTTTAAAATTGAATAAAGTCAAATTATACGTTTATTTAGTGTACATTATAAGTATATTAAAAAAAAAATATATTTTAATATTTTGTGTTGCTCTTAAAGAAGTGCACTTAATTTTATGTGTTGACAAACATGCTAAAGCACATGTAAAGTACTTGATTATAATTTTTACTGTAGTGTGTTGTTCAATTTTACTATTAAAGTTAATATAAATATACTTTATATACACGTTATATACAACTGTTGATAGAAATGACATTAAAGTAGATTTTACTTTACCATAAATGCTTGTCGGTATACTCGGCAGTAACCATATTTTTAACCATATTTCAAAGACAAGTTTAATTATCAAAATACAGATAAAGATTTTGTTAAAATCTTACTTAAGTGTCTCAAAAAGCACACTAAAGTTCAGCTTATTGCATTTGATGTAAATTTAAACTATAATATATTTCCATTTAATTCCAGTTAACATGCAATTAAGTGTCTTAACAAATTACGTTTAGTTTACACTTAAGTCTATTATTTTAAAGTAAATAAATCCCATACTACGTACTCATTTTGTTTACTTAAGTGTATTTCACAAGGGAAAGTTTTTTTAGATTTTGGTTGAACTATTCCTTTAATAAACACAAATGAAAGAGAAAGAGAGAGTGACCATGCTGAAATGAGGAGAAAGAGAAGTGTTTCTCTTGGACTCCATACAATTATTACGTTCACAATTGCAGTCAGCAGTGCATCAGTGTTGGAGATGGAGAAAGCAGATCACTCCAGCAGTTCATCGTGTGCTCATTTAATGGCTCCCTTTCTATTGTCTCTCCCTTATCTGTCTCAACCATATGGATTTGAGAACAAAGCATATACATTAACATGTGCAGACAAAGGACTGCAAAAGTGTACCTGTACCATGATAAAAAGACTGTGAGTGCCATGGCACAAAAATTAAAATAAGAATGAGGGGAGGGTGGGCATGTGAGCCTGTTTATGTGCCTGTGTTTGTTCCATCAGATGACAATGTGATATTTGAAGGATGAGAGACCCTTTTCATACTGGAAACTGGAAACTTAGAAGCCGTTTTCATTTAATTTATGCACTTCACAGGGAACAGAGAGGCAGAAAGACAGAGCAGCAAAGAGGAAGTTTGGAGGGGAGACAGAGGGGGAAGTCAGATAGCAAAACGTGGAGAACAAAAACAGAAAGAACATTGATAAAGGTGGGTGAAGAGCAAACAAGATGCATTATTGCCATCCTCTGTCTCATACAGTGTCCTGTTTATTAATCAATTGCACTGCTGTCACTCCCCAGTACTTGAGAGAAGTATTTAGATGGGGTCTTAAGGTGGCACACCACACCAAAAACTTCCCAGCATCCCTTCAGCACAGCAAATGATGACGCATCATTCTGCTGACACAAGTCAGCTGATTGCTATGTCACGGCAATGGTTTTAGGCGAGTGGCAGCACTCCGGCTACAGACATAGAGTCTTTTTTTCCTCCCAGACGCACTGCGGCACAGCCAGACGACTAGAGTGGAGGCACAGAAGCTCACAGCTGCAGTCTACTGGCTTGTTTCGGGGAGGCAGAGGATCCGAGCACTTCCTCTCAAAATACCGTCGCTCTGTTCCTTTTTACCGTTGAGAGATCATTTTTATTGGGGCAGAGAGTAGAGTCAAGAAAGGAGACAAACTCTTGAGTCGAACAACTTGGAATTAACGCTGGTCTCATTTGTAGACAGAAAATTTGGAGAAGCGAGCCCGGATCGTGATTTTTTTGGGACCTGTTGACGCCATCGTTTGCCAGTACCAGACCAAGTTCCCAGGCTGAGAAGTCGACGCTAAAAGCTTGGACTCCAGTGCGTCACCTGTCCGTCCCATCGCAAACCCGTCCCACACAAGACGTCCAGTCAGCTGGGCCCATCTGCATTCCCATTGGCAGTGACCAGCCAAAGTGTCTGCTCCGCTCCAAGGTTAGGGTGGCTTTCGGTCCTAGACTTAGTCCTTGTCCAGAGGGCAGGGCAGAGGCGAACAGAAACGGCAACGCGGCAGCTGAGCCAAGCTCAGCCAGACAGACGCGGTGACCTAAATCAGCCCCAGTCATGTCTGGACGCAGCCAGAGCGAGGCAGACGGAGAGGAAGACAGAGAAAGAGAGAGAGTGAGAGAGTGACCCACACATACTGACTCGAACATATACTATCACTACGGTAGGTTTAGAAGACTGCAATTAGTCTGTAATGAAATGTAGTTTGTTTCCCATCCGTTCGCGTTCAGTTCTTGCTGATGCTATCCTTAGTTGAGATTAGCTTGTCTGTGGCTGTGCTTCTATCTTTGTGCCATAGGGATGGAGAGAAACGAAGGAGGCTGTAAGGGGAGGGGAGACAGAGTTGTCTCTCTCTCCCTCTCTCGCTCTTTTTTCGCCATCGCTTTATTTTGTTCCATTAGCTGGTGTTCATATTCACCGTATGTCTGCACTGAGCTCCACCATTGCTGCACAGCAAAATTGCTGTCCTTGCCCAACTCACCTCCCCCATTTACACTTTTGGGTCCAGGTAAGACATTCACTTATTCGTCCTCGACAACCAAATATGCGAATCCCTTAGTCTAAATGCGTGAGGGCTGGCAGGCGGTTTTGTGCTTTGTTTTATTTGCTTTTGGTGAATCCGATGCACATTCAAACCCAAGATCGTGAACAAGAGCACATCCAACTCCTCCCAAGGAATATTATACATTTGCAGTTGGTAGATTGTGCTCGCATTGCACATTTCTCTCAAACTGAAAGACATCTAATTAAATCACTAGATAGAAGTTTAATCACATGATGGGAAAGATGAAGCCTGTTTTAGAGTTAAACCAAGGTAGGCACATCTTGAAAGTGAAAGTATATAATGTATGCCGTTATTTATTTGCTTCTGGCAACAAATATTACGTTACATACACCAACGCCTCAATCATTTTCTTGGCACAAATCATCCCAAGCTCAGCAGGAACACAATGATGATCACAGGGAAAAACAGTCTAGCCATAAGCAGGAGACTGATATTTCGAACATGTCTACTCGGATTCCTTCGACTAGCAAATCACTTATTAGTCACTGCTTGGAAAAGTACAACTTCACTATTTCAGTCTCATCCGCCTGTGCTTTGAGTCACAGTAAAAGCTCTCACACGCAGCTGTAATTGATGAGAACTCAAAGGTACCTTGAGGTATTTATCTGTTAAGAGGCTCTCAGGTAAAAGTTAAAGGTGTCGTATTACATTTCAGTGCTGTGAGTTCTGTAATCTTGTGCGATGCTCTTTCAGTGTCAAATATAGTCAGGTGCGCAGCATGGCGCCAGAACAACATTTTCAAATGGCCCATCTGTTCTGTATGGGGGGCATAAAGTAAAGTCAACCTACATGCAGGTGTAGATTAACTCAAGCTGATGGAACACTTGATGGATGATATAATATAATAATATAATATATAAAAATTATTTGTAATATAGGAAGTATTTTGATAATGATTATTATGTTATATTATCACAGTAATAATTGTATTACTGTTGTTAACTACAGTCCAAAATACATAAATTATTTAGTTGTTTCTGAATATATAGGTAGTTTCATGCCACGTCTCACTGAAGCATTAAAGATCACATTAAAAAAGTAATGAGACAGCTGACTATTCGCTTAGCTCCTCCCCCCATATTTACTGTACTCTGATCTCTCAGTTTTCCTGATAGAACTCTTTCTGCCACTGGCAAACATGGAGGGAGAAGCTACTGTTTCATATTAAACGAAATACCTTAGGAATTATCAAATAACATCTGTATCAACAGCACATTTTTGTCTATGACACCTAATGATACCTAATTGGCATTGTTTCCAAGATGGCATGAAATGCTACATCCAAAACATGAAATTGGGGAACCAAAATGAGAGATTGTAATTGGGAATGAGGGGTAATCAATAGCATGCACTTCTTAAGATTTATTTTGTATTTACCTTGAAATAATTTGTAAATTTTTTGTTTTTAGTTTTTTTATATCTTGTGTAACCATTAAATTGTTTCACATTTCACATTCCATTTAAAACTATTCAAATACACAATACTCCCTTAGACTTACTTTTCATTCTTAGAAATAAGGGTTCTTATTGCATCTATGCTTCCATGAATACACTTTATCTTTCATAGAACCAAAAATAACATGAACAGGTTCTTTAAAGTGGAAAAATGTTCATACTACTTTTTAGAATTAATGAATTAATGAATTAATTTATTTATTTGTTTTAAAAAACTGTTTAGTTTGCGGAACTCAACACTGATCTTCTATGGTTCTTCTAAGGGGAAAAACGCCTTTTGAAGTCTTTATTTTTAAGAGTGTTGTAACTTATCTTATATCCTATGGTCCAAATTGACTAAGCATGGCAATTTAGCATGAGAGTGCAATCCCATAAAAGCGGCGATGGAAAGTTTTGTGGCTGATCTACTGACAGTGTGCATATTAAAGAACACAGACACAGAAAGATCATTTGGACCAACACAATTTACCAAAAGACATGTTTTTTTGTTGGCGGTAAATAATGGCACAAATAGCAGTAAATTGACTACTGCAAACCTTACTAATGCAGTATGCATGATTCATTTAAATACACTCCTCCTATAAATTTTGGCATCTGAAAGAAACACTCCAATAAGATCAGCCACAAAAATGACTGTCCACACCGTTTCATTGCTAGACTTGTGCAGGCTGTTGGCAAATCTGGCCCTATGGCTCATATTACTGGACAGTATAATTTATAAGGTGAGGCTTAATGAAGTGTTGGTTAAACAAATGTAGTCCATTACTTCATTAGAACTAAAAAAATTATAGTTTTGTAACTGCAGTGTTTTGACTCTGCAATTCGTAACTACAATGAATGTATTTAATTTTTGTCATGACAACTCTCTGAGAATTTTGCACGCAAAATGCATGGCAATGTTAAAGCGGTCATCGGATGCTACATGCACTTTTACAAGTTGTCTGAACTGAAATGTGTGATGGCAGTGTGTGTACACAACCACCCTATAATAATAACGATCCACCCAGTAGTGTTTTTCAAACCCCTTTAAATAATTTCCCTTTCTCATATCAAGCCATTTTCATTCACACAGACCCAGGCCCTCCCACGGTTGTTGATTGACAGTAGTGTTTTACCTTAGACCCGCCTTGAGTGAGCTGTCATCAGTCCGCCATTGTTTCGACGCCGGAGCAGGTGTAGACAAGAATGGCTCCTAAGCGATTTAGGTGTTTTGTTGTTGGATGTAATAATGAACATAGCATCGTCATATACTCCCGACATTTGAGCCGCTGAAGACGCAGTGGATTACCTTTGTTTTTGAAGGGAATGCATCCTCCGATCTGCCTAAATGCCTAAAAGAAGCGAGTATAAGGTTATTTTATAAATCTTTGCAAATCGCCTTTCCTAATAACGTGCTACTTAGCAAGTTCCGTGCCTAAAGTAAACAGTACCATGAGAACGGCTTGTCACCCCATGGAAGAGAGGGGCGGAGTCAGCAGGGCTCATTAGCATTTAAAGGAACATTGACTAAAATGGCTTGCTGAATACAGAGCTGATTTTGACAGGGTAAAAAGGGTGTTGTTTTACTCTACAATTGAGAATTTTTTACCAAAGTGTACTATACACTTGTCATTAAGACCCTAAAGAATCACATCAACTTGTGGAAAATGGGGATCCGATGACCCCTTCAATGTGTTTGGTCTTAGCAGAATAGATTTGCTATACTGCTGCTGCCGAGTACCAAGATTGCTATTGCCAATACATGCTTTTGTGAGCATATAGAAAATTCTGCTGCTGAAGAAAAACTACCCTGTAGCAGGTGGAGCTGGGGAAGGTGCAGGGATTCTGAAACACACTGCACCTGCTACAGCAGAGGTTCTCAATTCCAGTCCTCGCGCCCCCCCGCTCTGCATATTTTGCATGTCTCTCTTTGTTAACACACCTGATTCAGATAATCAGCTTGTTAGAAGTGCGCTCCATGCATGAACTGTGTTCCGATTGACATGCTCCCTAAACAGTGTCCATTGCTCCCTACTCCCTGAGCAGGGGAAATCCACTGAAGTTTACTTCATTTTGGAACATTCATTCATGGATTTGCGCTGCACAACGTCTTCACGCACGGACGAGTGTGACATCATATACCTCTGTAAATATATAACATTTTAATTCACGTCTTGCACACTTCAATGCACTTTGAATGGAATATATACATTCGCTTCGAACTGGAATCATGGCGGAATATCCTGTGATGTCCACTTCGCAGGGCACTTACGTTCGAATAGAACAAACATCTGAAGCGATAAGAGTAACATACAAAATATTCAGAGCAGGGGGGCGCAAGGACTGGAATTGAGAACCGCTGTGCTACAGCATGCACTAGCCAATTATTTGAATTTTGAGCAGCAAGCTAATTGGCTGCTGATGTGAAAAAAAAAAAATCAGCTGTGCCATGTGAATTACTTGATTATATCAGATTGAGTTACAACCTATTTCATCTACAGTTTCATGACAGAACTTTGTATTTTACTGAAAAATAACCCTTTGCTTTGGTATGTTTGTACTAGTGGTGTTCATATTCCCACTTGATGCTAAAGCTAGTAAAGTTGGTCATTGTGGCTACAGCATTTCTGTCACTGCGATCAACACCAGTCATTTGTGGTGGATGAGTTTAAGTTTACCTTTCTAGATTAACAAGTAAAATAATAGATTTTTAGACTAATTTAATGCAGTTTCTCTGCGTGCCAGTATTTAATGCAAGTGTATTATGTCATATCAGGATTACATGCATTCAAACTGCTACTTTTCTTTGCTTTTCATAGCAGAAAGCGGGTCACGCTTCTCAGCTCGTGCCAGACCAAACTCATCTCCATATGTTATGAGTTATGCACACAAGACTTTGATTTGCCATTTCCTCCATTCTTGTACAACAGTTATTATATCTATTTTTGCTTAATACAGTGCATTCGAGCATCAGCTTTGATGCCTGGTTATTTTCTGAAGCCTCCTTTGCTCCGAACTGCCTTCAATCATTCTTAAATTACTTCAAATGACTGAGCCGCCAACCCATCCACACGCACACCCTACCACAGCAAACAGCACACATCTGAATGTACTTGAGGTCCTTATGACTGAAAATTTACAGCCGAAAAAGCTGTAAATATCTTTACTCCGTTATCCGTATGTTTCCAGAAGGATTCCTTAAGTTGTGGATTATATTCGAAACCAAAAACCAAGAACAAACAAACACTTTTCAAACACTTTTAGAGGTTGTTGAGTTTCCTGAGTCTGTATACACACTAAATTCACTCGGTTTGAGCTTAAAATAAACAATCTCTTAATTGAAATTCAGTCCATTCCTCTAAATATACATTTTCATTTTTGTGGTGTTCACTACATAGCCTGCGGCTGCCATTAACATGTCACTGATAATGTTTTCTAACCAACAGCTGACTGCTCTGCTCCATATGTGGGTCAGTGGCACATGAACTGCGAAATCACGAAGGACGCACTCTGTTGAATTACCACCCTAAAGATCACATGTAATCATACTCTGCCATCAAACCCGGGGACAAACATTTTAAAATGCAATGTAGTGCAAAAACACACATTTGCTAAATTGTTTGAGGCTGACAATTTCAGTATGCAAATGATTTGCATTTATATATCTAAAAGCACAGTGTGTTATTTGTATTAATGCATGTTTTCGCCTGGTCGTGCTGTTCCTATCAGTTCAGTGTCTTTTGAATGCATAAATAAGCAGGAGAATTGCACTGACTAGCTTTGTTATTGTCTTCATTACACACTGCCAGTAAGCAAATGCGTGGAATGCACTTCAGGGCGCTTTTCATGGCTTCATTATGGCTGTGTAATATTCAGCCAAGCTCATGTCCATTTTTAAAGCTGGCATGGGGTGTACTGTGCCTCTGTGTTTTTCTGCGGTCACTGGGCTTGTTATTTCCCCTGAGCTTTTCCTTTTATAACCACCTGAAGCTAACTCGCCTCAATATCTGAATCAAAATTGAATTACACAGATACGCAGACTGTTTTTATAAAAAAATCATGACTTGTAACACTGTTGGAAATGTAGTTCAGATGTTTACTGTAGTTATTAAGCATGCTAATTACACAGTTCTCTTAAATGCTCAATTCTGATTGGACAATCATAGTATTCAACTGTCAAATATTTTTGTATAATGGCCCCATAACTCTTGCACTTTCTGTGCGACACTGTTTTACGTACATTACTGCAAGTTTCGCCACGGCAACAGGTTAAATAAGTGAACCCTGGCACGTTTTTATTACATAGATATAGATACATATTGCAGTGTTTTTATTATGTTTCTACAGGTACGTATTGTGGTGATTCAGAATTAAAATATCAGGGGTAGATTTGAACTGTTTTGTCGAACCACGATTACACGGGATTCGAACTAGAGCTTCTCGCCTCCTAAGTACGTCTCCATACTCCGTGAGCTACCGAACAAACTTACCATCTATGAAAACCCACAGATACGAGACTGGATATGTGCAACGCTAACGTTCAAAAGCATCAGTTTTCAAATCTCCCAGCTTTTTAATATTGTTTTGAAGTCGTAACATGATATTCTTCAAGTAATTGTGCGAAAATGACTCTTTATTAATCAAAATTTGGGTGAAAAAAGGAGTAAAATATGTCAGAGTTTTACTGCCTCTAGTGTTTGTTTATTTTGGAAACTGCAGTAATGTATATATTAACAAATATGTAGAATTAGCTTTTATTTAATATTTTGAGTTTCTATTTTTTTTTTTTAGGTTACAGTTATTTTGTTATGTGCTTTTATCAATATTAGTAGATGTATTTATTGATTTTTTTGTATTTTTTGTTTGTTTGTTTTTATTTGTATTTGTATTTGTATTTGTTTAGTTTAGTTTAGTTTAGTTTTAGGATTTTTTGTTGATTGCCAAAACAACATTTATAGTTTTTTTTCAAGATCAAACTATTTACTTTATTTCCACTTCATTTCAATTGTTGTTTTAAAAAATAGTTTTAGTTTAGATAACAATGACAGCACTTCCCTTTCATATCAAAAGCAGACACAGAATGGATGGATGTATGGATGGATAGCCTTTGTCACTTTCACACATGGTGAATGAACTAAATTGCCCAAATGACTTCAGGAATTATTTTAAAAAACAACATAATTTGAATTAGCATTTATATCCAGTTTCTAGTATGTCTCTGAAGGCTAAAATGAGGCAACTATTGATTAAACTAAAAGATTTGACAGCAATTACAGCTGATAACAAATTATAACCTCCACATCGTATCTTAACCCTGATGGGCATTTTGGGGTTTATTTTGGATCATAATGACCTGTTGATTATAAATTGTCCCGACATACCAAAAGCAGATGCCACAGAATATCAATAACCAGCGCTCTGTTACAGCTGACTATAAACTCCTTCACAGTTGACTCCCAGAAATGTTGTTTATATAAATAGATACGTTTTTACAGCTAAACACATCATGCCTGCATAAACACGATTTGGTTTTCTCCAGAATCGCTCTCTGTAGAGGCCGCTTGGCGTTCCTTTGCACGCTTTATGATCCAGGACGAGGCATTAGGGCCTAAGATCTGAGCAGTGTTTCCTATGAGGATACTTTGACTATGCTGTACGATCTGCCGCTCACCGCTGACAGCAGTGTATACACACACCAGCATCTTTACCCATTCCCACTGAAGCTGAGCTCCGCTCTGTTTGTGTTTGTGTGTTTACAGTAAACGGACAGATAAAAGGCAGGCTTAAATGAGTTGGTCATAAAGGCCTTGCCAAACCCACAGGCTGTTCTGCTACTTTGCTACTGTTGTGGTGTTTTGATGTGCACTACTGTGCAGATGCAGTTTTTGGGCAATCACCAACAAGCTACTGCACTGGAGGAGACTCTGGGAAAGTAAGGGATATCTTTCAAGGTTAGTGTTAAATCCCAAGGGCGCCATGGTGCAGCTGTTGCTTTAGCACAATGTCAGATTGCCAGGCCATGTGGCATTTGTCTCTGCTTGCCATGCCAAAAACAGTTCCACAGAAGAAAGGACGCCCTTGTGAAAAAGAAGTGTGCTTAGTTGCATTGAATATGCAGTTGTAGTGTACTTCAAATTTGAAAAGTATATATATATATATACTTTATATATATTAGTGCTGTCAAACAATGAATCGCTTCCAAAATACAAGTTTTTGTTTAAAAAATATGTGTATGTGTACTGTGTATATTTATTAAATATATCTAAATACACATACAGTATATATTTTGAAAATATTTAAATGTATATACATTTATATATATTATATTCTTATATTTTATATTATATATAAATATATTTAATATATAAACAACATATTTTTGTTGCACGATCTCAATTCGAACAGCTGAGTCTTTAGCCATTTTCAAAAAAACAACTAAAGACACATCTTTTTCATCAGCACCTGACCAACTAATACTAACACTTACCTATTCGGTTCTATTCTATCCTATAAATAAAAGCTACGTGTACTGTGCTAGACTAAGTGAGACTTGTCATGACACTTGCATACTGTCGCTTTCTTGATGGTGTGATTGCTTCTATTACTCTCCTCATTTGTACTTTACTTTGGATAAAAGCGTTTGCAACATGCTTAAATGTAAATGTAATTTTTTCTTAAATACATACATGCATGTGTTGGTATTTATATACATAATAAATATACACAGTATAACAGATATTATGTAAACAAAAACTTTTACTTTGGATGTGATTAATCGTTTAACAGCAATAATATATACTGTATATATATATATATATATATATCTACCTGGTCTCATGGCATTTATGTATCTCGGTGCACTTTTTATCGAGACGTGAAATTCGTAGCCATAAGTATATATCACTGCAGTTTCCGAAAAGAACACTAGAGGCAGTAAAACTCTGATGCCTTTTATTCCTTTCACACAAATTTACAGATTTTAGATAAAAAAGCGTAATTTTCACACGATTACTTGAAGAATATTACGTTATGACTTCAAAACAATATTAATATCCTGGGAGATTTGAAAACTAATGCTTTTGAACGTTTGCATCGCACATATCCAGCTTCATATCTATGGGTTTTCGTAGACGGTAGGTTTGTTTGGTAGCTCAAGGATCTTAAAATCCCGTGTAACTACGGTTCGACAAAACAGTTCAAATCTGTATATAAGAAAGTTCAAATAGCATTGTTGCATCAACAAATGCGTTTTTATATCAGTTTTGCATTTGTTAACACTATCGGGTAGGTTTAGGGTTGGGTTTGGTGTGGGGCATATTTCCAACACGATAGAGCATTAACTTTTAATGACGATCCCCAGGTATTTGAATTCTGAACCGCCACAATACGTTCCTGAAGCAACTTAATAAAAACAGAGCAATGTGTACCTTTATGAACATACTAAAAATGTGCCAGGGTTCACGTATTGAACTTGTGTTTTAACGCTACTCAGTGGACATTTCTCTTTGAAACTGCGGCGAAACATGTATTAAGGTACGTAAAAACGGTCTCGCTAAAAAGTGCACAGAGGTACGAATTTTCAAGAGACCAGATTGATATATATACTGAACAAAATTGTAAATGCAATACTTTTGTTTTTGCCCCCATTTTTCATGAGTTGAACTCAAAGATCTAAGACTTTTTCTATGTACACAAAAGGCTATTTCTCTCATTGTTCACAAATCTGTCTAAATCTGTGTTTGTGAGCACTTCTCCTTTGCAGAGATAATCCATCCACCTCACAGATGTGGCATATCAAGATGCTGATTAGACAGCATGATTATTGCCCAAGTGTGCCTTAGGCTGGCCACAAAAAAGACCACTCTAAAATGTGCAGTGTATGTACATATGAAGAGCTCTTTTCCAAAACGCTATAAATCCATTTTAATAGTTTTCATGAAAATGACATTTGTTTACCAAGACCCATACATTTTTGTTAATATTCAATTTATCCTGTTAAAATGGTCTGTTGGCTCAGTCTGAACATGTTAAACAATGATTGTTAAACCCCCCCGGGTCCGCAGCATCACACCGAGCGGGTCTCGAACCCGGGTTTCTGGCGCAGGAGGCGGGTGCTCTAACAAGGAACGCCAAAGGCTACAGCTTTTAGCTTCAGTCGCTAGAGCGCCTTTTTGTGAGGTCAGGAGAGTGAGGTACATTTTAAACAAGGAAATATAGCGATTTGGCATGAAACATTGATGGAGCAGTGAATAGGTTCAGTACACAGCAAAAATTAATCTAGATTAATCTATATATATATATATATATATATATATATATATATATATATATTTAAGAAAACAAAAGGTATGTTGGATGAGGTGGATATTTATCTACAATCCATTGTTGTTTGTGAACAATAAAGTAACTCTTTCTTGCACATGCAGCTTGTGAACGACTATTTATAGACAATTTATATCAATTTATAACCAAAACAGTATCCAAAACTAGAAACGCCCCAGATTATATCCATAATGAGTATACTAAGTATACTAAAGTGTACTTCTTTTTCACAAGCATGTGCATGTTCCAGCTTATGCCCTTTAACTGAGGACAGTCGAGTTCTCAGTAACAACATGTCTGCCTCGTTGTTATCCATATCAGCACACTATATTCTTACGAGTGTTTAAAATTCACCGTTGGGTCAGTTGAATGCCCACGTTTGCAGATGGAAATGCATGACCGAGCCCTCAGACGACCTCACACCATTTTGCATTTTGCATACACAACAAGTCCATAATGAGACGAAGGCATTAGTCAGTTGTCTGGCCTAACAGATACTAGCTTCTCCCTTCTCCCTTCTAGGATGTGCGGCATGTTATTGTGTTCCACCGGTGGCCTACAGAGCACGAATAAACACTACACCAGACTGATGGAAAGACTCCAAAACAGTAAGAACAACATACAAAGAGGGACAGAGAGCAAAGTCAATAAATCTGAAAGCCTTCAAAGTGTCCTGAGAACAGACAAGCAATGAAAGGCCAATGTTCGACAACTGTTCGCTTTGAAAATGTAACTTTTCTTTCACACTTTGAGTATTTAGACAAGTCTTGCAATACAAGAGACTATGGGATAGTTACCTAACCAGTGAAAAAGAGAAAGAGTGATGCTGTAATCTAAGTGCAGGGCCTATAAGGGTCTTTTTCACTGGTTGTTGTTTATGTGCTGATCTGCCCGGAGGTGATCCACGATCAAACCAAACTCAAAAGCAGTCCCTTCTGCTTGATCTTACATGCAGTACATGAAGCCCAGTGCTACTGGAGCAGAATGAATTTAGCTGCAGGGCCAAACTTCCTCCCTGCTCTCCATCAACAGAGGGAAGGACAACATGTTTTCTACAACATGAGTTCTACTTGCACAAGCAATGTATAAGTTACTCGTAATGACTCTGCATATAAACACATACTGACACCCACAGAACTACACCCCCATGTTGCTTACATGTAAGTAATACATAGCGAGTTCAATTACTGTCTGAGTGACGTATTGCTACATACGAAATCCAAGACATTTTTTATTATTGTTGTTTACTAGAGGCTACAGCACATGGAATGACAGACTGTATTTTTCATATTCAAGCATTTTTCTGCTTTATTTCAGTAAGAAAATCCTGCTCCAGTGTGCCACAAGTCATGGGGGAAGACAGGGCTTTGGAAGGAAAAAGGAAACCTTTGTTTTTTGGTCCATGGAGAAGTATGTGAAGGCATTAATTCATAATGTCTCTCCAAGAAATGTACAGTCAAACCAAAAATTATTCAGACGCCAGATATAATTTTGGTAATTTTTATATACATTTTTTTTTTTTACTAGTGGGTGTAGGACACTTTAGTTCATTCATGTAAGAGAGGATAGAAAAATCAAGTAAACTCTGACATATTATACCTACAAATTATTCCTATAGTGCAGGGGTTTTCAAACTTTTAGGACATGCGCCCCCCCCCCAAGTTTGTCTAATTTCACTCAAATCTAAAATTCACTGTAAAATGTATCATGAGCAATTTTTGAAGGGGACACAAATAATACAGTCAAATTGTACTTATAAAGATATGTCCCCACAGTGAAAAACTTTGCTTCTATCATTAGTATTGTAGCACGGAGACTGCGTCATTATGGTTATTTTCAAAGTTTTTCTCAGGTTCAATGACAAAGCAGATCAGCACATTTCAAACAGCCATAAACCAAGGATAAGAAATAAAATCCCTTTTATTTCATCCATGCTGACGATTGTAATGATGCCAGGTTGTTTACCTCAGCTTAGAGCGCTGCTGGTGCTGCTTCTCAGAATGTTTGGTCGCTATAGCAACCAGTTGTAGTGGAAAACTGTAGGTCCGAAACAGAGCAGAACCGAACTGAACCGAACCGAGCTGGTACCAGTCAGTGAAAAACCCCCATAAGTTGCAGTGCACTATGCAACAAGCTATTGTAAACAAGTTAACGTTAACTAGATAAGTAATATTTTAATCGCTAATATAGCAGATTCTTGGAAAATTAAATCGCGTTAATCAGCATTTTTGCGCATAACTAATTTATGAATGAGTCTGCTGCATCAACTACATTAAAGAGAATCGCTTTATTTAAAGTGAATAAAGTACCCTACTTACTGGAGTTCAACATTAACTGAGCCGCAGCCACACACCTGACTCGTGTGTGTGCAGTAGGTGAGATGAACTGGGAAAGCAGGCAGTGGGCCAAACCACTGTGAGGAAGGAGAGGGGAACTCAACTGTTTCTAAAAGCACTTTTGCGGGGGTTCTACTTAAATTATTGTAGGTATACATACATATATTTTCACAATAGAGAGGTGATTTTTAAAAAATATTTTTGGGGACAACCTCGGATGGGGGGACATGTCCCTCCGTCCCCCCGGATTTCGCCCATGAGTCCTATGTGTTGAACATAAATACAAATTAACTTTCAGTTTTGCAATTAGTTTTAGTACTAAATGTACTAAACAAATATAAGCTAGTGTTTTTGTTATGTAAAATAATTTTGTTTTTCATATATTATTTTCAGACATGAGCAGACCTATGTACTCACATAATTAATAAGCATTTAACGAACACTTGCAAGCGCAGACTTTGTCAGAATTAATTAAAATAGTCATCAGCAGCCATTAGTTCTTAGTTATTACAGAAATGTGGCAAAACATCTCTGGAGAGAACCTCAAATTATTAAATTCGAAAATTATTTCCATATTTGGATCAACATCGACTACACTTGTGAACACACACTTTCTACAATGTCGCGTGTCACGCTTCCGTGCGCGTCTTACAGACTGCAATTTACAATGTCAACTTCATTGTGCTGTTACGCATTTCGAGCAGAATTTCACTAAATTGGTCCCCGACAGCATCAGGTGTTTTATTATTGGTGAGTAGAATTATTTATTTAAATAAATGTAATCGTTCAGATATCATAATATTTAGGCTATAAATAATATTATAAATCTGGTTGGTTTGTATTGATGACGTAATATTTTAATAACATGCCCATGATTCTTGCACTTGGACCATAGTGCGCCCGGTGGAAAAAAAGGTTGAGAACCACTGCCTCAAGCCATTGGTATTCACCTGCTGTCTGTTCGGGCGCTTCGGGTGTGCGCGAGCAAAGAAACGCTCTATCACAGCGTGTGAGTACCGCATTGAGATGTCTTGGGCTTAAAATTACTTTTAGGTTTAAACTGACAAGGCAAAACACTTTCTTGAGGAAGCAGCGCTGGCCTGATCGTTAATATTGTTTTGGGGGGCTGAAACCCAGCTAAAAATGGTTTAGAACCGCCCCTGCTGGTATAGCGTGCGTGATTATACTGAAACATAAAAATACAACCAGTTTACCTGATTTAATGTGATGTCTGTGTCTGAAATAACAACATGCCAATCCGTAGTTGGATTTCTGACACGACTAACCGTAAATCATCTTACACTTTTAAAAAGCGCGACTGATACTCCAGCCAACTCTAACTGTCGACTAACAGCGGGAGTCAGATTGCCCCTAGTGGATGGCTGAAGGTTTACTACCAGTCAAATTTGGGACCAAAAAATATTCAGACTCTTTGAAATGACCATGTTTTGTTTATAAGGGATTTTTCTTTAATTGCTGTGACCTATTATATCACAGACTGAACAAAATTAAGCATTGCTTGGTAATTATTTGACCTAAATTGTTATTATCTAATTGTGTACTTAATGTCAAACCATGGCCAAAACCAATTAAATATCAACTGATTTGGGAGAAAAAAGAAGAAGAAAAAAACAATCAAATTCTACAAGGAGGGCATTTCAATCAAATATATAGCAAAAAAAATAGATATGCCTAAAGGGACAGTCTTTTCCATTGTGAAGAAATTTAGAGAGACTGGTGAGGTGAAGAATTTGCCTAGTCGTGGAAGAAAGAAAAAGACAACAACACCCAGAACACACAGACTTAAAAACAGTTAACAATGAAAAACAGAAACATTTCTGCTAAAAAATTGCTGCTGAAGTCAAAAAGGCCACTGACACAGAGCTGTGTGCTCAAACCATATACAACAGGCTGAATGACCCCAGAACAATATCCCAGAAGAAACCCTTGAAATAAAATAAAACGTCTCCAGTTTTCTAAAGAACATATAAACAAGTCTACAGAATTTTGGAAATCAATCATTTGGAGTGATGAGTGTAAATTTAACATGTTTGACAGTGATGGCAAACTAGTGTGGAGAACCAAAGGAGAAGCCTTTGAACCAGAGTCTCACTCCTACTGTAAAGCACTGTGGGGGCAATATTATGGTGTGGAGGTGTATGGCAGCTTATTGGACTAGGTAAACTACATTTCATTGATGGAACTGTGAACTCGGAAATGTATGTGGAAATTCTCCAGAGTCAGATGCTGCATCAGCCAGGAAGCTCATGGACTGTCATTACATCTTTTAACATAACAACCCCAAACACACTGAAAAGACGGTTCCTTTAAGCAGAATAGGATTAATGTACTAAACTGGCCACCACAAAGTCCAGATCTAAACACGATTGAGCATCTCTGGGAGGTGAAGAACCTGCTGCAGCGAGTCTGGGAAAATATTGAAGTTCAGGTT
Organism: Gymnocypris eckloni scoliostomus; assembly: GCA_027564155.1. NCBI lineage: Eukaryota > Metazoa > Chordata > Actinopteri > Cypriniformes > Cyprinidae > Gymnocypris > Gymnocypris eckloni. The sequence continues at coordinate 20,599,341 of CM050421.1, read as the reverse complement.
TGCATGAACCTGATTGACAGCATGCCCAGGAGACTACAGACTGTCATTGAGGTTGCTTAGGGTGGCCTAACAAAGTATTGATATTGTGCAAATATTGTCATACTAACAGTTGTCTGAATCATTTTTGGTTGATTGTAATCCATTACATACCTTTCTATCAAAGTTATCTGACATTATCAAGATAATTTTTTTTCTGACAGTTTAACTCTTGTCATAGTTCTTGTCATATTGTATTGCCATTTTATGAACTATAGCGAATAAACTGTGATAATGTGAGAAATGTTGAAGGCGTGCATCTGAATATATTTCGGTTTGACTGTTTATGCTGTAGGGAAAGCTATTTTGAAACTAGCTTGCCAAGGTAAGACACATTTAAAGTAGTTTAACTACTGTCAATGTACTAAAAGATAGCAAGCTAAAAGTAGACTGATTGAAGCTACTTAAAAGGATAGTAAAAAAAAAAATCTGTCATATTTTACTTAAACTCATTTTGTTCAATACCTGTATTACTTTCCTTCTTCTGTCGGACAAAATGTTTTGAAGATCAGTAGGAACCAAAGAGTTTTGGTAACCATTGACTTCCATTATATGGTCAATGTACAGCTAATTAACTCAGATAATCCGGTTTTTGATTGAATGTACAATGAGAGTAAACATATCAAACATACACTCCTGATTAAAAGTATGGGGGTCTGTAAGATTTGTTTAATTTGATTTTAGGCTTGAATTTATTTGATGGAAAATACAGCAATAAGCAAGACTGCTGTACTGTTGCTGATGAATGCAGTTACTATTTTTAGTTAGTTACTTCCCAAAACAAGTTGCTAATATAAACTGTTGAACAGCGTATCTAGCAGGAGAGGTAATACAGACACTTCAATCACAGCTCCTGTTCACACAATATCTCTGAACAGAATAAAATTAAATACAATTTACACCAAAGTCTCTGTGAAAGAGCCCATTGTCACTGTGGAATAGGTAAATGTGATATGTGCCTGAACATTCCCTATGCTGGTGTAGTTTTTTTTAACACCAAGTCCCTCTATTACACTCATAGCCCACGTGTCACATCCTGCCAGAGGATTTTAAAGACGTCTTGCAATTTTCAATAAGGTTCTGCAGGTCCTAAAGGAGCTCAATAACTCCAGGCCTACATAGGCCACTGAATCAGCATTTCAAAGTGAAACTTCTTTCCACAAAGACCTTTGAATTGAAATAGAAAAGTTTCTCCTTCCCAGATGTATGGGCTCAACTCTGATTGACCCCTCTCAATCTGTGCCTCTCTGTTGTAAAGAACAGGCATAAAATAAGGCAGAGTTAATAGAGTTTAAGACTAAGAGCCAAACCGCATTGGAATAGGAAGGAGATGGAAAGAGTCAAGGGAAGGAGAGCGACTGAGGCCGAGAGAGATTGAGCAAAGGGAGGAGAGAGAGAGAGAGATCCCTAAGGGAGGGGGATTGGGTCCGGGCTGCCTGAGGAGATTCACGCTTCTAATTGGCCAAATGCCTCCGCTCGGCATTCCCACAATGCCTTGTGTTTCAGTGACTTTATCTAAAGTCTCGAAGGACTCATCAAGGTTACCGTCACTCTTCAGTGTTATCGCTGCACTCTAAGCCACTGTAGCAAATCTACTTTTCGCGTAGCCATGATGGACTATTGAGAATAGCTGAATATTCAAATCCGGAATGGGTGATCATTTACCTCAAACGCACACATAGAGCTTTTCATCAACTTTTGTGATATACTTCACTCAGCATCACAATAAAACAGGCGTTGGAGTAAAATATTGATGGTGAACAATAACTATATTTTCTTATGTTTGTGCTTGTTTTTACAGCAGCCAGCATCGTGCTGTGACTGAATTCTGTTTGCAGTAATTTTACTATCTTCCTCTCAAAACAGACTGTTGTGTATATGAAATAAAGAGGATGTAATGAAAAGCATGCCCTTGAATCCAAAAGCTGTGAAGGTGTCTTTCACTTCCATTCCTGCAGAGATCTGCCTTTTTGATTTTCTTCCAGCATTGCTAAAGATAATCGAATAAGCTTGTGTGTAACAAAGTGGAATCAAATAAAGAAATCATCTCTGCTTTCATTTTGCCTGTGTCTTTTCTTCTGGAAGCCACAGGTATTATACAAGTGAAGATATTCTTGATATTAAAATAGCAACTGAAAAATATAGTTGTATCCGCAATTGCATTACTGTTGTAGTGAGATATTTGATGGCATGTATGCATTTGTTATCTGAAATAGATTGATAAGAAGCAGAGGTACGCACAAACTAATAAACCAAACCCCTGTACCCAAATCTACGCTTTGATCCCATGGTGATGGGAAAATATGCATACATTCCGCTTCGTATTCAGAAACTCGTATGGCAATTGAGATTTTCAGGAAGCTCCTTCTATTCTATGAGTATTATACTTCTATAACAGTATTAAAACATTTATGAATGCCTACAGAATGAACAAAGTTTGCTTTCCCTGTGCATTAGCAGTTTTCCATAACAATATTTAGCCAGCTAGGAGCTATCTTCCTTTCTCAAACGTGAGCTTTCTGTCAGCATTATTATCAATTATGCAGCAGTATTCACCTTCTGCTGGAAATTCATTAGAAGATCAATATAAATCACTTATGTCCAGCAGCAAAATCATTATATATGTGCTAGAAATCCTTAAGCAGCTCAAGAGAGGAAAAACATTTTCAAATGAGCATTGATTTAAAAACTACCTTGGATTTCAGCCAATAGAGTGTTCAATGGATTACAGCAGTATGGGCTCATACAGTATCTGTGCACAGGGCATTTTAAAAAGGCCTGGGATGTCTATCGTGAATGTAAGCAATAACTATGAAGGAGTACAAGGGAATCGTGTGTGCTGCACTTGTTTTTGAATGTAGAGGTTATGTAATATAGAAATTGCTTTTGGAACAAAATGTGCTTAAAACAAACTAACAAACATACATAGCACTGGCAGCAACCAACAACATATTATCTTATAATAAAACCAATAACACTCCAAAATGACATTAATTATATTGTATATCTTTATTTTGTATAATAGGAGAAAATAGAAATATGTGCTTTAAATATTACAAATATATAAATAATTTATTATACACATACAAACTAACTTTTAAAAGTTTGAAGTAGGTAATTTTCCTATTCAAATTCCTATTCAGTAACATTATTTTATGTTTACAATAGGTTACTCTCTGAAAAGCTTATAGAATGCTCTTTAGAATGCATTTTTACCGACTGTAACATGTACTATTGAGTCATGTTGTTACAGAAGGTCAATGTGTGTTAAGAGAACAGTAACTTTGTTCTAGGCAATAACAGTTGGAAATGTTCGATAGAAGTTTTTTTTAAGCCAATACTTGCCAGAAATCGATTACAAAAAACCTACCCTGAGAAATATACACTCAATGAGGCTCAATGACTGTTTCCAAACAGCAAATTTAAGACCAATTAAGTCATTAAATGGTTTTGTAAAATCTAATTTACTAGCATATTGAACTAAACAAAATTGCCCACATCAGCATTAAAGGAATAGTTTACATCCCCTCCTCAAAAAAGAAAGAAAATAAAACAATCTGAAAAGTGTACTCACCCTCAATTCATGCAAGATGTAGATCAGAATGAGAGTCCAAACAGCTGATTTAAACATCTCAATAAACCACAAATAAACCACATGACTCCAGTCCATCAATTAATGTCTTGTGAAGTGAAAAGCTGTGCGTTTATAAGAATTATCCATCATTAAAGCATTTTAACTTTAAACCATCACTTCTGGCCAAAAATACAAGTCTATAATCAATCATAATGCTTAGAAATAAACTCATCTACATCTTGGATAATCAGAGGATGAGTACATTTTCAGAAAAAAAATATTTTGGGGTGAAGTTCAATGGAAGGCTAAAGAAAAAACTCACATCCAATGAAAATCACTATTATCAGAATCGTTGTCACTGTACTTATGAATTAAGGACTATTATCCTTCAGATTTATGGTCAATCTGACTAAAGTGTCTTGAATATATTTCCTCGAATAATGAAAATTTGCTTCCATTAACAGTGAACTGCATACAACCTAATGCTGGTTTATTCTGAGGTCCTTTTTGAAGGGCCACACTAGAAATAATTTCATAAAAAAAGCATGTTTTTGCTTCTCCATTATTAATGTTAATTTAAACAATATATATATAAATGCACATTACTACACATGCGAAACCTTTATTAGAAACACTACTGAGACAAATCTCTGTTCTCTGTTCTCAGAGATTTCACACTTAAAGTCACTATAACTAAGTCATCGTAAAAAATAACCAACAACTGCCAGCTAAACACACATCTCTCTCTCTCTTTCGTTTAACAGCAGAACTAAACAAGAACCTCCCGTCTCATGACTTCACCCATGAACATACTGACATTTGAAAATCCCACATGTGGATTGGGTTATATATTCAGCCTGGATGTTTATATCATCCAAATGATGTAGACGTCATACATGAGGTGTGCTATGACAATTGAAAAATGTACTATATGAAATATCTGCTGTGTAGAAACACATTATTTATTTTACAGCTTGCCTGAGGATATTCAATACATCTTTAACATTTCAGATTAAAGATTAAAAGCAGCACTTTAGAAGCAAGAGATTTTCAGCATAGTGCGAATCACAACTAATGCTGGGTTCAAAATAAAGTGTCATTGAGTACATCCAGACCACTCATTTGTAATTTAATATGAGCCGTATTACGCATAATCTGCAATCTTCCATGCTAACCTGCTTTTAAGAGATAATGTTAGCATTGACCAGTTTCCTTTCACATTCCAGGAGATTTTATTACTGACCACAGGCTGACTGGTGGCAGTAGAGGAAGTATTGGTAATGTTTGTTAATACCAAAATAAACAGATTAGAGATTTACTAAATAGCAGTTCCTCTTGGGATTTTAATACACTTATCTGGCGGCAACAACAAACTAGCATTGAAACCATCAACGGTCTTAGCATTTCACGATAGGCTGATCAACAGCACTCTTGTTTATCTCTCTCAGACCAGCCAATGATGAGCCAAATATAATCTAAAAACAATTTAGTCATGTTAAACATGAAACAATATTCACAACCACTGCAATGTGTCACAGTCATGACGTTAGTGAAACTGTATGTATAATGCTTATAAAATGTAGAAAAGGACAACAGTTTATCCGAGAATAAGACTAAAAAGCTATTTGTTTATTGGTTAATATTCATTATCCAATAGCTGTTCGGGCCTAGATGACATCACCCAAATATAAAGTTATTTTAAAGTGGAGCGAGAGTTAAAATAAAAAACAAAACAAACAAAACAAAACAAAACAAAACAAAACAAAATAATGTAAAACTGGATTTTGTTCTGCAATAATGTGCACTGGTGACTTTTTCATGATAAGATTGAACAAATATTTTTTGTAATTAAATACAATGGTTTATTTTATTATTCATTGAATTACATCGGCTACTATTGTTCAAAAGTTTGGGGTAATATATTTTTTTTTTTTACAATACTTGATATTAAACATTTTATTCAGCAGGGATGCATTAAATTGATCAAAAGAGCCAGTAAAGACATAATATAAAAAAAGATGTTTTAACAATAAAAAAATAATATTCTGCTAGTCATAAAAGAAAAAAATACTATCACGGTTTCTACAAAAGTATTAAACACCAGATTTTCAACATTGATGAGACTAATGTTTTCTCGAGCAGCAATATTAGAATATTAGACTGATTTACATTCACATTTAGTAATTTTGCAGACGCTTTTATCCAATGCGACTTACAATTGGGGAATACATAAAGAGATTAATCTTACAGAGGACAGCAGACAGAGGAAGAGCTCAGGCTTTTTAACGGATTTCTGAAGGATCATGTGACACTGAAGACTGGAGTAAGGATGCTGAAAACTCAATTTTGCATCACAGGAATAAATTAGATTTTAACATATATTCAAAAAGCAAAAAAAGGCTATTTACATTTTTTATAATATTTCATAATTTTACTATTTTTTACAGTATTTTATATTAAATAAATACAGCCTTGGTGAGCATAAGAAACTTCTTTAAAAACATAAAAAAACACTGACTCCAAACTATTGAATAGTAGTGTAGATTACTCCCTGAAAGTAAATGCAGTACATTTGGATTCCAGTGTTTTGATTTCTGATGTTAACTTTTAAGCGAGTATATGGACAATTTTTTTTATAAAAGGTCGACATTACGGTGCTTACAAGTTCCTGATGTGAATGTGCAGGCCCTTTACATAACCCTACACAACATGTAACACAATCAAACATGTTGGCCGTGAGTCACAAACTAAATAGGTAGCAAACCAAATGGTGTTATTCTTGGTAGACTACCATGATTCCAATCATTAAAAAAAGTATCTGCTAACAAGAAGGTACAGCATGGCAGCCAATACACAGCATATTTCCAGCCAGCTTTATTACTTAATTACACCTCCTCACAGGGCCATTACACAGCAACAGGTATCAGGTGGACTCTGGAGCCCGCTGTCATCTGGAGTGTTAGGGACAGGCATCCTGGGGAATCACAGACAGAGAGTCTTGCGCCTCCAGGGACACGTGGCCTCCCTCTATGTGTGTGAGGCAGACGGGACTAATTGGCACTGTTTGTTTCTGGCTGTATGTGAAAGACTGGGCTTTACTCACCCTAAAACTCTGCCCTTATTTCCTACAAACCGCCTTCATCCCCTCACCTGCCAGTAATGCCTCATTAATGCACTGTGGGTGATAACGTGCTATATTGGTAAAAACAAGGGATAGTTAATGAGGGTAGTAAAGGTGATGAATTCTGGGATAAATGGGGTATAAGAGAACATGTGAGTTATCTACGCAATAAGGTAGGTGAGATCAAGGATGCAATATGTGTTGATTTAACATCTGTTTTTCATTAACATCTCAAATTATGATATAATGTTTGCAAGTTTGTCTGCTACCAATTCATTGTTGCGAAATCTATAACTTATTACTAGCAGGCTAAGTGTAACAGCAGGGTTTTAACAGTATTACAAAAACATTAACATCAGTTACAATTTTTAACATGCATTTATTTTGTTAGACAAATATAATATAATTATAATATGATTCCTTATTCCATTTTAAGCACTTTAATTATTCGAAAAGAAAACAAATCGAATATATATATAAATAAAATCTACATCTGTTCAGTAATTGTATTTCCTTAGAAAAAAAGGTGCCAGTTTTGAGTAAATGTTAAATCAATAAAACAACACCACCAGTTTCATTTACCTTCAATTAATCTGACTGCAAATCAAATTATAACACAGGGGGTTTGGGAGGAGTACCTTAATGTTTCCCCTGTAATGATTTATATTTGTACACAATATATATAATGAAACAAACAAATAAATAAAAACATACATTTTTGCTTTGTTTTGTCAGACATGTTAAAGCATTGCTTTTTCCAAAACATACTTTTATATGTATTTGAACACCTGAAAATAGATTGCAGTCTTGGATTATGTTTTTTTTATTTGCTTTGCTTTTGTTTGGTTTTGCTCAAATAACTATAAAAAGTATTGCTTTTACAAAAACACACTCCTTTTATATTTGAATACATACAAATGCATTGCAGTATTTTTTGGTTTTGTTTTATTTGTTTTTGTTGCAGTGGTGGCCGTTTCATAAAAGCAAGTCTTTAAAGGAGGATTGCTTTTTATATATAAAGGACTACTGCTTTTTATAAAACCTTATAGGTTATATAGAACCTGTTTTTATAAAATTGCCTGAATAAAATAAAATAAAACAAAACAAAATCTCTATATATTTATAATACCACAAACTTGTGTTCGAACACATATTAAAAAGAATATGTCTGAAAAGTAAGTCCAATCAGACCTGTAATTAGGATTCTACCACTGAGCCACTACAGCTCACCTCTTGCCACCACCAGGTTTGTTTCAAAGGCCCTCCTGTAGACAACATTATCTTTGATTAATTTCTGTTCATCAGCAGGGACGAGCTTGTTAAAGACAGTGAAGATCTCCTGTGCGGTCTGAGATTAAAGGGTGCAAGCGTGTGTCTGCAATGAGCGAGTGAAGCGCACAGACACACACGGAGAACACAAACTCATCTCTATTTCCTAAACACAGACACAGATCAAACCAGCTCCATCACACCCGCTTTGATGTTCATTATCAGCCCTTAGTCTAATCATACCACCTAGCTGGATACAAGCTTCATCCACAGCATGGGAGAATCCAGACGCAAGCGCACATGCACACAAAGAAACCAGACGCTGAATGCATAAGCATGGAGACTTGAACACACGTGACCATCTTGCTCAAACACACTGGAAATCGATACCAGACCAAATATTGGAGTAGCCACCTAAAAGAAGACTTACATTTGCACGGGCACACTCACATGTATTACGCACCAGTTTGCAATAAAACAAATAAGGACACCCTTTCGGGCAAATTGCTCCCCCAGATGTAAGTTCCTCTCAGATTTGAGAGGGATCCTGCTTTCTGTGTAATAGCACTTGAAAAGGTCAAAGCTGCTCTATAGTCCAGCAACCTCATTCTGCCTTGGCCTTTGCCATGACCAGCTTTAGCATAATGTCGGCAGACACATTAGCTACCTGACTCGAGCAGACAAGCACAAATACGGACACATGTGCAGGCCTCACGCAGAGCCATCAAAACAAACCAAAGCAATGAAAACCGCCAAGATAAGCTTCTGCAGGAGCCACAGTAAAGAACTATGAGGAACAATTAAAGGTGGCTCCTCTGAGAACGACATCAACCTATTGAACCATAATTAAACCTTCTTTGTCAGCAAATGGTCAGTAAAAGAGGTGCTTGTTTTTCAGAAAATGTTGACACAGTACCACCCACAGCAAATGAAGGACACCAGGTACCTGAAGTTACTGACATCTGACTACTTTTTGTAAAAAGTAAAAGTACAATTGTAAAAGTATAAACAATACATACAGTTTAAATCCGATTTGTCTGATTTTGCAATTTTCTTGCAACATTAAAAAAATAACAAAACTAAATGCACAAGATACATAACAAAATAATGACACACACACACACACACACACACACACACACACACACACACACACACACACACACACACACACACACACACACAAATGTAATAATACATGTTAAAACGTGTAAAACAGTAAAAATGCAATTGTAAAATTACATTACCTTTTTTATACTTTTATGCAAAAAAGTATACATATACAGGGGTGTTAGCAATATATGTAAAAAGTTTTGAAAAAAGTTTCATTTATGAAAAAAAGAAAGGAAACACTTTGTAATTTTTCCCCTGCTCACCTTGACTTCATTCTGATTAGTATCAACATTGAACAAAAGTGAACTTGTCTACTATTCATTTATTGTTGAACTAGCTTTTTTTCATGCTAGTTTAATTTCATGTTAGATAATGGTTTGTCAAGCATATGTAATGTTCTCATATTTTCACTACAACAACAACAACATCATCATTAATGCCTGAAATGCTATTGTAGAAGTCATGGATAGCAGATTGTGCCATACTCATGTCCTGAAGTAATCTTTGTGAAACTAGTGAAGCCCATATAGATGAAGGCATGAGGGCCGGGTATATGACTGCAGGAGGAGAGGGCGGCAGATGGCATACGGCTCCCCAGGCACACGCACACATGATGAGGATGCCTGTTCACACTGATATGAGGGGACAAGCCAATCACACCTGCTGGCACTGCGCCCATCTCATACAGACAGCACACAGACTTGAGGGATGGCCTGCACCGCCTCTGCCAGCCCGTATATATAGCATTTAAAGGAAAGTTGCTGTTAGCCACTTGTGGGGGTCCAACGTCAATGCTAATGCTAACGTTAGCATACAACCCTGCTGATTAGTGCCATTCGTTCTTTCAGATTTATAACTGGTGACACAATACCACCCACAGCAAATGAAGGACAGCAGGTGCCTGAAGTTACTGACATCTAAAGTGACTACTTTTTGTAGTACAATAAGATAAATGTGCTCCACAATTACGTGCAACCCAATGTAAGAAAAATAAACAAACAAACAAACAATATATATATATATTAGGGGTGGGCATAGATTAATTTTTTTAATCTAGATTAATCTAGATTAATTTTGGAATTAATCTAGATTAATCTAGATTAAATGGCTCATTTGAATTCTGCAAGGCATTCAGAATATGTGTGCTACCCAAATAATGGCTAAAAGTAAGTCTTTGAGAACGGGTTTCTCAAGCCAGGTGGCGATTAGACCAGGGGCTCATCTCCTGTTTCCAAAATGCATCACAAACTGCTTGAGAAAGCTGTTCTACTATGATAATTGGTGATGAAAATAAACTATGTTCAATAAGATGTACTTGTGTTTACTAACTGTTTATTCAGTTAAACAATAATTTTGAACTGTAGGCCTACATAAGAGGTCGTGATGAACTGTTTACAGTTTCCATTGGGAAGCTTCTTAAAATAAATTTTCCTGAAGCAAACCCGCGGCTTCATAGCTGCATCCATGTTAGCACGCCACTGATGTGGTAATTTCACAGTAACGTTAGGCATAACGTTACACACAGGTTCAAGCAGAGGGTGACACGGGAGTGAATTATCAAGTTCACATGAGACCTAAAGCGCATCCTGTTTGCTTAAAAGCGCAACGCTTTCGTTGTTATTCTGAGTGCACACAAATAAACGAGAGTCTTTACAGATTCGAAAGATGTATTAGGCTACTTTAGATGTATTAGTATGACCAAAATGACGGAGATTTTAAGAGCAAGTGAGCGCACCGGAGCCTGTCTTGCAGCAAACGCTCCACACAAACACTTCAATAGCGCATTTCTCTAGGTTAACATCATATTGAGCGGCCATGTAAAGTTGCTACTACATACATCTTTCAGATGAAAAGCCATATTTGAGGTTGATGAATGATAGGTGAGCGTTTGGATGTCCTGCCCGATTGTATTACCACACAGACCAGCCGTTAACAATCTGTCCATCACGGACTGCGAGCCTCTAGTTCAAGACCTGCTTCTCGCCCCCTACAGTGCAATTCGGCTAGGTATACATCCGCGCTAAAATATCAGGGTGAAAGTCATCATAGCTTGCGAGTATAGACCCAGCTCCCAACCCAACTTTGAGAATAGATTAACGGCGATATTTTTTATCGCCGATAAGAGTCTCACGTTAACGCAGCACGTTAACGCCGATAACCACCACTAATATATATATATATATATATATATATATATATATTTAGTTGTTGTTGTTATTCTTATTATAGAGATTTCAAATGTGACTTTATATGTAAGCTAAAGTAAATGCAATAAACTAAGGAATAATCAAATAAAAAACAAAACAAAACAAAACAAAAACAAAAACAAACAAAACAAAACAAAATGTACAATAAACAACAAATGTATAATTCATATTGTTAGATTTTTCTAATTATTACTTGGGTTTATGTATAAACATACCCAGTCACAAAACAATATTAAAACTATCCCATGACTTTTTATTACTTTTTTCTTTTAAGATTGTGAAGGGCTCACATACTGTCCATTTTTGCTTTTGGCCTTCATAAACATACTTTTTTTTTACATGAGCACTGACAATTTTGTATGTCAATACAAACATAGTTAATTCACACATCATGCTGCTGTTGTGGTTATTGTTGTTGTTGTTTTAATGTGAAACCCGAAACGAGGCTACACTCTAAGATGCATTACTGATTTTCTGGAGCTCAGCCATTCGAACTACACAGACTGTGAACACTCTCAACAGGTAAAATATTTTCTTTCATAAAATGTCTATAAATTATAACTTTTAAATGCTAATTGTTTTTTTATGTCTTTTCTTTTTTTAGTTTAAGAGAACATGCACGTGTGACCTGCTCTATTCAGTATCCTCTTTTTCAATTTTGTAAAACTAATTGTAACACTAAAAGTAACAAAGATTTTGAATTTATGATCCATTTTGTTAGATATTTTTATTACTAGGGTTCATGCATAAACATACCCAGCTATATCCCATGAATTTACATTACTTTTTCCTTTTAACATTGTGAAGTGCTCATATATACTTTTGGCCTTCATAAGCAATTGTTTTCACATAAGCAAATGAAAGGAGACACATTGTACATCTAAACTCAATTGTGCATTTCAGATGCTACAACCTCATCATCTGCAGAGAGAAACTGCCATTCAATCACACAAACATACATATAATGATTAACTTAAAGGCATCATAGATTATTGTAAAGATATTTTACTAGAGCTTGGTCTTCAATACACTATTTTATGTTCTATTTGGTTTACTTTTTAAAGCATTTATTTAGGTTTAATGTCCATTGTCATTATTAATATATTCTACTATGAATTTTGTTAGAACACTGTCATTTTTGCTACAATTTCACCTCATAAAAAAATAATAAAATTGACACGTTGTTGTTGTTGATTTTATATAAAACCCTAATAGACACTTATATTATAAGATATTTCAAGTATATAACAAGAAATCTGATAGGTAAGATATATTATAAGACCAGGCAGATAGAGGAGCAAAAGAACAATATTAATAAATAATCTATATGTTACGGATTGACTCACAGAGACAAAGGGAGATGTTAATAGTAACGTTTTATTGACAATAACCAGATGAACAGCAGGGAGCAGGTGAGTAATGGGTATGATGATACTTCTACGGGTGATGAGCAGATCAGACCGGTGGTGTTCTTAGTTCCAGGAGATCGTGGATGGAACCACAGCAGGGAATCCTGGATGAGTGCTGGAGGACTGAGGACAACACGCTGGGGATGACACAGAAGGTTAGTACTTTAACAACAGAGCAATGTCAACGGAGAGAATAGAGGAGTGAGTCCAATGGTGTCTGAACGAGACTGGACCAGGAAGTGCTCTGGTGCTGGTGCTTATGAAGGTTGGGGTGATGAGGATGAGATGAGGTGCAGGTGCGCTTGATTGGGGCTCAGGTGAAATCAGGTGCGGGCGAGTGATGATAACGATGATTGGCTGGGTAGGAGGACAGACAGACGAATACGTGACACTATACAAATAATACTAATATTAATGATATTGACATATTAATATTAAAGAAAAACTATCATTAAAAAGGTTATTTATAACACCATTAAGGTCCTCTAGAGCATAATTCAAAGCATGATTCTGTATGGAACCCTAAAAAAAGGTTATATTTAGAACTAAAAAGGGTTCTGCTATTGTTACAAACCGAAGAACTCTTTTCTGGTACTGTTTAGAACCATTTTTCTTAAGAGTGTACAATATAATACTACTAATAATAACACATTATCTAACAAAACTGGGCAAACTAAAAAATTGTAACACTTAAAATGTATCAAAATATACAATACTAAACAGTGTACAATGAAACACAGAAATACAGACAACAATGTACCTGAACAGAATATTCTAATCTAACACATTACAGAAAAATGCAAAGCACTTACACAGCAAATAAGTGGACCTGTCCTCGACATGTACTAACACTGAGACTTTTTTTTGATTTACTTATTCAACATCTGTCAAAAAAATAGAAAGACTAGTCTTTCACTAAATTAGAAAGCAGGAATACCAAAGGAAACTAAACAACAAATGTAATATCATGGAACAAAACCCGAAGTAAGGCACAATAATCCAACATGCTTTTCCTTGATGAAATAAAACTCTTTTACAGTTACCCTAATAACATACTTCAAAACAATTAGCATACTTTACAGCCATATGGTTTATTATCTCCTGGGTCAGCATATGGAGAACAAAATGGGGGAAGCTTCAACACAAATTTAAAGAAAAACATCCCCTCTCTCACCGTCTGCCTGCCAAACTCAAGCTGCTACAGGGGATAACGCTTCTGCAGTACACATGATGCAATTATCAACAGCACTAATGAAAACACTGAATCATTTCATATCCTATTATAGACTGTAATCCATGTAAATAACCTAAACAAACACCTCGTACTTACATTTGTGTCTCCTGCTGGGTGATTTTGTGAGTGTCTAGTCGAAAAAAACAACAATGAAATTGTGTCCAAAACCCATTTATCTATCTTGAAATTCAAATAAATGAGGAATTAATAAATAGTGTTCAGCATTCAATGATACAGCCGGACTGATATTAATCTGAAACTGTCACTCTGACAGGCACAAGTAACAATTTTCCACAATTCATTGCACCACCCGTGAGCCTATATATGTCAACTCAATGAAAAGCTGCATCTCCCGGAAAAAAACACACACACAATGAACTATGGTAAAGACAGAAGGAGGGGGTCTGAAGTTTATAGGTAGCCACCATATATATAGAGGTAAATTAATTGCAGTCCTGTCACATTGCAAGACGGGACAATGCCATGGGGACAGCAGGGCATCGTAATGCTGTAAAAAATGCCCCTTGGCCATGGAAACATTGTTTTGAATCATGGTCGAGCGGGAGATAATACAGAGAGGTGGGAATAATGGAATGCTAAAGGTGGAAACAAACAAAACGTACAGGTTTAAAGCACAAAAACATGTATCTTTAAATAATAAAAATGCTTCATGAACGTGGCATGAGATCAGGCCAACCTGCATTCCCATGTCACCCAGTCCAACATCAACAGGAAGAAATAAAATAAAGCACTCTTTTTTATTTTAAATACACAAATACTATAATCACGATACAAAATAGCTTGTGAAAAAGACATTCCTGTCATGAAAATCAAATGTGCTAAATCAGTAGCCATATTTAAATCCAGACTAAAAACACATCTGTTCAGCAGTGCATTTGCACTATGTCTGAACTGATTGCACTGCATTTTATGTATCATCATCTTCTATTCTTAATGGTTTTAATTAATTTTAAATCATTTATTAAATCATAAAAAAATTTGAATTCCTTGCTTTTATTGTTGTGATTATTTTATTATTATTTGTATTCCTTTTATGTAAAGCACCATTGTGTATGAAATGTGCTACATAAATAAACTTGCATTGCCTTGCCATTTAAAAATATGTGTAAGGTCAAACTTAATGTAAGGTTTTCAGTCACTTAACTTCATGTTATTTACAATTAAATGAAAATGTATTATATTTTAATTTATGTTAAATGTAATTAGCCGAACTTTAGAAAGTTTTTTGACCCACTTAAGTAGGGCTTAAGAAGATTTTTATATGTAATTTCATAATCACTTCTATTGTCTTTGAAATATGGTTAAAGTGCACTGCTGAATGTACTGATACACATTTATAGTAAACTAAACATGCTTTAATGTATTTCCTTTTTAAACTTATATGAAGCACATTTTCCACCATGGAGAAAGAAAGAAAGAAAGAAAGAAAGAAAGAAAGATAGAAAAAAAGAAAGAAAGAAAGAAAGAAAGAAAGAAAGAAAGAAAGAAAGAAAGAATGAAAGAAAGAAAGAAACGTAATTGCGACTTTATCTCACAATTTGTACATTTGTACAAAAAAGTAAGAATTACGAGACATAAAGATAGATGCTTGCAAATCTGAAAAGAGGTAATAATGACTTCATCTCACAAATCTGACTTTTTCATCTGAATTGTCAGACATAAATTGAGAATTGCAGAAAAAAAAGACAAAATGTGTTGTTATATAAAGATACAGATTCAATTAATCTACCTACCTTTATTTTTCCTTCCGTGGTGGAAACAAGATTCCATAAATATCAGGTAACACACTACACTTAAAATTATACTCAAATAGTTCACATTATTGTATTTTTTTAATGCACTTTAAATAAATATTTTAATTTGACAATATTACAACGTGCACTTTTCAAAAGTGTGTAAAGAAATATTAAGTAGTGTTTTACTGTATGAAACACTGTATTTATGCTCTTCAAGTGCAATTTTATTGGGAAATGGTCCCTTCTCTTTCTCTCCCAGTCTCTTCTAATAACTATCCATGAAATATAGAGTTGACAATGTCACTCAAAATGCATTTAACATACACACATAGAGACAAACAAGTGTAAAATCTGCAAAATAATTATTAAGCACGGGTGGAGATTCTGCTATATTGGACGGCTTTATCAACTCAGCATCTCTGAGGACGGACCTGTTTAATATACATGACAAAGATGAAGACATCACAGTCAGATTTCATCTAGTTTCCTTTATACTAACACAGAGCTGAAGCCAACGGGCCTTTCTGACCCTGGTCCACACCACACACACACGTTGTGCGTGGCATCTCCCTTCAGATTTGGGCACGGCGGTCTGTTCAGGAGAGCCAATTCAGCCCCATCCACTTTCATTTAGCTTGGTTGGGTAAACAGAAATG
The DNA here is from genome assembly GCA_027564155.1 of Gymnocypris eckloni scoliostomus. NCBI lineage: Eukaryota > Metazoa > Chordata > Actinopteri > Cypriniformes > Cyprinidae > Gymnocypris > Gymnocypris eckloni. The sequence goes on along the minus strand of CM050421.1, from coordinate 20,582,965 downwards.
AGCATTTCCTTTCTCCTACACAGCAGAGAATGAATACAGACATGAAGAGATAGATTCATTTATCCGCTTAATGGAGAGAGACACTGGTTTGTAGTGTCATTGTCTCTATGCTTTGTGTCCAAACTAAATCAGCTGGGAAGAGGTGAGCGCTGGAAGATGCTATCTAGCGCTCTCCTTTGAGAGCTTGTTTATTCCTGTGTAGAGAAATCAAACAGACAGAAATGGACTCCCACACACATGTTAGAATACCAAAGACATTTGACAAAGTCAAACGCTTCACAAGAAGGGAACTGATAACAGTTTCAAATGCTTCACGACTAACTTTGGAGTTAATAGTTGGTAGCAGGTTCAGTTATTTAAGTTAAAGTGTCCTCATAGCGAGAGGACTGCTGCAACAAATACAAAGAGGCATCACAAAATGCGATGTCCTTTTCAAGGTGGAGGGTGAATATAGCCTGTATCGGAGCTCGGTGGTCTCCAAACAGATAATAAGCTGACATTTTGACACAGGGTCCCAAGGCTGCTTGTCTAAATGGACATCCATTTGATCAAATGCCAGGAAAGAGATGCCTGGAATAGTAATGCACCGATTAGACTTCGTCTTTGCCCCGAGCACCGATAAAGGTCAGAGACTGTGGTGCATTTTGGTGCAAGTCAGGGACTGATTTTCAAATATATAAACATTCAGCACTTATGCAGATGACAGATAACAATCCAGGTATCTGCAGGTCTGTCATTATTTTTGACTGTAGGCCCACAATTAAAATAACTGTACTGAATTAAAACAGTGTGCTCATGAACTGTGACATTGTTTAGATAGATAGATAGATAGATAGATAGATAGATAGATAGATAGATAGATAGATAGATAGATAGATAGATAGATAGATAGATAGATAGATAGATAGATAGATAGATGCTTGCCACGGATGTGACATCCGAACCAAAACATCGAACCCAATCTGAGTTGTTTATGATGTTTAAAATGATTTTTAAACGTGCATTACGTGCTCATGTTTATTCAACGAAGCCTTTAAAAAAATCGGCCAGTTTTGATATCATGGCGGTTCACCACAAATAAATGTATGTATGGGAAACACATCCCACAGCACAACAACCTGAGCCCAGCTTCATTGCTCATTACTTTAATTTTAACTGCGTTTGTAGCCGGCGCCTCTAATCAGACCAATAAACAAACACAGACCGGAAGTTAACTTTGGGCCTGGCACGTGCGCCTGATTAACCCGTATATTAGTAGACTGTCTGCTTAACATTTTATTTTGATGGGTCAACAACATACAACATACTGAGTATGACATACATTGCAAGTATGTCAACTTAATCTACTAATCCTAGAGTTAGTAGACATGTAGCTCAGTTGCAAAGTAATGAGAATTAATTGACATGGAGTTGACATGTAGTTACAAAGTTACTTATAGTTAGTAGAATGTCTAAAGTGGACTTTCTAAATAAAGTGTAACCATTCTTTTTCACAAAGGGTAGCTAGCTAATACCAAATTAGCATAGCTTTATTATAGTAACAATCACTAATGCAATTGTGTTTTAGTGGAAACTCTGTTTTACTAGTAAATTGGTGTAAGGTCTTGAAGGTATCAAGATAACAGCATGCAGCAATATTTTTTTAAAGATGGGTCTGGAACAACTAGCACTTTAGCGGTTCAACCATTACAAATGTTTTCTCCTGCTAGTGTGGGTAGCTTCTGTTGTTTAACCCCTGCAGCAACAAAGAGAGCACTAGCCAGCGTAGCATCATTTGGGACTTATGCTTAGAGAAACTTAAATAACATTGTACAACCCCAAGCCTTGACAGAGGTTGACTTACTGTGCGCAAATGTATTTCCATGTACCAAAAGTATTACCAAATGATCTGGCCTCATTACGCTAAACTCTCAAAAGCCCAACTATTAGCAGAAGAAGATCTTTAATTTGTTTCTTAAGAATAGCTAAAGCTTATGCACAACTGCCCAGAGGAACATTTTATTGCTCTGATGTTGCTTATTCAAAGCTGTCCAAGTTCTTAGTGTGAATTTGATCTCTGGTGATTTTCCTAAAAGTCCTTTATAGAGGAGTAAAAATAGAAGAAAATTAGACAATTGTAGGCAAAAAGTAAGGAACTATAAAACTTAATGCGGAGAGTAATGCTCACATAGTGTTGGAAGAATTACATTTTGTTTATAAAAGCAGTCAAAAGTTTGGAATAATTAAGATTTCAATGTTTTTGAAAAAAGTATCTTATGCTCAATTCAAAAATACAGTAAAACAGCAATATTGTGAACAACTGCAAATAAAATAAAACTGTTTTCTATTTTAATACATATTACAATTTTCACAAGCTGTTACTACAAAATATGTCTATTTTGAATAAATATTGTTATTTTTAACTTTTTTATTTATCAAATAATCCTGGAAATAATAAGAATAAATTGTAAATAAGAATAAAATCGCAAGTTGAATAAATAAATAATTACATGAATAAAAGAAAGATAATAATAAAATGATTCCTAAAGGATCGTGTGACACTGAAGACATGGGAAGTTGTGGCCTAATGGTTAGCGTGCCAGACTCGTAATCTATAGGTTGTGAGTTTGAGTTTCGGTCCGGCAGGAATTGTCGGTGGGGGGGAGTGAATGTCCAGCGCTCTCTCCACCTTCAATACCACAACGAGGTGCCCTTGAGCAAGGCACCGAACCCCTAACTGCTCCCCAGGCGCCGCAGCATTGGATGCCCACTGCTCTGGTGTGTGTTCACGGTGTGTGTGTGTTCAATGCTGTGTGTGTGCACTTTGGATGGGTTAAACGCAGAGCACAAATTCTGAGTATGGGTATACTTGGTCATATGTCACGTCATTGGTCTTATGTTACAATTTTTTTTTCACTAAGACTGCTGATGAAAATACAGATTTGCATCACAGGAATAAATTACATTTTGAAATACATTAAAATCGAAAACGTATTTTGACAAATTCAACGTATGAGAGAAAACGTATTCGCAATTTTATTGGACAATTTTACTGTGTTTACTGTATTTTTGATCAAATAAATGCAGCCTTAATGAGCATTTGATATCTAAAACAAATCTATGCACAGAAAAATCTGAGAAGCAAATGCCTTGAGTAAGACTCTCCTTTACTTTCTATTTATTCTTACTGGTATTTAGAAGAAAAAAAAACTTTCATCAGCATTATACAGTATAGTTGACAGTTCTTAATGATTTGCAGCTCCAAGATGTTGTGTTAACCTTACAAAGGCATGATGTGTGAAACCTTCATATGTTCTTCAAGCTCTTGATATAGAATGCCTCCTGTCAAACAGCATGTTTTGCTTTTTTTTTTTTTGAAGATTGAATGATCCAAACAGTTAAAAAAGCATGAATAATGTACAGCCTTTGGGCTCGGTCTGGAAAAGACTTTGATTATTGATTCTCACTTTTTTTCTGGAAGGAAAGAGATGTGGCATAGATGTTCTTACATTTTAAAGTGAGATGGAGAGCTTCTGACAGGAAAGCTCACAGAAAGTGAGAACATTAGATTGCTGCTGACAAACCGTGTGTTACGATGAGGATGTAGCAGTGATGTGTCAACATCAAACCATTAAGAGTCAATTTCAAGAAACTAAAATTTTACAATTGCGATGATAATACTTTCATTCGTTTGCATCTCATTAATATCAATAGCCTCATCTGTGGGATGGAGACTGAGTTGGTAAAAACAAACATGAGGAAATGATTGGAGAGGTTGAAAGACAAGAGACACCAAAAGGCTCCGGGTCCCAATGCGCTGTGGTCTATTTATAATGGATCAATATGTGAGGAAGGGGAGATCGTGATGGGCTGGGCTTCTGTAGTGTAATAGGGTCTTTGGCAGCTTTCGCTCTAATGATGCATGTTTATGTAATTTCTGCCAGTTTATGGAAAATGGCAGCAAGTGCTTTTTAATTGATGAAGGATGTTGCAACACTTTAGCAACCCCTGCTGTTGCTAGGGATTAGGCAGATATGATCTGAAAGAGGTGCCCTGTTATGACAGGAAAATAATACATCACATTCTGAAAAACAGATTTAGTTTCCCTCTGGCTTCACACAACAAAACATGGATGCTATCCAAGTCAGGTTAGAGGAGATGCACTGTAATTCCCCTTAACCACTGCAAAACTGCACTACTAACCTGATTTCTTAAAGGGGCAGTTCACATTGTGTTGGTCTATACTCTTATTTCTGCATAGAATACAAATGGAGCATTTTTGAGCAATCTTTCATAGTGACCATGTCTGTAAAAAATAATAAATTACTGTTAAAATACTTCATCAAAAAAAAAAATATATATATAAAAATTGGTTAATTGGTTAAAAGTAAATTCCCTTACTTTAGGTTTCCTCAATAGGCGGGAGAGAAAAAATATTGGCCCGCGTTAATTGAAAATAATGTGGAATGAAAATTAAAACATAGCATCAGAAAGCGACATTAACTTACATTGTGTCTACACTGTCCTTTTTTAAAGTAGAATTCCGTGTTGCTTACTGTCACATGTCGCTGTCGCAAGTGGTTAGGATACAAATTAAATGTGTAACGGAGCCCAGGAATGTAGATGCTTTGCAAGTAAACCTCACTCCACTTGGCCCCGTGGTTAGTGCACCCACCTCCCATGCAGAAATTTTGGGGTTCAAGACCTGCCTCGGAGCAGAAGAGAGAGACCAGCAACACATGGAAAAGATACTTTGTATCATGTCATGTCAAATTGGGACATTTGGTGTTACAGTTTGATCCCCTCCAAAAGATCTAAGTTTAAAAAATATTAGATCTAATAATTGAATCTGCTATTAGGGAACGTGGAGAGAAGAGATCCAGTCTGGAGATGAGCAAGAAGTTGATTTGCATGGCAGATTCAGATTTTTTGTTTGTTCATTTGTTTTTAATATTCAACAGGCAAAGTATCTAAATGCAAAAATCTCTCTTCATAATTGCTTGAATAAAACTGGGGGTAAATCGAAATATTTATCTTGTGACCATTTTAACAAAAGCAACAATAATATATATATATATAGGTCAGTGGCCCTTGGCTTGGTATTGTTGGCAGAATTCAGCCCTTGGTGAAAATTAATTGAGGAACTCTGCCTTAAAAAAATGACAAAAAATAAATGAGAGATCTACTGGGACATGTAATTTCACAGTAAAATAATGTTACATTTACAGTATTTGGAAGTATAGCATACAGTGAGAAAGCTTAAAATAATACATATAGTTTTAGTTTGTAAAACTTCATGTCCTGCTGTTTTGTTCATACAGTTCTACTCTTTTTACTGGAAATTTACTGGATTTTTAAAAAGTGTACCGAACTGTCATTATATAGAAAACAATTCTTCCAATATTTTCCTCTTCCACATCAAAACAGCATTTTTGGAACATTTCATTTTAGAATAAATAATGTAATAATTTGGAATAAATAATATAATGTAATAAACAGTAATAAATAATGCATACTTTAAATAATAATAAATAATATATACTAATACATAGACAGAATATATACTTTTAATTCAGATATTTAACCCAAATATGATGTTCCAGAGACCATTTGTAATAAATATATATATATATATATATATATATATATATATATACATACAAAAAACTAAATATTTAATGTATAATGTCTCCCATTTAAACTATGTGTGCAAATTGGGTCACACTTTATTTTAAGATCTAATTCTAGTCATTAACAAACCAATTAATAACTAACACTAACTCCTCATTTGCTGCTTATTAATAGTTAGTAAGGTAGCTGTTAAGTTTAGGTATTGGGTATGATTAGGGATGTAGAATATAGTCATGCAGAATATACTGTATGCTTTATACATAATAAAAAGCCTATATGTGACCATGGACCACAAAACAAGTCATAAAGGTCAATTTTTTTTTACATTTGGTTTTGATTTGGTTTTGATTTTGATTTTGATTGCTTATTGTAAAAAAACAATGGCTGTATAATGAATACATTTGTTTAGCGTATAATGTCAAATTATGTATAATTGAAAGCGTTTAATGTCAAATTATGTAATGTGTTAAATTTATTAACTTTGACACCCCTACAAATACTTTTGGTAAAACCTTTTCATCTCTCAAATCCCCTGAGGGTCCTTAGAGGCAGTTTGAAATTTAAAGGAACAAATCATAGCCTTTAAATCCTCCAAAAGCAACATAAAGCGTAAATAAACATGCAATAAACATGACTTCGCTGCAGTGCGATTTCAATATGCCTGCCCGTCTCTTTAAACCTTGACGGCTCTGTCTCTTTTGTCCAAATACATATCTGTACATGTCTTTGACATTCCTGATAGCCGTATTGAAGAGGCTGAAATTATTGGCTTTTCTTTGAGTCCCTCTCTCCTCTTCCTATTGATCAATTAATTGGTTTTACATGTCTAAGAGCCGCTGATGGGTAAATCTAATGAGTGAACTCCAGGGTCTGTTGGGGGGTAGAATCAGCCAGACGGCACTGCAGGCTGGAAATACGTTAAAACGTCATAGAGTTAGATGCATCTTCCTCCTTCCATTCCTTCTCCTCACCTCACAGCCGGTGCGAAAATCTATTTGTGCGGCTCAGCCCGGCATCTTCCTATCTCGTTACTCAGGACTGATGCAATAGGATGCAATCCGGCTCGCTCGCTCGCTCCCACCCTCCCTCCTCCGACCTTCTCTTTCTCCTATTGACTCACTCACCACTGGCTTGTTCTATCGTAGACCATCACTCCAGATCTCTCTCTCTCTCTCTTTGTATCTCTCCATCTGCTTGATTGTCCAAAGTTCACTTTCTTTCTCTCTCTCGCTTGCTCTCGTTCTCTCAGCAGACCTGGTACTCTGTCCGCATGGCTGAGGATGCTGTGTTCAGGAGGACCTTTGCAGCTGAACCAGATAAGGCCCATACGGTGTTAGAGGGGGATGCTGGGTACCTACAGTGAGTAATCCTGTTAATGGTGGCCTTTAATTAAAGAGCACACCAGGGAGCACCACTGTCCCGTCACGGTTTAGACACCTCCCTACAAGGTCAAAGAGTGCAGAATGATGATGTGGATGGAGAACTTGTAACCTTGAAGTTGTTGGAACTTTATAAAAACGTTGTATTTTTGATTATCACAATAGCAGTAACTCGATTGTTTCATAATAATTTCTTAGAAAATATACTCCAAGTAAGGCTTTGTTTTATTTTGAAAAAGCATTTTTACAGTGCATTTGTTTTATGCATCCTATGATTGTTATTTTTACTGTTTTCAACATTGAAAATAATAAGAAATCATTATATTTCTTCTATTTGTACAAATAATAAATTTGCTTATGTTGCTGAATGTGTGTCAGTCTTGGGTTTGTCTTGTTTCCACGTGCTCCCAGTGTTTCCATGCCCTTATTTGGTTAGTTTCCTGTTCTCGTTTGGTCCCCATTTAGTTTATTAGTCCCTAGCCGTGTGTTATTAGTTATCCTTGTTTAGTCCTTCTATTTAAACCCTGTGTTTCCATGTCTCTAGCGTCTGCTGTTAAACACCATGTTGTTCGTCTTACCTGTGCTCCATGTTGCCCCGATGTTGATCTTCATTAAAAGGAAGTTTGATTGTGCTCATCGCTCATTGCTCCCAGAGATATATGACAATGTGAAAATGTATCTACTGTATAAGATTGATTGATTTAAAAAAAAAAAAATTAATACTTTCATTCAGAAAGGACACATGGAATTGATCAAAATTGACAGTAAAGACATTTCTAATAAAATATTTCAATTTCAAATAAATGCTTTTCTTTTGAAATTTGTATTCATCAGAGATTCCTGAAAGTAAATAAATAAATCGAACATCATGCTTTCCACACACAAAAAAAAAAAAAAAAAAAATATGAGGCAGCAAAACTGTTTTCAATATTGATGATAATAATATTTTTTTATTGAGCAACAAATCAGCATATTTAATGATTTCTGAAGGATCATGTGACTCTGAAGACTGAAGTAATAATGCTAAAAAAATCCGCTTTGCCTTCACAAATTATATTTAGATAAAAAAAAAATAATACAAATAATAATTATATATATACAGTGGGGCAAAAAAGTATTTAGTCAGCCACCAATTGTGCAAGTTCTCCCACTTAAAAAGATGAGAGAGGCCTGTCATTTTCATCATAGGTATACCTCAACTATGAGAGACAAAATAAGAAAAAACAATCCAGAAAATCACATTGTAGGATTTTTAAAGAATTTATTTGCAAATTATGGTGGAAAATAAGTATTTGGTCAATAACAAAATTTCATCTCAATACTTTGTTGTATACCCTTTGTTGGCAATGACAGAGGTCAAACGTTTTCTGTAAGTCTTCACAAGGTTTTCACACACTGTTGCTGGTATTTTGGCCCATTCCTCCATGCAGATCTCCTCTAGAGCAGTGATGTTTTGGGGCTGTCGCTGGGCAACACGGACTTTCAACTCCCTCCAAAGATTTTCTATGGGGTTGAGATCTGCAGACTGGCTAGGCCACTCCAGGACCTTGAAATGCTTCTTACGAAGCCACTCCTTCGTTGCCCGGGCGGTGTGTTTGGGATCATTGTCATGCTGAAAGACCAAGCCACGTTTCATCTTCAATGCCCTTGCTGATGGAAGGAGGTTTTCACTCAAAATCTCACGATACATGGCCCCATTCATTCTTTCCTTTACACAGATCAGTCGTCCTGGTCCCTTTGCAGAAAACAGCCCCAAAGCATGATGTTTCCACCCCCATGCTTCACAGTAGGTATGGTGTTCTTTGGATGCAACTCAGCATTCTTTCTCCTCCAAACACGACAAGTTGAGTTTTTACCAAAAAGTTCTATTTTGGTTTCATCTGACCATATGACATTCTCCCAATCCTCTTCTGGATCATCCAAATGCTCTCTAGCAAACTTCAGACGGGCCTGGACATGTACTGGCTTAAGCAGGGGGACACGTGTGGCACTGCAGGATTTGAGTCCCTGGCGGCGCAGTGTGTTACTGATGGTAGCCTTTGTTACTTTGGTCCCAGCTCTCTGCAGGTCATTCACTAGGTCCCTCCGTGTGGTTTTGGGACTTTTGCTCACAGTTCTTGTGATAATTTTGACCCCACGGGGTGAGATCTTGCGTGGAGCCCCAGATCGAGGGAGATTTGTCAGTGGTCTTGTATGCCTTCCATTTTCTAATAATTGCTCCCACAGTTGATTTCTTCACACCAAGCTGCTTACCTATTGCAGATTCAGTCTTCCCAGCCTGGTACAGGTCTACAATTTTGTTTCTGGTGTCCTTTGACAGCTCTTTGGTCTTGGCCATAGTGGAGTTTGGAGTGTGACTGTTTGAGGTTGTGGACAGGTGTCTTTTATACTGATAACAAGTTCAAACAGATGCCAATAATACAGGTAACGAATGGAGGACAGAGGAGCCTCTTAAAGAAGAAGTTACAGGTCTGTGAGAGCCAGCAATATTGCTTGTTTGTAGGTGACCAAATACTTATTTTCCACCATAATTTGCAAATAAATTCTTTAAAAATCCTAAAATGTGATTTTCTGAATTTTTTGTTCTTATTTTGTGTCTCATAGTTGAGGTATACCTATGATGAAAATGACAGGCCTCTCTCATATTTTTAAGAGGGAGAACTTGCACAATTGGTGGCTGACTAAATACTTTTTGCCCCACTGTATATATATATATATATATATATATATATATATATTCCATCTTAATAATATTTCACCATATTACTCTTTATACTGTTATTTTTAATCAAATAAAATACTTCTTTCAAAAACATTATACATCTTACAGATTCTAAACTTTAGAACAGTATTTCTAAACAGCAAGGGGCATGGGTATATGCCCCCCCACCATATTTTGTATTAAAAGTGAAAAAGGGGGATTGCATAAAATAAAAGGAATTGCTCCATATACCCAACCCCTATGAGAGTTTAAGGGTGAAGATTTTTGGTTTTGGTCATGTACAAAGGAATAGCCTGTATATTTTTATTATGAATTTAACCATAACAGGCCAACAATTTTTTTTTTCCAAATATTCAATTCTTAGACCTATAGAAAGGATAATATATAACTTTGACATTGCACATGACAAGATGCTCTATATATGTGCACATTAGCAGTAAATTGGGACATATCTTACCTACATGAATGTGTCACTAAATAGCACACAAATCTCAGAGAGAGTGGAAATTGGACAGTGTTCATGGTGCATCAGATAAAATAGCAGAAAACAGTGACAGAACATTGGCTAAACATTACCCCTGGGACCACATAGAGCACCGAAACACAGGCTTATCATTGGCTTTTCAGCCCGAGGACAGACAAACATGTCAAAGAGGAAGACATGAACTCACATTGGAATGATAGTACAATCAAGCAAGACAGACTGCTTGAGAATCTCCAGGAATAACTTGATGTGCCTCTGTGTGAAAATCATTTGAGCTGAAAAATTGTTCCATAGTCAAGAGTCATAAGGCAAAATTTTAAATCAGAGAGTAACAGAAAAACAAGACAGCGTCGTAAAATTAGTTTAACGAGTCGTGCAAAGCGCCGCTTTTCTGCTCACTTTTCTATTTCAGGCTTTTCTGGTCATTACATTACGGACCTCTGAATACCCCCAACGAGAATGTAATGTATGCACGCAAACACTCTTTGTACAGAGGACAATATGTAGTTTAGAAAGGGAAGTTGCCTTGGTTACTAAGCAGATGCGTTTTATCCGCAGTAACTGAAGGTAGACTAATTGCAAGGCCAGTCCCTGCAGATCCTCCTGAGGTTAAGTGCCATGCTCAAGGGCATCCTGTGGTGACAGGGCATCTCCTTAATTCTCTAGTTTAGTGCTTCTCAACTAGTGAGGTCATGGACAGCCGGGTAAAAAATAATGCCAAGTGTAAGTAATGAAATGCAACTAATGATCAAACTATATAACCATGAATAGCGAAGTAATTAAATAGATACAGGGTTGTGTAACTTTAAGATATCAAACACTATTGTATACCGTGGGGCCGATGCAAGAGAAGGCTTTTTTTTTGTATTGTTTTATCATGATCACATTTTAACTTTTAATCTCAAGGTGTTTCTTGACAGCTTCTTTTCTCTAGATCACAACATAACACACTGGAATACATGTCTTAATTTCAATTAGCTACACAGTAAAATATATATAAAAAAAAAATTATATTATAATATATAATCCAATCCTTTTTTTATAATATATATATATACATATATATACATATACAACTAAACTTATATTCAAGATGTAATCCATGAAAGTGTTGGGGAAAGTTACTTTTAAAATTAATGTATTATAATATTGTGTATGTAACATTGCAGAGATGAGGCAAACTGAGATGAGAATCTATGTGCAGGAGTTTAATAAATCATAGAAACAGCAAGTAATCCAACACGGGTAAGGAACTCAGACAAGGGCACAGAGCAATCATCACAGACATTCAACAACTGACCAATGAACAAAGGAAATACAAGGGCTATAAATAGAGGGGATAATGAGGTAACAAGGGGGATGAACCAATAAGTAACTATGGAAACAAACAATGGTAACCATGGGAGCTAACTAGCAGGCAAGAAGATGTAAGTAATAGGATTTGAAACACAGGAAGAGAACACGGGGAAAAAAACAAAAACTAGACTAGACAAAAAGACTAGACAGGAATGTGTCAGCGTACTAATTTTACTCCATAAACACATAAATAGTTGTGTTACTTTTATGGAAAGTAATGCCTACATTTATTTTTGTCACCTGGGCTGGGCTTACCTGTTTGCCTGGGCTGGGCTTACCTGCATGTTTCGCGCAGTTTCAAAGAGAAATGTCCACTGAGTGGAGCTAAAACACAGGTTAAATATGTGAACCCTGGCACTTTTTATTACGTAGATATAGGTACATATTGTTGTGTTTTTATTACGTTGCTACAGGTATGTATTGCGGCGGTTCAGAATTGAAATATCTGGGATCTGTCCCTAAAAGTTAATGCTCTATCATGTTGGAAATGTGCCCTACACCAAACCCAACCCTAAACCTACCCGATAGTGTTAACAAAAGCAAAACTGATATAAAAAAAAGTGTTGATACAATCGTGCCATTTCAACTTCCTTATATGCAGATTTAAACTGCTTTGTTGCACCGTGATTACACGGGATTCGATCCAGAGCTCCTCGCCTCCTAAGTACGTCTCCGTACTCCGTGAGCTATCGAACAAACCTACTGTTTATGTAAACCCACAGATACGAGACTGGATATGTGCGATGCTAACGTTCAAAAGCAACAGTTTTCAAATCTCCCAGATATTTAATATTGTTTTGAAGTCGTAACATGATATTCTTCAAGCAATTGTGCAAAAACGTACGCTTTATTAATCAAAACTGTAAATTTGTGTGAAAAGGAGTAAAATGTGTCAGAGTTTTACTACCTCTAGTGTTTGTTTCTTTTGGAAATTGCAATAATGTAGTTATTGGTACATATTTCGTGTCTTGCTAAAAAGTGCCCCCAGGTACGTAAATGCTATGAGACCAGGTAGCTTTTAAAAGTAACCCGTTACTTTACTATTTACTTGAAAGAAAGTAATTTGATTACATAACTCACGCTACTTTAATGCATTACCCCAACACTAATCTATGAAAACAGATCCTAATATCTTTTACTGTGCTGTTGTTCATGTAATTTGTAAACATTTACAATACATACTATAAATAAAAAACAAGACATTACTGTCTATTGTTTTTCCTATTATTTGTTATATCTGAAATTTTCTGTAAATGCTCTTTAATGTTTTTCTGAATATGTCATTATTAATACAGCACTACTTTCTGGTCCTCGAAACTGATTGGCTGAGAGCCTTTTCCAGCGGTGCCACTTTGTAGTGATAACAGAACTCACAACCATTTCATCGTTTGCATCACTCTACTAAAATATACTAGATATACTATGTAAGCCACTTTGAAAGTCAGTGGGTGATTTTTTTCTTTTAGACAGCCTGTAAGTAATCAGCCTTGTAGGTTTACATGAAGTGATTTCACAGCATTTTTTAAATACTGACCCATCGAAAATGTGATATTTATTTACAACAATTTAACAATAAAAAGTTAATATTATGATATATATTAGACACAATATTGTCTGATTGTGCAACATTTTGTAACCATACAACATACATACAAAGCCACAGAAGAACTGTTCTGTGTCTCCTTACAAAACACAGTATAGGTTTTTTCAAAGTTCTTCAAAATCAAAGTAATTAAGCGTGATTAGAGAGCATTTTTGAAATGTTTGTTTTGATGTCAAATAAATCTAGCTGTTTTGCTTTTTTGTTAAAGCAGTGTTGCTGTTGTAGAGTTATATAGCTACAGGTATGTTGGTGTGTTTTTATGCAGATTTAATTTAGTTTCTTAGCTTCTTGTATTTACAGTAATTTCAGTTTCCACTCGGTTCAAATGTGGATGAATGGCTACACGTAGATGTGTGCACACACTGCTAGAGGTGGGTAGGGGTGTTAAATAACATTTTCTTTTGTCAAATCCCTTGTTTAATTTCTATAGGTTTTTAACATTCTAAAAGCTCTTTATTCCATAGATACGTCAAGCTAGTCGGTGTACTCAGTAGGTGTAATGTATTACTCAGTAGGTGTAATGTATTATTAATTGTGTTTAATCGTATCCAAAATAAAAGTTTTTGTTTACATAATACAGGTGCTGGTCATATAATTAGAATATCATCAAAAAGTTGATTTATTTCACTAATTCCATTCAAAAAGTGAAACTTGTATAATGTATACATTTATTCCACACAGACTGATATATTTCAATATATTCTGTTTATTTATTTTAATTTTGATGATTATAACTGACAACTAATGAAAACCCCAAATTCGGTATCTCAGAAAATTAGAATATTACTTAAGACCAATACAAAGAAAGGATTTTTAGAAATCTTGGCCAACTGAAAAGTATGAACATGAAAAGTATGAGCATGTACAGCACTCAATACTTAGTTGGGGCTCCTTTTGCCTGAATTACTGCAGCAATGCGGTGTGGCATGGAGTCGATCAGTCTGTGGCACTGCTCAGGTGTTATGAGAGCCCAGGTTACTCTGATAGTGGCCTTCAGCTCTTCTACATTGTTGGGTCTGGCATATCGCATCTTCCTCTTCACAATACCCCATAGATTTTCTATGGGGTTAAGGTCAGGCGAGTTTGCTGGCCAATTAAGAACAGGGATACCATGGTCCTTAAACCAGGTACTGGAAGCTTTGGCACTGTGTGCAGGTGCCAAGTCCTGTTGGAAAATGAAATCTGCATCTCCATAAAGTTGGTCAGCAGCAGGAAGCATGAAGTGCTCTAAAACTTCCTGGTATACGGCTGTGTTGACCTTGAACCTCAGAAAACACAGTGGACCAACACCAGCAGATGACATGGCACCCCAAACCATCACTGACTGTGGAAACTTTACACTGGACCTCAAGCAACATGGATTCTGTGCCTCTCCTGAAAAATTCTGAATTTTTTTTTTCTACCACATCTTTTCCTTCCCTTCGCCTCTCTATTAATGTGCTTGGACAGAGCTCTGTGAACAGCCAGCCTCTTTTGCAATGACCTTTTGTGTCTTGCCCTCCTTGTGCAAGGTGTCAATGATCGTCTTTTGGACAACTGTCAAGTCAGCAGTCTTCCCCATGATTGTGTAGCCTACAGAACTAGACTGAGAGACCTTTTAAAGGCCTTTGCTGGTGTTTTGAGTTAATTAGCTGATTAGAGTGTGGCACCAGGTGTCTTCAATATTGAACCTTTTCACAATATTCTAATTTTCTGAGATACTGAATTTGGGATTTTCAGTAGTTGTCAGTTATAATCATCAAAATTAAAAGAAATAAACACTTGAAATAGTGGAATGAATGTATACATTATACAAATTTCACTTTTTGAATGGAATTAGTGAAATAAATCAACTTTTTGATGATATTCTAATTATATGACCAGCACCTGTATATGTGTGTATTGCGGAAATGTATGATGTATATATAAATACATACACGTACAGCATATAATTAGAAAATATTTATATGTATTTACATGTATATATTTATATTCATATAATTTATATCATATATAAATATATTGAATATATAAACATCACATATTTTTCTTAAATATATACATGCATGTGTGTGTATTTATTTGTGTTACTTTTGTATTACGATAAGCAGTTTTGGTACTCAGTTCAGTGGTTCGGTCACCACTTAAAACCTAATGTGAAATCTGAGTTCTGTAGCAAAACTAGTTGAGAACCACTAATATAGTTTATGTGCCTAGTTTATAGGAGACATCAAGCCTATAACCTTTGCATTACCAGGCTTTATCCTGAACCATTTGGCTTCAATCACTACAGACAGAAAAGCAAAGTGCTGTTATATTGCATTTCTAAGGTTTGCGCTTTCAGATAAACAATTTTTCAGATCGTTCAATGAAATAATTGTCTGACCGGCCGTTTTATGAGGCTAATATGTCAAGGCTGCAATTACAGGCAGCAAGACCAGATTTTTCAGTAGAATTTCTTCTCTCTTGGCTTCCATGCAATTTAAATCAGCGTCTATACATGTTACGGGCAGTGGACTACAGTGCTTTTCCTTTGTGATGTTTCCCAAGATGCCGTTCTAATTTGTTCTTCTTTACTGTACAGCACATAATGGGGGTGTGTGAGAGCTGTCTCTCCCGTTCGTCTGCACTCGTGACAGTTTTTCAGGTCGGGTGCTCCCCATCTCCTCTACATCACTCTTTACTTTTGTTCTTTTTTATGCTGCTTTTTACTCATCTTTCCCTCTCTCCTCTCTTTTATGCCTGATACCTTTCATCCTCATGGTTCCCCCTCGGCTCCTGCATCGTTCAGCTCCCCACCCCCTACCTCTCGCCGGCTGACCGAGCTCTCTATCTCCTCAGATTGTGTCCCATCAGACGAGCGGCCTTGTGGGTAATGGGTGTGCAAATCCCCCTCCGCTCCCCGCATTTCTCATCTTGGTGAAACCTGTTGGCATGGGAACGCCAGTCTTGATCACCCTTATCAAAGGAATCCTCGTTCCTCTTGCTATGCCTGGAGGTGTTTTAGAGAGGAAAGAGAAGATCTGTCAAATGGCTTGAATGAGCTTGAGATAGACAGGAACAGAGAAGGTATGCTTTGTACCCTTGGGCTACAAACACGAGCCAATCATAACCAAGAAATGGGCTGCCATGAAAACAGTATATGGCAAAAAAGTTGGAAATCTCTCATTGTTTACCAGGAGTGGCTGCCAAACTTAAATAAAAAGACAGTTGACACTAATTTCTGCATCATTAACAGCATCAAATGTGTTTGGAAAACAAAAGTTTGGCAAATAAAAAAAAGAGCCACATTTGGAAAATGTTCTCACAATTGACTGTAAGTTCTTTCTCCAATAAATTAGGGGCCAATGATATAAACCAGCATGGATAAAGAAAGGGAACATTTATTTTATTTTTGTCTGTTTAATTTTTCTAAATATTAATTAAAAAACATATGGCAATTCATTTTTTCAAAAGTATTATTCAAAACATATGTCAAGCTGTACTCTTTGCATACATTCTGGTTTCAAAAGGGTTTGCAAATGTCATTTTCAAGAAAAGTGTAATAACGTTAGTAACATTATAATAACTTAACATTATCTTTACCATTAGATTATTCATGTAATATGAATTATTATTCAATGTATTTTATTTCTGTTACGGAAGGAAACTCAGACAGAAGATTAGAAACAACAGTGGATGTATATTTATGGCAACAGAGGCAGTATGGGGAATAACAGGTGAGTTTGATGTACAATGGATCAGTTCACAGGTTAATAAGGGTTTATACTATGGTTTCTTGCTCTTACAGGAGTTTGTGGAATAAATGGCAGCTGGTTGGATGGTAGCAAACACTTCACCATTGGAAACTCAGAGTCGAATGAGTAGACAGACGTTGGAGCGGAGCACAGGAGGTAAGTACACGAGAAAGGTAAAGGTATCAATCCTTTGCTGGAGAAGCATATAGAGTCTACTTCGTACAAACGAGACCAGACACTGGAGTGATGTGAGGTGTGTGCTTTTGTAGCAGTCTGGATGAAGGTGCTCATGAGGTGCATGTGCGTGCAACTCAGGTGAAGGTGTGCACTGTGTTGGGTGGTGATCGAGCCTGGCTGATCGGTGACAAATATACCTTTTAAATCGTATTTTTGTTTTGATTTGAATTTATTTACAAATTTATTTTGCTTTTACTGCTTTTATCACTCTGCTAAATTATACTATATATACTATGTAGCCACTTTGAATGTCAGTGGGTGATTTTGTTTTTTAGACAGCCTTTTATTAATCGATAGATAGACAGACAGACAGACAGACAGACAGACAGACAGACATATAGATAGACTAACATTGCTTTACCTTATATATTTTTCAAAGTAAAAAGTTACACTATATAATATATCTCAAAAAATGACATTTTACAAACTGAACTAAATTAAAATTTACACTGGAATTAAAAACCCATCAAATATTTAATTCTTATCATGTATTCAAGTTACTGTATGTATGAAATTAATTTTAAACATATTTTTTTTTTACATAGTTAGCTTCTAAGAATAACACTTCCATAAACTTTACACTGTATAGAGTCACTAGATAGTTTTTTTATTTAATTTAATGAAGTGCATAAGCAGTTATGCCAAGCCTCAGTATAAACAGCGCCAAAGACCAGGTGATGAACTTAGGACTAAAAGTAAAACAGCAATAAAATGGATAGACTTTGGATGACCCACTGGACTAAAATTTTAAATGAGTGTTTTGGACCTCAACATCAGCTGGTGCTGGATATAGAAATGTGGATATGGTAGAAATAAGAAGAATGACTTCAGCACACTATGTTCAATTACAGGAAGGGCTGTCAAAGTAACACTGATTTTAAATCAGTGCATATTCAGAAAGAGAAAATTATCAATACACACAAACATAAACACACAAGACCAAATTAATCACATCTGTAGTGCAATCTTGCTTTGATTAATACTCTGTAATTAAGATGTCAGCCCAGAAGTGTTTGAGAAAACTATGATTGATATCTACACACAAGTTAGTCTTCGAATCTCAAAATATTTAATCTTCTCACTTTTCATCTTCACTCACATTTTGCAAACTGATGTCCATGAGGGGGGGATATCTAAGCTGTACATACATAGAACAAAAAATATGGACAACTCCTCATGTGTGCAGCTCTTATTATATATATATGTGTGTGTGTGTGTGTGTGTGTGTGTGTGTGTGTGTGTGTGTGTGTGTGTGTGTGTGTGTGTGTGTGCATGCGTGCGCGTGTGTGTGTGAGAGAGATTTACTTGCTGTTATTTGCAATATTCAGCACTCCTTTTTCTCTTTTATCGCATACTTGTTCCAAGCTAAAGTATACAGTCATCAACATCATCCCTTTCATCATTAATGTCATCTCAGCCATGTGCACAAGAAATCTGTGTGTCTCTGAGGCATATTACAGGAGTAAATCAAACAGCCAGTGACAGCTAGTAGTCATGCGTCATCTGAAAACAACCAATGCACTTGCCATATTAAACTACACTGGCTTCAGGATTAGTTACTAAACAACCACGTTCATGGAAACACATTTTCAGTGCTGTCAGAAAGTTAATTACTCCCTGTGGTTGACTGCACCCAAAGGCACTTTTAAAAGCTATGTATAAAACACTGAGAAAGCCATAGTTACACCTCTGCTTCACCGGACTCTTAAAATAAGAGGCTTCGGTGCAATTCATCAGATATTGACTTACTGCTGCCATAATCCCACAGCGAGAGCATTTGGTTTTTTAGACATAAATGGGATATTATTTCACATTTTGATCCGGAAGATAGTAAGCCTTGGTTTGAAGGTAGATTCATTTTAATTTGCACATTTGAAAAATGCAATCATTAGCAGGAGCAGACAGAAAATGGTTTGGTTTTGGATGGGTTAAATGCAGAGCACAAATTCTGAGTAGATCACCATACTTGGCCACACGTTATTCCACTTCACTTTCACTAAATTAGTTTATGCCTGGCTGCGCATATCATTTTACTCCAGACTGTTTTCTGAATGAGGGACAATTCAAGGCAGGTTTTGTTAAAAAGTTAAAACTCAAGGATGATCACTTCCACAGAAGAGAGAGGCGGTGTGAGCAGTGATCATTAGCATGTAAAGAGATATGAAAAGAAATGAGTCACTGTGAACAGAGCTGTTTTTGACAAGGTAAAAGTGTGTTGTTTTACACGATGAGACCATTTCAAGAAGACCCTAAATAATCCTACCACTTTGTGGAAATGGGCATCTGATGGCCTCTTTGAAGCACAGCTACCACAAAATCACGTACTTTAAAATCATGCTGAGGTTAAATAAAGATTTAAAATAATAACGAGAAATAATTTATAGCTATTATACTGTTTTTGAAATCAAATAGTTTGCATAGCTATGGCAGGAAACACTGGATCTAACAATGCCTTAGAAAATCTAGTTAATAAAAGAGTTGATCTTAAAAAAATCATATACATAAACCCATATATGAAATATAAGAGTTATTGGATAAGCATGTTATAAACTTCTGAAACATTGATGTTTCATATTTAAGAGCAGTCACTACAATTTATGAATTAAATCAATTAAATCTATGTGGGGGTGTGTGTGAAAACAAAATCAGATGTAACTCCCTTTGTAATCCTTAACATTTTCATAAGTAACTGTAATTGAATTATATTTTTTTTCTCAGTAACTGCAACTGATTACAATTACTTTTATTTTGTAATTAAATTACCGTAATTCCGTTACATGTAACTAGTTACTCCCTAACACTGTTTATATATATATATAATTGCAAAATGTACTCCAAAAAACTGTTTTGTTTTAAACTAAAAATAAAGAAATGTCAAACAACACTGCTCTGAAGTCATACTATAGCTTGGGGTGACAAGCTGTTTTAATTTAAGTCATTATTCACAAAAAAACATTAACAATAAATATACTCTGTGTTAAAAAGTGATGTGAGATTTGTGAATGCATTGTTCTTTTGAGTCTGATCTTATCAATGAATTGCTTGATTTGATGATTTGTTCATGAATAACCGACTTAATGATCCAGTCACAGCTATTAATAGTTCACTAGAGAGGAAGATTATTGTTAAATTATTATATAAAGTTCCATCTGTTTCTCAGCCTAAGCTATCTTGTGACTTCAGAAGACTTGGAACATAGTACATAGTCTGCTTTAATAAAGCTTTTATGATTTGCCTTTGTGTCCTTTTTGAAGCTTGAATGCTCCAGTATCCATCCAATAGAACTGCATGTAAAAGAGCGATCGGGGTATTTTTCCTTTAGTATCAAGAGACAAAGCTTTGGAAAGATCTGAGGGTGAGTAAATGATGACGGAATTTCCACTTTTGTCTGAACTATTAATAAACAAACACACACAGGAAATGTATAGAACTTTATAGATAATAGACTGTTCTGCCAAACGTGGAACACAATGCAAACACAGATTACACATAGGCCTGGCTCAAAAAATATATCTTGAAAAGTTATAAGGTATAGCCTGAAATATATTGTAAGCTAAATTGTGCATCATTGTCTAAGCATATCAGCGAGTACTAAACTATAGAATTATCTTTAATTCCACAGGGCTCTGATGTGAATGTCAGCACTATATAGGCCATAAGCACCAGCTGCACACATATGCAAAGTAAAAACACGTCATGCCATCATCTTCATTGACCTCTCTAGCGCTGCTTTTTCCTGTCCTCGTCCGCATGTGACCGCTCTGTGTGAAAGGCGGTAATTTGATCATTTGACATATGCCGCTGTCAGCTGATGTTTTATTCTGTCTCTCAGAGTGAGTGCATTGCATTTATCTTCTCGCATGAGCCTGACCTCGTCTCTCAACCTGTTGTCTTCTACCCCTTCATAATTACCCGAGCAGGGGGGGCATAGCCGGCATTTCACACGCCTGCCTCGCAGAGTTTAACAGAGCGTGAATGAGTCTTTAAATGCGTGCTATTTAAGTGCACACGTTTACCTCAGGCTTTGTTTTGATCTTAGTTTCAGTGGCATTTCTGTGTACCTGTACCTGAAAAAAAAGGCATGAACTGAGGTGAACTCAAAAAGTATTTGGAAACTCTTGGACACTTAAGATACAAAAAAAGAGCTGAATTTGTTTGTTCACCTAATAAATGTATTTTACAAAGCAGCTAGAAGATTATATTATACAACTATATATATATATATATATATATATATATATGTGTCCTTGTGTGTGTGTGTGTGTGTGTGTGTGTGTGTATAAATACATTTTTTAAGCGTCCAGATACTCTCTGGGGCCACAACATAGTTTGCAAATAAGTTAGTGAACCAGAAAACCAATGCTTATATAATGATGGAAATGTAATAATTATGTGCATGGAAATCAGTCCATGAAGACATAAACACAACATTTGACTGCAAAAGAGCTGGATTTATTAATAATTCAGTATTCAGACCTGTTCTGCCCCACAACGGTTGAAAGAGCAGTCGAATGAATGAAGATAAACAGAATTAGATATGGGGATAAAAAGTGTATGTGTACCATGACTTGGCTTAAATACATAGACACAGGAAATGCCATATTCCTGAGGGAAATCTCCAGCCGTTCAGTAGCAATCCCTGTCCCGAAGGAACGAATGGGTTTTCCATTTGGATGTGATCCCTGTGATTCTGCATTTCTCAGCACATTAAATTCCCATCAGGCATCACATCTGGACGCCGGTTTGCAGCCCTTTATAAGCACAGCACATCAACAGCAGAGAAAAGAAAAATCATGCATTAATATGACTGTCACTGGTGATTATCAAGTTTAGTAATGACTTTATCAACCCCGATAGTGTGAATGCAGATATTTTTTGTAACATGAGCTTAAATGCTAAAACAGCTGTGAGGAAAGTGTCATTTATAAATATACACCTTAAATGTGAAATATTCCAGCATAATGTGTAGACAATTAATGTTGATTTTTTTGTTTTCATTGTCATTTTACTTATGCAGTGTAAAATATTGTTGTTTCTTTATTTTACAGTGCAATTGTATTATAATAGTAATATATTTAAGCATGTGAATTATTATAATTTTTTATATTTATATAGATTTATATAGATATTTTTTTAAGGTATTGCATCGAAGTTAGAAAGTTATTTGTAGGCTGATTTCCCTGAAAATAACTGTGTTTGAACAGCCCAGCATAGCAACATTGGTTCAACTACAACCAATGGTGTGAGTTTGGAGAGGGGCTAATTATTTGTCTGACCAATAGCATAAAATTGTTTTGAAAACCTGCCCGGAAACAGTGCTATTTTGTTTTCAGTTGTTGCAGAAATGACACACTGTAAACTGTGTTGCCAACTAAGCGCACTGGGTTAAGCAACTTTTCAGACCCTTATGACCCCCCATAATAAATGCTCTAGCGACAAATCTAATGACTTCTTGGACAAACCTTATTTAGTCTCTGAGACGTGTTATTATACTGCCTCATGATCACGAGACCTTGTTTAGCTGTGCACACAACTCTCTATGCATCTGCTCCGTTCAGTGAATGTCTGAGAGTAGTGCCCCAGCGTTAAAATATTTAAAGTTAAAATATTCTGTTGCTTCTAAAATGACACTTCTACACGTAAACCACAGCATTGTCTTCATCTTATGTGCATTCAATTTTGTCTGACGATGTCTTGATAATAAATTAGGATTTTAGTGAAGATTAACAGCTTGGATGGGAGTGCTGGTTACATAGTCTTAATGGGCCATGTTTCAGTCATTATTTCATATTCATCATGCTGTCTGACAACAGAAACAGAAAAACATATCAATGAAAACCATTTCATGAAAGAAATTGGCTGTATTAAAATACAATATATGAGCCGGAGAGAGGCAAACGAATGTAAAAGGTTGACACTAGGCAGAATGCAAAAATGAAACAACGAATATGCTGATGAAAGCATTACATCATTTAGAGACATTTTCGAGAAGGCTTAGGCTACATTCCATTGAAAGAAGTTGACAACACTGTCTGTAAATGTTTGTTGGTATTGAAAGCTCATTAATGTTCACCATCAGAGGGCACATGGATGAATTTATGCTTCCATCTTCACACCCAAACAGCTCATTTTCGCCTGATGGCTGAGGAATTGTGCGTGTTCAAAATGCTAGAGAAATGAAATCCATGTATTCGTGGATTTATATTACCTAATGGCAATATTTTGAGACACTCCTCAGAAAAATGTAGCTTATCACCTCAGCAATCATGCTTTATTTCAATTGACTTTGATAAGTAAAAAAATAATAACTGATGATATTTGGTTCAAAAAACTAAAACAAATGTATTTAGCAAATTATACAATCCAATGCCCAATAAGCATAAAATAAAATCCAATGCCACTCCACTTTATTGCATTTGGCTCTGTGAAAAAGCTTCATGGGGTTTTGTCTAGGGAAAAATAAGGAGTCTTCGTTACAAAACTCACAGGCTGCAATACAAGGCCACTCCATGTGCACACATTTGAATGCGAGCCTCAATTTGAGCCACTTACAAATCAAAAGCAGATAGTCTAGTCTCCAGCAAGGCCAGGAAAGCTCTATGCATCTAAATTGCTTTGAGAGGAAGGGGAGCATCTGGTCCATTGAAATCAACTTAATGCATGTTTGCCAAAGGGACCGTCTGGCAAAATAGTGCTTTTTTTTGGTAGAGTCCCCTTCTCTCCCCCTCCTTTTGCACATCTCTCTCCCTCTTTCAGGGCTTTGGAAGGGTTATATGAAAAGGCATGTAGGCTGATGAAAATGAAGCTTTTATATTGAGAGAGTAAGAGATGGAGATGGAGTGAACAAAATTCGAATGGTCACGATCTATTAAAGGATTCAGATCTGCAGGCCGAGTAGAGGGTTCAAAGTGCTACCTCGCATTTCATGGACTGTACTAAAAAACCTAAATGATGCCGACAGCTGTTCAAGGTTTGGGTCGGATTTTGAGGCAAAGGTCAATGCTGAACCAAAATAATTCCCTGAAGGTAGTGGATGCAGTAAGTGTTACTCTAATCAGTTGGAATGACTGTCTTGCCATATTTTTAAGTCATATGTTTCCACCTAATATCGATCACAGCCAACACAACCACAACAAAACACCAAGTTCCTAAAGCAAAAGTCCAGAACGAGGACATTAGCACATCAATAGCCTACACACCTACTGCATAAACAATGCATACAAGTCAGTGATATTACTCAAATGCACACACGCCCACTCGTGCGCTCTTTCTGTGTTGACCTCAAAGGCAGGGCAGAGCGCAGCTTGAAGGTGGTTGCTCTTGGCAGGGCACGGGGAGTCCAGGCAGGGTGAGCCAGCCTCCCTGAGCAGCTGCTCCAACAATAACGCTGTGTGTTTGGTTTGGCCTGATCTATAGCCATCCCCCCCCCCCAGCCCTAAGACTTAAATCCCCACAGCCATCCAGCATGTGGCAGGCAGAGTTCTCATGGTACCGCTAAGAAGAGACTCCAGACCAGCTGATAGAAAATCTAGTCATCCGGACTACCCTGTGAGGGTGAGTTAGGCTGAGGGCATGAGGCTAATAAACTAGAGCCGTGCTACGGTGTTATTTACTTAATCTATTAAATGTGTGTAAAGTGAGTTTTTATTTAAAGCATGTACCCAATTTATTATTATAACGTTTCGTACTGTTCTGCCCCTTTTATAAAGGCATAAATTGTCAGAAATGTTTGGGAGTTGCAGCAAAGATGTCAGAATTTTATATTTATTTGCCTCTATGTCAAGTGTACTTTGAATGAAACATCCCCAAAAATATTTGTATTGCCTGTTTCTTAATTAATTTGTAATTATTGTAAAAAAAAAAAAAAAAAAGGGACTGTTCAAAATGTTGTAGAATAACACATTTGGTTGAAGTCAGAAGCTGAAATAATACACCTACATAAAAGAGTTTGGGTTATTCAGCTACATAAAAGTAAATTTCAAAATGTCCTTTATTCAGCAAGGATGAATAAGTTGACTAAAAGTGACAGTTAACTTTCTATTGCATAGATAGATAGATAGATAGATAGATAGATAGATAGATAGATAGATAGATAGATAGATAGAGTTACGGAAGCAGACTTCACACAATGGGTTAATTCAAATGCACAGGGTTTATTATGACAGCAGAGTAATGCAGATGAAAGGTATGTAAGTATGATACTGTAAGTAGCGGATCCAAGGGATGATTAGTAGATAACTGGGTATTATGTCTTGACAGGAACTCGTGGATGCGGGAGGAACCACACACCTCAATATGAGACTTGGATGAATCGAAAGGAGATCGCTGGAGAAACTGGACACAGCAGATCGGAGGACACAACGCTGGAGAGGACACAGGAGGTAGCTAAACAGGAAGGTTAGTAACAGGTAAATATCTGAGATCTGAGAGGGAGAAGGACAGACAGATCCGTGAGATAGATAGATAGATAGATAGTAACAATATTTCACAACATTTTAGTTTTTACTGTATTTTAATATAAAACAGCCTTGGTGAACATAAAAGACCACTTAAGATACTTTTTATTGTCACTTGAATGCATGACATCAAAAATAGATTAGAATAGCACCAAAAAACAATAAATACAAATAAACAGAAACACTCTCTGCCTGTAATTCAGTTTACACTTTTGGATGTGCAGGTTTATTTAAAATCACTAACAGCATATTTAAAAAATAGAAACCAAATACACAGTTTGAAAAACAAAATATATTTTAGATGTAAGATTTACTACTAGAATTAATTATAAACACATTAGATTAAAGGTGACAGCCCTAAATAATACACTATGGTTCCACAAAATAATCATGAGTATGAAAACTGTATATGCATGTACATAAACAAACCAAAACTGTATGAAAGCAAACCAGCTTTTCCTCCCATAAATGCTAAACACAGTTCATCCCTGCAATAAATATCCCTCATCTTTACAACAAATGATTACAAAACCTGCCTGTTTTCACATGTATTGCTGTGCGCTGTTCATTAAAGAGGAATATAAATGGAAGGTGAGATGATGTTGGAGGCTGCTGACCCCATGGCCTGTGTGTAATATCCCCAGTGTGTGTCGAAGCCCCCTCCTCCTCCTCGGGGAGCAGTCAGATTAGGCAGTGCAGCTCTGCAGAAGGCCTCTAATCACTCTGCATTAGCATAACAAAAGAGGGAGAGCGCCTGGCCAGTGCAGCCGTGCGCCACACAACCCATTACTGGCAGCCTTTATTACAATTATCACGTCCATAGTGCCTGCACTACAGCTGACGGGCAGAGAGTGTGTGTGAGGGGTTTTAGAGGGGCTGTGTAAAGAGTGTGTGCGCATATACAAGTGGCTGGGTGTGAGTGGGAGTGCATGCAGCTGTGTGTGCAGTGTGTAGTTTGAGCTTGAGTGTGTGTGTGTGTGTGTGTGTATGTATATTCCATGAGTTCTCAACGCTGGCTCTGTGTAATTCTCATCACGTATAGTCCCATTCTCTCTTTGTTGGCTTGGCTGGAACGCATGAAAGGGAAGGTTGCGTGCACCTGATTTTGTGCCATCCGCACTGCCTCTCCCACCCCTTGCAGTCTAGATTCCTGTCTGAGCCGCCTAAACACGCACGCACGCACGCACGCACGCACACACACACACACACACACACACATAATTCCTGCTCCCCCAAAGCTCTGAGCCCCAGGCTACATAAATAGGAACACATTAATTATTTTTCAGGGTTGTGATAAAAATAAGCGCAGCTCTGGGATGCTAATGATATGATGACTCATAAGTCAGATTATTATAATTCATAATGATTACAGTGACACTCCAAATAACATGCAGCCATCAACCTAATGAGAACATGCATCAACCAATATCTGCCTTGGGTTTCTAACCGATCCCCGCCGCCTCTCCAGGCATCTATTCTTAGAGGTTACCTAATACGACAACAAAAAGAGAACAGAAGGGAAAATTCAAATGGGTGTTTATTAATATATTTATTATTTTCAATCTGCACTGGAGGAAAATCAGTGGGGAAAATAACAATCAAAAGCAATAGTCTTGGGACACATGCTATTTCATTTGAAGTTCATGCAATTGGCAGCAGTTGACCCATATACTGCTGTTATATTGAGGAAAAAGGAAAACTTTGAACATCTCATTATGAATTTCAATGTATTTTCCCCCTCCCGAATGGAAAAAAATGAAGGCCAGAAATAGAAAACCTATGTTTGGCTCACAGTTTGTTTGTGAACCGCATAAACTAAAGCTGACCCACATAACCTTCATTTAGCAGAGACTCTCTGATAAAGCACCTCCCTAATTTCTGGTGACTTTGTGACAACTGCCGTCCTGTGTGAAACTGCCTCTGAAACTCAAGCCCGAGTCACTAACCATGTGTGTATTCATGATTGCTTGTTAGCAATTGTCCAATGAAAATAAAGTATTTTGTGCCATGTGATTGCACCATCAATCAAAAATACACAGCCCTGATTGCTGCCAGTCTCCATTCCTGATGCAAAAGGCAACAAAGTGAAACACTTGCGCAAACTCAACATAATCACATGCCGGTTGGCACCAAGTCACACATACACATGCAAACTCAACATAATCACATGTTAGCTGCCAGAGTGAACTATTAAACACTGATGGGGAAAGCTGGTAACCAAGGTTACTTTTCATAAGAACAATCACACTCCAAAATGTCATGCGAGTGAAAGATTGCAACAGGAACTCTTAAGACCTTCCTAGTACAAATGAGTATTGGCTCCATGATCAGATCATGCAACTAAATTTAGGCAGAAAAAAAATAACAACACATCTTTCCCTTTAAAAACCCTTTAGAGCTGTGTCTAAAATCGTTATTTGCTAAATGATCAGCTGAAGATAATTTTTATTTAAGCCGATGGCCTGTTGAGTTCAAACTGCTGTAAATGCATCATCAGTAATCTGCTTTAAAGGTCACCAAATATCATGTTTGTTTATTAGACACAAATGTTACCATGCAGTGATGCAATCAAGATCACGCGTACAGCATCACACTTGATTAGGGTGGGTGTCTTGAACTAGTGTTCCTCCTCTGTATCATATGATCCTGTACTAATGTATGTGTTTGTGTCCTGTATGCATCATACTTCAAGCAAACCATCAAATGAGGCTGAATCAGCAACTTATTAATGTGAATCTTGAAACAAGGAAAATTGTAGTATTTGTACTATTTATGGTAGTATTTTACCCCCATTATCTTTCCTTAAACTGCTTGTCTGATGAAAAGACCAGCTTTTACCAGCACAAAGGCTTAATCTCAGACTTGTTGATGATAATTTGCAGTGTTGGGGAATAACTACATGTAACAGAATATGAGACACCAATGTTTCAGGAGTTTAGGACAGAATAGACAACACATGCTTATTTGATAACTGTTTAATTTACTATTTGGAATGATGTACATGCTTTATTTTATAAGATTTTTTTTTTCAAAACCATTGTTAGATGCCAGTCTTTCTGGCTGTCATAGTTATGCAAATATTTGATTAAAAAAAACAGTATCTTAGCTATTAAACTATTTCTTGTTCTGGCTTTAAATCTGTATTTAACCTCAGAATGATCTCGAAGTAAAAAAAATATATATATAAAAATAAAAGGTGTTTAAGTCTGATTTTGTGGCAGCTGATGAAGGATTTTGAGAATCTGACAGTAATCAGTGTTGATGACTACTGAAAGGTTAACCCTGCCTGGTTTAAATGTTTCAAAACGATTTACAGTTGAAGCAAATGCATTAGAAATTTAGAAAAGTAATCAAAAAGTAATCAAATGTATTCTGTTACATTATTTTAATAAAGTAATTGAAACAGTTACGATACTTATTACATTTTAAATAGGGTAACTTGTAATCTGTAACCTATTGCATCTCTAAAGTAACCTTCCCAACACTGATAATTAGAAACATTGGTAACTATGGGCAGCCATAGCTGGGTTGTTCACCAATTAAATCTTGAATTAAATTAAAGATGATCGATTAGGATGGTTACATTCTTCGTGAATATATTAAGGGAGAAGCCTGGTTGGGACATCAGGCTACTAGCATCTTTAGCATGTGATCCAGACACAAAACACACCCCTAACCCTAACATTTTCAGGATGATGATGATTTATCCAAGAAAATTATTTTACTGATGCTGGAATAATAATAATAAAAAAAGTTTGATTGTTGTTCAATCCTCAATTCCAGTCGTCATTGCAACTCTAAACCGAACCCAGAGGCAACAAGTGTAAAGGAATGCTTAGGAAAAAAACAACAACAACAAACAAAGAACACATTTTTAAAATACAAACCAATCGGTTTTTAGACATGTAGACTGAGGACACACATAAATCATCAATCAACCATAGTTAGCAGAGTCTGATGCCTGTCTACTGCTGCTCTGTATTATAGCATATGTTGAAGATGGAACTAGGTAAATCACAACCTCTTGTCTCTGAGTTCTTATCCTCTCTCATTAACAAACCCATACCATGTGACTTCAGAAGCTCAGGAGACAGAGTGATGTGGGTGTACACACTCAACAAAAGCACACCACATGGATAGAGCAGCCCACATACAAGTACTGTGTGTCCCCCGAACCCAAGGGAACAAATTACAACATGGACAACACCAACATCATAGTGTCATCAGTACAACAGGTGGAAAGAACAGATTTGGAAACAACACTGTCACCACATACTCAAGCAGCATCTCCAAACCAGCAGATTAGCTTCAGACACCAGACAAATGTTCTACTCGTGACTTGAACCGAAATGTTCTCAATAATTGTTGAAAGTCCACCAACAAAAAGTCAGATTTACCCTCCAAGCAGTTCTTGGAGTTCTAGAAAAAAACGAAACAAGTAGCAATAATAATCTTAGCATCTTAACTATTTGCCCAATCTCAAAGTGTTCTACATAAGGAAATTAATCAGTATCAGAATGAGCTTTATTGGCCAGGTATGACAGAAGCTCCACAGTACAACAGAATGACAGCAACAGCACAGGATACAGACAACAAAAGAACAATATACAAATAGGCAATGTACAAATAGCAAAGGACATATCACATCATAATTTGCCACTAGACGGATGTACTGATACTTCCTCTACAGTCAAAAATTAAGAAAAACAGCATTCTTCCATCTTAGAAACATTGCCAAGCTACGGAACATGTTAACTGTTTCTGATGCAGAAAAGCTAGTTCCTGCATTCTTAACCTCTAGATAGGACTATTGTAATGCAATGATGGGTGGTTGTCCTGCATCTTCAATAAACAAGCTGCGACTAGAGTCCTTACCAGGTCAAGAAAATATGATCATATTACTCCAATTTTAAATGCTACCTATTAAGTACCATATCAATTACAAATTATTATTACTTGCCTATAAGGCCCTAAATGATTTAGCTCCCGCATACCTAACTAATATTCTATCACGCTATAATCCAACCCGCTCCCTAAGGTTGCAAAACTCTGGACTCTTTCGTAGTACCTAGGATAGCAAAGTCCACTGAAGGAGGTAGACCTTATTCATATTTGGCTCCAAAACTCTGGGATAGCCTTCCTGATAATGTTTGGGGTTCAGACACACTCTCTCTAATTAAATATAGATTAAAGACACATCTCTCTAACCTAGCATTCAAATAATGCATCTCACAATCTTGTCCTGCGGGTATATCTGATCAAACGCACATTATTATGCTTTAGCTTGGGTTGAACAGATCATTTTTCCTGGATGGAATAACAGCTATGCTAATTGTCTTGATTTGTTTCTCTGTTTCTGCCTAGAAACACTAGAAATGACACAAGCTTCAGTCTGGATCCAACCCTTAAATTATCTGAGATGACCGAACACCTGAGAAGAGATGATGCTAACCCCCTCAGAGGACCTTATGGCGCTTTTCCACTGCGTGCACGGTACGGCTCAGTTCGGGTCGGTTTGCATTTCCACCGCAGTTTAGTACCGCTATAGAGTGGGCGGGATTATTCACGCGTCGTTATAATTGCGCCGCCTCTACTGCCGTGACATCATCGTAAACGCGCCACAAACAAACTCACAACAAAGAAAGGACACGGAATAGTGTTCTTCACTCTCGGCATGTGGATGTTTTAACAACAATGGAGGTCTATGATTTGACCCCTCAGCAGCAGAGACTGTGGTGACAGTGCCACGGGCTGTAACGTTAGATGAGGAGAGCAGGGATGTTCGTGCAGGTGTGCTGCGTTACTTGATTAGTTAACTATTCATGCAGCGTGTTCTGTAAAGTGAATTATCAATAAACTTTTGAATATTTCAAAATGTACAATGTATCCCTTGTTTTTTTTTATTTATGTGATGGTTTTTATAATCGCGGCATTAATCATTTGTCTTTTTCAAGAGGTTCATTACGTGCTCATACAATGATAACGTTACATATTTAATATAGTCTGGAGGTACACTTATTCGATCAGATTGTTTTTAATTGAAGCAAAACACAGATACAGAGGTAAAAATATAAACATAAAACATACTCTGAAAATATAGCAAGTATAGCAAGTTCAAAAGTAACGTTATACATAAGGCTTTTTCCTTCGGCGTCGTGCCATCAAGCTCTCACTGGATCCGCTCCTCGGCTATCAACGAGAGGAACGTCTGTTCTTCCTCAACAGACAACGACACTGCTATTTTGTGGTTGATGCAAAAATGTGCGTTTGTTTAAACAGAAGTTGCGTCCGATCCTTCGCTGGCTGTGCTGATTTAAATCTAGCGGGTAGGACTGTAGAGCAGGGTCTCGTGTCGCAAGTTCAGTGACGCAGTAATGACGATTTTCTCCGGCCATTCAGTGATCAGCAGAGTTTACACGTCATGTTTTGGTAGCGGGCGGCTCGATGGAACCTCGACCAAGTGGTACTAAAAAGTATCAGGTACCAGGTACAGTACCCAGTGGAAAACCCCCCAAAAGTGAACCGTACCGTGCCGTACCATGCCGTACCATGCAGTGGAAAAGCGCCATTAGAGGAAGCCAACCATCAGCTATTATACTGAATTAACCAAATTTTGCCATAAGTTAATTATGTAGAGTTTTTACAATATAAATCTATTTTAGAAACTTAATTTCCTGTGAAGTTGCTTTACGACAATTGTATCGTAAAAAGGGTTATACAAATAATCTTGAATTTAATTGAATATCGCGTTTGTAATTGCAGACAAATTGCCTTCGATTATGAATGCAATATTGCGTGGCTTGTCAGTTAACTACGGCTCTGTGTATTAACTGCCACTCCATCTGAAAACAGGTGATGGAGATTTACCGCCAATCACGGAACCGGCTTTACTGTCGAGACGCGCATGTTAAGCGAATTTGATTAATTGCACAGCCTTAACATATATATATATATATATATATATATATATATATAATATATATATATATATATATATATATATATATACACAGGTGCTGGTCATATAATTAGAATATCATCAAAAAGTTGATTTATTTCACTAATTCCATTCAAAAAGTGAAACTTGTATAATGTATCCATTCATTCCACACAGACTAATATATTTCAAGTGATTATTTATTTTAATTTTGATGATTATAACTGACAACTAATGAAAACCCCAAATTCAGTATCTCAGAAAATTAGAATATTACTTAAGACCAATACAAAGAAAGGATTTTTAGAAATCTTGGCCAACTGAAAAGTATGAACATGAAAAGTATGAGCATGTACATCACTCAATACTTAGTTGGGGCTCCTTTTGCCTGAATTACTGCAGCAATGCGGCGTGGCATGGAGTCGATCAGTCTGTGGCACTGCTCAGGTGTTATGAGAGCCCAGGTTGCTCTGATAGTGGCCTTCAGCTCTTCTGCATTGTTGGGTCTGGCATATCGCATCTTCCTCTTCACAATATCCCATAGATTTTCTATGGGGTTAAGGTCAGGCGAGATTGCTGGCCAATTAAGAACAGGGATACCGTGGTCCTTAAACCAGGCTTGGCACTGTGTGCAGGTGCCAAGTCCAGTTGGAAAATGAAATCTTCATCTCCATAAAGTTGGTCAGCAGCAGGAAGCATGAAGTGCTCTAAAACTTCCTGGTATACGGCTGTGTTGACCTTGGACCTCAGAAAACACAGTGGACCAACACCAGCAGATGACATGGCACCCCAAACCATCACTGACTGTGGAAACTTTACACTGGACCTCAAGCAACGTGGATTCTGTGCCTCTCCTCTCTTCCTCCAGACTCTGGGACCCTGATTTCCAAAGGAAATGCAACATTTACTTTCATCAGAGAACATAACTTTGGACCACTCAGCAGCAGTCCAGTCTTTTTGTCTTTAGCCCAGGCGAGACGCTTCTACGCTATCTGTTGTTCAAGAGTGGCTTGACACAAGGAATCGACAGCTGAAACCCATGTCTTGCATCGTCTGTGCGTAGTGGTTCTTGAAGCACTGACTCCAGCTGCAGTCCACTCTTTGTGAATCTCCCCACATTTTGAATGGGTTTTGTTTCACAATCCTCTCCAGGGTGTGGTTATCCCTATTGCTTGTACACTTTTTCTACCACATCTTTTCCTTCCTTCGCCTCTCTATTAATGTGCTTGGACACAGAGCTCTGTGAACAGCCAGCCTCTTTGCAATGACCTTTTGTGTCTTGCCCTCCTTGTGCAAGGTGTCAATGGTCGTCTTTTGGACAACTGTCAAGTCAGCAGTCTTCCCCATGATTGTGTAGCCTACAGAACTAGACTGAGAGACCATGTAAAGGCCTTTGCATGTGTTTTGAGTTAATTAGCTGATTAGAGTGTGGCACCAGGTGTCTTCAATATTGAACCTTTTCACAATATTCACATTTTCTGAGATACTGAATTTGGGGTTTTCCTTAGTTGTCAGTTATAATCATCAAAATTAAAAGAAATAAACACTTGAAATATATCAGTCTGTGTGGAATGAATGTATCCATTATACAAGTGTCACTTTTTGAATGGAATTAGTGAAATAAATCAACTTTTTGATGATATTCTAATTATATGACCAGCACCTGTATATATATATATATTTATACATACAGTATATGAAAATGTAAAAAAAAATCTCAAGTAATATTCATTTTGTGTCAAATTTCGCTTTAAAGTACATCTGGTTTCTGATTGGTTAACAAGTCATGGCACAAAGCGTTTGGTCATATAATTTAATTTAATATATAATACAATATAATTGAGCAGAGTTTCTTTGACATCATCCATAGCATAACCACACAAAATCATTAGCTATGTACTGAAATTATGAATAGCAAAGGTAAAGCAAAAGTCATCTACAAGTTCAATAGTAAATCTTTATCAGTACTGTTAAAATTATGTTGTGTCAGCTTCAGGCCATTATTCACCAATTTACAGCTGTGTACATGAGATATGACATCTGCAAAACAATGAAACATCTATAAAACCACTTTCAAACCAAGGTTATTGACCACTGAAAAGATAATAACGGAATTTAAACAGCATATATGATTATTAATAGAGGCATGTTTAGGGCAGGAGTACCATGATTACCAAATTACCCTCTTTAGTCAAGGCTATAGTGTAGTGTTATAGGTACTGTCATGTCAAGTGCTTCTACTTGAATATGGAGTACAGTCATATAAGGACCATATTGCTTTGATTCCAGCTATTACCTGGGGGTAGGGGAGTACAATAATTCAACCTATATCTATAGGTACTATCTACCTCAGTGCCTTTCTTAAACATGTATTCTAGATTAGACAATTCCTTTGAAGCCACAGGTATTAAGTGCAAAATCGTAAGGCCATACAATTTTTCTCAGTAAGGCATTATAAAAGAAACAAGTTCCATGTTGCGAAATACCTTTAGGGTATAAGCAGAGGGATTGATAACAATAAATATGTCTAAAATTAAATCAAAGCTTTATGTAGTGAAAATAACTTGCTTCTTTCTCATAGATTGCAAATGCAACACTAAGTTAAGGAGCAGAAAAACACAGGCTCACATCATTGTGTATATATGTAAACGCTGGAAGCCCTCCAGGCAGATACACAGCAGGGACCGTGTCCACCATAGTCATAGAGTAATTGTGTGATTGGACAGGCAGGAGCGTTGGGGAACATTGGCAGAACACTAAGCCCAGGGCATAAATCTAAGGTTCTGCTCTGAGAGTTTGTGACAGCACTGGCCCACATATCAGCTCCGAGCCCATCAGTCTGAATAATAATCCACAGGGGCTCTTCAGAGGGAGGAGGGGGGTTCTTCCTGCACCCCACAGCAGGGGACTTCAGGTTTATATAAACTTTGTCTCGATACATTTCAAATAGCAAAGGATGGCTGGGTAATAACAGTCTCTGTGTATGTGTGTACGGCTAGAAGTGAATTCTGAAAGGACATGTTGAGTGTGATCGCACGCTGAGGCAGACAAACCATTAGCCGAAACAGGGTCTCAGAACACCCTTTCAGCCAGGACAGGTTAGAGGCTATAGGGTGTGTCCCCAAATCCCCTTAGTGTTCCCTACTGCATTAAACCTGGAGAGAAACGAACAGAGGCTGGTAAAGTGGGGTGGATAGAAGGAGGTTTCCACAGCAATGGCTTTCTTTCAGACAAGGTCACTGGTAAAGATGAGGAAAATAAGGTATAGAGGAATAGAAAAGATCAGGGGTGTCCAGTCCCACTTGGGTAGGATCACTTTCCAGCAAAGTTTGGGTCCAAAACAGGGTTTCAGACGCCCTACCATCTGGGAAAAGTTAGAGGCCAGGGGCTATGTCCTAAAACCCCACAGTCTTAATGTTCCCCATTGCAACGAACAAAAAACAGCTGGTGAGATGGGTGGTTGGCAGCAGGTCTTCATTTTAATAGCGACATTAGTGGAAGGAAAATGGTGAAGGGATGGATTAACATACACCTGCTTTTACACCAATACTCTTTGCTTGGTTCTTTTTGACAAGTTTACTGATAAAGAAGAGGAGAATGAAGTGAAGAGGAAGAATGAAAATGATGAGTGTCCAGTCTCACTCCGGGGAGTTTTGACTAATCCTTGAGATCATAGTAAACTGGTTCAGGTAGGTTTAGTTAGGTTCGGTGCTAATCTCTGCCGAAAGATTGCCCTCCAGGAGCAGGACTGGACACCCCTAGATGAAATGCAGGAGGGACAATTGAGCAAACAGAGGAAGATATTGATAGATGGATTAACTGCCTCGTGACCCCCTGAGATAGAGGAGAAAATCACAGTGTTCTCTAGGGCTCAGACAACAAGACTGATGTCTATCTTATTTGTTATTCTTCTATCCCCATTGTACTCTTTTCAATGCAACACAAACCACAAAGAAAGGCCTCAGGCAAAGCCCTGTTTACCATAGGGCAGGGGTGGGGAACGTTGATCCTGGAGGGCCACTCTCCTGCAGAGTTTAGCTCAAATCCTGAAAAGAAATATCTAACGGCATCCTGAAGACTTTGATTAGCTGGTTCAGGTGTGTTTGATTAGGGTTGGAGCTAAACTCTGCAGGGACACCGGCCCATCAGGATCAACGTTTTCCACCCCTGCCACAGGGAGATGACTAATCTGACAGATTAACTTTTTATACACCACCTTTTCACGTTCTCTAATCTACGAACTCCCACTTCAAGGATTCACCAAAGAGTGAATTCTGTTTTTAACTCTTGGTTTACCTGCATTACTTTTCACCAGGGCCATTTAAATGTCAGAAATATGAAGATTACAATCAAACCCTTAAAACCAGATTTGTTAATCTAATCTCTTTATGGTTCCAGCAAGTGATGTTATATGTAAGACAAGGACCCATTGTGACACTCAGTAGGCCAAGTTTTTGTGCTAAAACAAATCTCAGTGTTAGCTGCCACCAACAGATGGGCTCAACTGCGAGTTTAAATGCACCAAGAGTCCAGATCGGACAGTGTTTGACTTGGATGCTCTAGTAGTATACCAGGCTCCAGGTTGGTTTTACAAGCTCCAAATGAAAATTGCTCAGTTGTCCAAAACTGATCAGACACTGATATTAATGTTCAGCTGCACTCACAGTGACATTTAAACATCTGACATGCTTATGTCAAAGACACATGGTCTCATCAATCAATGAGATGCTCATTTTTTGTTCTCTGTATAAACTATTTGAAATACTTAAAAATCCTACAAAAATGAATGAAAAACGTTTGTCATAATTGTTTACTTAAAAAGAAGAAGAAGAATTTAAGCTCAGATGAGCTTTATTTGTCACATACAAATTAGGAGTGAAATGTGTTCTTTGCATTTAACCCATCCATGTGGAGCAGTGGGCAGCTGTCTATGCGGCTCCCGGGGAGCAGTTGGGGGTTCGGTGCCTTGCTTGGGTCTCACCTCAGTCGTGGACACTTCCTGCCAGAGCCGGGATTCGAACCCACAACCTTGGGTTACCTCGGGTTTCAAGTCCAACGCTCTATCCATTAGGCCATGACTGCCCCCCATTAATATACTATTAACTATTAGAAAGAAAAAAAAACATTTAATTCTTGAACAAAAAGATGTCACTACCTTTAAAATCAAAGTCATGTGGGGCAACCAACATGCAGAAACATAAAACTGCAAATGTTATTAAAGAAAGGACTCCTGCAGGCCTTCGTGACTGTATGTCAAGGTCAATATGTCTCTTATCGACAAGGCAAGGTTGTAAAATATCATATCATGTGGTGTGACTCCTCCTTTTTTTTCCTTTAAGGTTTTTGCCCCAGTGAAAAGCTAGTGTTGTACCTCAAAAGGCAGATTTTTGTTTTACATTTATTTGACAATTCTGACAGTATAGGCTTTTAAAATTCCATTTCTACATTGTGAACCTTCTTAATTGTTATTTACCCACATGTCGAGCATCCAAATGCAAATACATGAAAATAACAGTCCACAGGACAATGCATTAAGTGAAGAGATTCTGTTGTGGTATTAAAATATTACGACAAGAACCTAAAGAATATTAAAGCATTCTGTACGTTAGTAATGTCAATAGTGAGCAGATTGCCAGTGGAGCCTCAGTATGTCTGTCAGGTCTTCGTTGCCTCCAGACCTTGTGTCCTCACACTCCCTGAGGATGACTCATCTTTTGGCTCCAATCATCAGACAGGACTGGCTGGGTAGAGGCTGTTTGCGCCACAGACATGTGCCACTTCGTCTGGCCCTCTCTTCCACATCACCAGGCAGGGATTAGCTCTGCTGAATGAGGCCACCCCTGTTCCCCAAGACACAGGGGAAGTCTGGCTCTTTCCTTTTGCTAAAACAAGAAAAAAAATTTCTGGCAAGTCAACCTTTGCAGATGGCAAGTATACTTTTTTGGTTTAATTTGGGTACATGGGCCCGGTTTCCCATAGGTAAAAATGGAGAGAGCAGAAGCTCTGGGCCTGTCATTGTGAGGCAATGAGTAGGCCAAGGGCATTTCTACAGCCAGAAAATTATATTTTAAAATGTAGAGAAAGAAAAGGGTATAGCCAGGTCATATTGGTCCCAAGGGGAATGACAAAGTGCTTACTCTCAGAGCAAACTTGAACTCAACCAACTAATGTGGTGCACCCTTATCTACATTGGTGGAAAAAAATCCTTAGTGGAGTTTAGTGCAGTCTATTTAATATTCTCAGAATAACAGAGGTCTGTACCCCAGCTGTCAAGCATATGCAGTATTTTTTTAAATGGACTGTTCTGTGTTAACTGTTTGCTGTGTAAATACAATCTCAGCTGGTGTACACTAGTGTTAATTTCGTCGACAAACCTTTTTTCTGTGACTAAGACGAGACGTTGACGAGCTAAAATTAATACTATCTGGTCTTATGGCATTTACTTACCTGGGTGCACTTTTTAGCGAGACCAATAAATAAGTACCAATAACTGCATATTACTGCAGTTTCCATAAAAACAAACATTAGAGGTAGTAAAACTCTGACATATTTTACTCATTTTCACACAAATTTATAGAGTTTTGATTAATAAAGAGTAATTTTCGTACAATTACTTGAAAAATATCATGTTACGACTTCAAAACAATGAGATTTGAAAACTGATGCTTTTGAACATCAGCATCGCACACATCCAGCTTAATATCTATGGGTTTTTATAGACGGTAAGTTTGTTCTGTAGCTCACAGAGTACGGAGACGTATTTAGGAGGCGAAGAACTCCGGTTTGAATGCCGTGTAATTATGGTTTGACAAAGCAGATCAAATCTGCATATAAAGAAGTTGAAATGGTACGGTTGCATTATCAAATATATTTTTATATCAGTTTTGCATTTGTTAACACTATCGGTTAGGTTTAGGGTTGGGTTTGGTGTAGGGCACATTTCCAACATGATAGAGCATTAACTTTTAGGGACAGATCCCGGATATATGAATTTTGAGCCGCCACAATATGTACCTGTAGCAACGTAATAAAAACACAGAAATATGTACCTATATCTACATAATAAAAACGTGCCAGGATTCACATATTTAACCTGTGTTTTAGCGCTACGCAATGGTAATTTCTTTTTGAATCTGCGGCGAAACGTGCAGTAATATACATAAAACAGTGTCGCACAGAAAGTGCACAGAGGTACGTATTTTTATGAGACCAGGTTGAACTGATATCTAATGTTAAAAACTATGATGAAATGTATGCCACATCTTTTGTTAACAAGACGAGACGGGACTAAAATATTATTTGAGGACTACTGGACATTCAAAATACATTCTATAGGCTAAGTTAATTGTCTTTTCTTTCAAAATGTGCGTCTCTGTCATTGGATAAGTGGCATTTGCATATCTATTTTCAGTATGGCAACCGCAGGCCCGAGCCCATATGGAAAAAAAAATTGTACTGCCCCCCCAAATGATATGGGCTCCAACTCGCTTAA
The DNA here is from genome assembly GCA_027564155.1 of Gymnocypris eckloni scoliostomus. Taxonomy (NCBI): domain Eukaryota; kingdom Metazoa; phylum Chordata; class Actinopteri; order Cypriniformes; family Cyprinidae; genus Gymnocypris; species Gymnocypris eckloni. The sequence continues at coordinate 20,542,973 of CM050421.1, read as the reverse complement.
TGTGTTGATTTTTCTGACGTAAATACTGTTACGTGACTATTCACAAACTGTTTTAATTATGGTATAAATGCTTGGAAATTATATTTAATAATTTAATATTTAACATAAATGTTGGTAACTGCAGTTTGACTAAAAGTACTGACTAAAAGTTGACTAAAATGCAATTACTTTTCGTCGACTAAAACTATGAAAGACTCAAAATGACTAAAATGGGACTAAGATTATTAAGCATTTTCATCTCAAGATAAAGACTAAGACTAAGTCAAAAATGCCTGTCACTGATGTACACACAATATTCTGTGCTCTAAATTTACCAATTTTGAAGGGTGCTTTAGTGAAAAACATCACAACACATTGTCTCTCACTGGAAACTTACTTGTCATAGAAAATGACTTGGAATTGATCAAAGTCAGACCTGTTCCTCTCTTGAATTCAACTCTGTTGTTTAAAGATTCAGCTTCTTGTTTTCTGTCTTGTTGTCGATGTTATTGTGCTAGCTTTATGTAATTTATCGCAAACTAGATGTGTCAATAAAAAAAAAATTCTCAGGATCACAGCTATGAATCCACAATTCTGCTCTCAAACAAAAATGAAAACATATCAACCTTGAGTATTCTGGTTACATCTGCAGCATAATGATGATTACAATAATAATAATAAATCTACATGAAAAATCAAGGTTACGGTGGGACATCTACAATGAATTAAAACAAGGTCATTTTTGGAGGATATAAAAAGCAGGAACGTGAAGGCTATAATGTTAAACATGAATTATTCGGTATTACCTGAGTTGTGATGTTGTAAATATTTTAGAGTTTATGGCATTATGTTGTCATTGAAACATATTATGAAATAGTATTATAGTTATATATATACTTCCATTGTAATTGCTTCACTGTAATCAATAGTTTTGCTTTTTCAAAGTTACAAGGGATAAGCGGAAATTAACTTTTGTGCTAATCAAAATGATGCCTTATGATTTCAAATGAGAGTAACTTGTACTGAATTGTTGGCATCAATAGCCTTGTGGTTAGTGTGCTGACATACATCGTAACTGCACTCACGGCGACTCGAGCTCGAATCCCATCTCAAGGTAATTTGCCGATCGCGCTCCCCTCTCTACTGTCCTGTCCAAATAAAGGTATAAAATCCCATAAATAAATATTAAAAAAATAGTGGCAGTTGCTCATTACTACCCTCTGGCTTTCTGGAGACAGTTTGCATACCAGATAACTTCTATCATGAGTGAAAAGTGTTATTGCATAATTATCGACCAAACAGAGTCAGGCAGACTAATGTTTGTGTTTCTAGCTGCCTATGATCTAGTCGCAGACTTAAAAACGGCAGCCAAGCTTTTGTCATGTTTTGCTTGTTAGACTAAAACATTGGCTTCAAAGTCATAAATTAGCAAAGCAAGATCACTCATGTACATAGTCACAGTCAGACAACACGGTTGCTCCTCCTTAGGTCAAATGACTGTTAGACTGTCTCAGCGTCTCTGAGGCTAAAGCACTTATCTATTTCTTGTTATATAAACCATAAAGAGAGGTCAGTTGAGGATGTATGTATACAAGGACAATGTATACAAGGATTAGACAGATATATGCACTCTGATCTGTGAGGGGGTAATGATATATAGCAAGAAGGAGGGTTTAGAGTAAAGGTTAAAGCTGGTTTGGGGTGGAGGGCGTTTGGCCATGTGCCACACTGTCTCTTCACATGCGGCGCTGAGAGGACGGAGTGTGTTGCTAATCCATCAACAATTCTTGGGGAGAGAAGAGAGGGAGAAACGGAGGAGGTGTTGTAGATAAAGAGCCGGGGAGGAGGAGAGGAAAGCGGGGGCTTCAAAAGAAATCAGCTATTGATCTCGCAGATGAAACAAATGTGTACTGCGTTTGTGCGGATTGTGGTTGTGTTTCTACAGTACACTTTGTGTGTCTACAGTACATTTTATCTACATGGAAAATAAATATTTTAAAGATGAGGTGCATAATTATTTGTGCCAACAGCATCAGAAAGAGCTAAATTAATGGTTTTTGAACTAGTATTTGAACAATTTCTTTGTATTTTGGTCAATTTTAGTATATTTGGTCAAACAGATAGCTCCGATCCCAAACACATATTATTGGTCAAAGCAATGTTGCTATGTCAGGTTGGATGGATGTTCATAAAAACAAAGCACTGACCTGTAAAATCAACCTATTGGCCTGTTCACACCAAGTTACATTTTTGGTGTGAAAATTTGTTTCGTAACTTTTTTTTGTCTGAATTTGTATTTATTATATTTCATTTTTGTTTAAATAAATACATTATCTAATCGCTTTGCCATTGCATTGCAACTCATTTCAAATGCATTGATGTGTTTTCTACTCAGAGCCGCTGCTGTTATATAAAACTACGACTCACAAACAGACAATTTTACTAAGCTATTTTACAGGTCTCTGTACTCTTGTATTTGATGTTGTTTGATAAGCATTGTGAATAAAACAGCTATTTTAAAATGTGAATACTTATTTTCTTCTCTGCGACAGTGGCATGACTGGAAATGTTTGCGTAATCACTCTGTGTACTGGGGTAACCTCTGTATTTCTGCTTTGCTATAAGTGCCACCTACTTTCAGAGAGTGAATTTGCAATTTCATTCAGCCTTCCTGCTGAATGTTTTGCGCATTTGTCTGAACAAATTAATAATGTGAAAAGCTGATCAAATTTTTGAGTCAAATATTTGTGTTGGTGTTTACAGGACTTACAAATGCTCTCTTATAGTTTTGTATTTAGCTGGATAGGAAACTATTTTAACACCAAAAACATTACAAAACATCACATTTAATCAGTGCAAAGAGTGAAAGGTTACAAATGTCAAAATTCAATCTCAATAAAGATCCTATGCCATTTAGTAGCACAATCACTTTGTGTAGAATTTCTAAAGTAGTTTCTTCAATTATCTGAAAATCACAGTCATGATTGACATGCAGTGTAAACAACAGAATAAATGTAGTTTCATGAATTAGCAAAGCACAATTGCTTTGTATTTAGTCAGACCATAGACTACATGCGTGGGCCTAGTATTTGCTACTTATCATGACATTTTTGTTGCCTAAAATGGAAGTATTCACTTCAAATCACTTCATATCAAATTAGAGTCATATCTCAAATGACGGCACACATGGACTGAGCCACAAATCAAGACCGATCTGAAGTAATGAAATAAACAAAGCTAAACACATGGAGGACTGAAAGAGGAAATAGACGATAAATAGGAGATATGCTTGCCTGTGGTTCAGTTTAATATAAGGACATACTTGGCCTCTTCCTGCTTTTATGTCTGAGTGAAGGTCAGCATCTCTTCATGCATTTCTAACTCTCCTTTTAGCGTCACACAATCAAGCCGGCATATGAAAAACACAAATCACAGTCATTTGTTTTATCCACGGCTGTGAGGACGGGCTGTGTGTGGTTCTTGTCTTACAAACTCGACTGCAGAATCCCACCCAGCAAAATCTGTAATCTGAAATATGTTCTGCATTAAAGCCATTGACATTTGCCTCCAAGGAATCACACCCCTTCCTTCATGCACCATTCGTCCATGCCAGGTGCACAGGAAGGCTGGGACCGACTGCCCCGTGTCTCCTCTGGCCTGATCCAAACTCCTCTACCTCAGAGCTAAGGGGGCTTTATAGAGCAGGAAAAACGAATGTGCTCCCGAAGACCCCCTCCAGATGCTCCCCCTGATACCGAGGGCACATAAACTACATGTGACCGACATCTGGGGTGACATCATGTAAATTTGACTGCTTTGCTCAATCTGTAATGCAGAGGTCACAACGGCATTGACATTTATCACCATATGGCTAGAGTCCTGATGTTGTGAAGGGAAGGCGACATAGGTAGCATTGTTAATTTTCACACAGTTGTTTGCTTTAGTCTTTATCTCTTTCGTATTTGAAAGAAAATAACCTTTAAATGTAATCAATACTTTGTTACTCCATATTCATAGATATTTTTAATGTTTAATTTAAATGATATGAAAATTAATATCCATTTTTATACTGTATATAATACTGTCACCAAGGCTACATTTGCATACATTTTCATTACATATTTTCTTTTCACTAAATTTGAATAGCCACACAATGAACATAATCAGTATATCAATCAATCAACACCAGCTTATTGTATTGGCCATCATTTTTTTATCATTGTATCCCTAATTCTACAAAAATAACTTTACAATCATCTTTGTGCAAAATGATCATGTGAATCGTGTTAAACTTTAACAGACTTAAAATGTATGTCATATACTGCAGAGCAGTGGTTCTCAACCGAAGGCTCAACACATTTCTAATGGGGCCTCAATATGACTTAAAATGATTTAAATGAACACAAAACTAGCATTATAATAAATGCAACAAATAAAATAAAAATTATGACATTTTGTGTATTTCAATACATTCTTATTAAAATGTTATTATTATTTACTTTTTTCTGCAAAACAAGGTGACTGAATTTCTTGAAAAATATGTATACACGTTTAATTAAAAAATTTGATTTCTACACCTTTAAAAGTAATGTAAAAAAATCTATATGAGCATTTTTATTCAAATGTTTTTTTAACAAATGCCAAACTCTAAAATTAGATTTTTTTAAATGAATTAATTATTAATAATTATTAACCATTTATTTGTAAATTGTTTAGTTTATTGTTCATATTTGGCAGTGTTTTTTTAATCATAAACAGTATATTTAAACATTGTTAAAATATGAGGTATGTTGCATAGTTGACAAAAGTGAGAAACATTTAGTTTTATATAAATATTTATCGCACATTTTGTCGACAAGTTGACACGAATTTGTAGCAGCACAGCTAACGCTACCTTTTACAGTTTTTGTTTGTATATAAAGGCTGTTTCTTTTTTATCTACAGCGACATACGCCGAAATGAAAAGTTGTCCACAATAGGAGCACAAGGAACACAATGAAGACGAGAGGAAATTTGCAGGCCACTGAGTTCGCTTTCTCTGAGCTTTCAGAATTCCTCTGTAGTAGCGTTAGTGCCTCTCCTTCTATTGAAATGTAGGCATTGATATATTGGAGGGCTGCCTTTAGAAGTTCATTGCCAAACAGGGTACTAATGAGGGGACCGGCGCCTGAAGCACCACGCGCTTTGTGCAGATCTAGAGGATGAAAACATATTCAGGTGTCAATCTCACACTGATTTAATAAAACTCACAGGAGATGGTTCATTGTTAGCGCCTGGCCCTACACGGAGCGCCGCGGCCACTCACGCACCGCTGTTTCTCTCCATTTCCCTTTCTCTCGCTGTTTCTTTTAGACCTGCTTTTATGTCTACGCTGATTTTACAGTCTATCTCGCTCTTTGTCTCTCCTGAGGAAAGAGGAAGCAATCAGAGGCCTTTTATTAGACCTGGAGGCTACAGGGAAGGGGTGTGGTATGATTTTCCTCATTTCTGTCATAGAAGAGCTCAGCTCCTCAGAAACACAAAGCACAAGAAAACAACACAGCGGGGTTCGCCTGCAGCAAATGAATAAATAAAGGCACATGAGAGAAGTTCAGTCACCAGAGTTGTCCAGGTATCAGTGACTAATGGCCGAATGCCACACTTACATCCAAATAAACAAACAAACACTGACTTTAAAGCCAACGTGAAATTGTTTGCCACCTATAAGCTGCTTTGGTAATGTGATACATTTGTGAAGGAAATAGTATGTTCCCTGACAACAACAACATATCTATTTAGAATTGATTGGATGGTGAAAATCATGCTTTGCGTGTAGAATTTCACAGGTGAGTTTGATAAATCGATGCTTAAATAGCTATTTGACATTTGGCTAACACTGTTCGACAGATCAAGGAATAGAGAGGAAGCATTTTGACTCATGATTACAGACATGTCAATTTTGATTTCACGCTTGGTCTCGTACTGTATCCCGTCTCTTGTCAGTGTCTGCGCTTGCTTGGCCATTTGTTGTGATAAACAGGAAAGTGTATTCAGCTGAATTCAAATAGGGATTTGTTAGACGGGTTTAAAAAAGGTTATTATATCGCGGCAGCATCGTGTGAAGCCCTCCTCGTGTGCAGCCTGAAGAGTGTAAAGACCATCGACTCTACCGTGCAACTCACCGGACAGGGACACTGCCAAAGGATATAAGTATTGCTTTTTATTTATCCTCTTTCCTACTACTTGTTTCACTTATGTTTTAGTTTTTATAACCAATTCTAACTATGTAAAAAGAAGTATACTTAAACATTTAGTGTTATATTAGAATCATTATTATACTCATACCTTTTCTTGATTTAATACTTTGACTTGTTTTTAGTTTTATTTTTTGTTTTCATTTAAATGTTTAGTTTTGAAATGTTGATGTATGCATTTGTCATTTTTATTTAATTTCTTTATCTCCTTAAATGTATTTATATAATATTTATTAAGTAAATTATTTTGACATTGAAGAAAATAAAGATGATGTTACAAAATAACATGTTCACTTTCATCTCCTTTACAGAACATCAAATCCACATATAATGTTTCTACATTGATGCGTATGTCATTGGTAGATACTTTCCTACCAGACTGAAAGTGCATATATTTTTTAAAACACATGTTTTTATTGGCCATCAGTGAATCAAGCAGCTAAAAAGTCAAGTGCCTTGAAACCTGACCAATGTTTCAAGTTCTAAGGAAGATACAACATATTAAAAAGCTACAGCAATGCTTGACATACCATCAATACAGTGACATCTAAAGATGAGTCAAGCCTATTGCTGCCTCAACTGACACCAGAAAGCACAGAAAGCTCAATAAAGCGCTATATAAATGCATCATTCATTCATTCATTCGAAGTGCAGAAAAGTGACCATTGTGCAGGTCTGAGAGAGAGAAAGAGTAGTATTTATGTGTATATATAGAAAGGATGAATCACAATATTTCTGAAGAGTGTAGCAAGGTTGTTATTTTTTGCTCTTGAATGATGTGACTGAGATGAAGTAGGTGATAGACATCTTGGCTGGGAGTTAAAGGAGCTCAGTCATGTTGAGATAAACATAAGAATACATTTAGTGTAGGTTCATAATTTAGAGACTGGTTCTATGTAAAGTAGAACAGACAAAAATGTGAAAATAAATGAGTCAATTAGACAAATAATGGATTATGTAATCAATCATTACACAATCAATAATAACAGACTTTTTCAAATTTACAGTTTACACTACAATATCCAAGATTTTTCCTAATAAATAATAGATAAACCACTTTAATAATAAATACAACTGAAAATGTCTAATGTTATGTGGAGTATATTTAGTGTTTACAAGCATGATTATGGGCTTTGATTAATCAAATCAAACAACCAAAACACCATCTTCTCGGAAAAACACAGCTGGCAACAAGACAAGGCTTGGCTTGGCTTGGCTAGGCTAGGCTAGGCTAGACATGACAAGGCAAGGCAAGGCAAGGCAAGGCAAGGCAAGGCAAGGCAAGGCAAGGCAGGGACAGGAAACTTTCAACGATGAACTGGCATAGGACTGCAAACACAAGTGGAGGACATTGAAGATATCTACCTATTCGGAACCATGATAACAGGTCTTCTGCTGATTGGATTAGGCTTTGCCCTGGGTCATCGAAGAATTCAGAAAATGGGAACAGCTGTCCAAAGCCTCACAAGGCTGCCCGTCATTATTGAAGCAGTGGGAAGGGTGGTCAGCATTGAGACTGAGACTATTAACCGCAATATGGATTCTATCATGGAGAAGCTCACGGCTTTGCAAAGAAAAATTGATGGACAGAGAGAGTAGCCGTGGAATTGGAATGCGGTTACTTGCCCCAAGACAAGACAATCGCAATCTTATCTTTTTTGGCTCCCCCGTTCAGTGGCCTCGGCCAAGGCTGCTGCTGGAAAATTAACCCTGGGAAGAACACTGCAGTGAGACGCTCTTGCTTCCTCCCCCATTCCACAGACATTGATTACAAACTATTACACACACACACACACATACACACATATATAAAGATATGCATTCACCTCCCTTCCCCGATCCCTCGCCTCTGTCGCTTTGAACCGCCAGCCTGACAAGCAGGTCTGTGACCTGCACCGGAATAGTGGCTGTGGGTCCGGATGGCTGCTTGCTGGAGCTGGATTTCTTCCCCTGTTGCAAAGTTTATGGTGTATGTGCTTTTGTGCTGAGGTGTTTTTCCTGTTCTCACACTGTACTCCCCAAGGAGCATAGTCTGGGGGTTATTTTTTTCTCCTCACCTTCCTCATGTTATGCTGTATTTTTTCTTCCCCTGTCTACTTGCATTTCACTACTGATTATACCCTGTATGATTGTGTATTTGACGAATAATAAAGAACCTTGAACCTTGAACTTTGAAAATGTTATAAAAGAGTTTAAACAATGTGATACTATATTGGATGAAATTAAGAACAAATAAGCCAGAAAGACCTATGAAGCTGTTTGTTACTTTAAATTTTTGTAATTTTACCCCTGGCATGAATTGTTTCACTTTATATATTCTTATGAATATTTATTTGTTTTGTACATGTTGCGAGTTGTATATGCTTGAACAAACCTTTGTATAATTTTTGCAGTAAATAAATATTGCTCACAAATCTGTTTTTAGAACAGTAAAGGCTTTTTTAATCTATAGTCGCAATGTTATTGTCACAAACAGAGCACAGAGAAACAGGTAAGGGGTGAAACAGAGGGTTTATTAACAGGTAGAATGCGTGAGGTGAGAGGAGCAGGTGCGTGACGTGAATCGTGGAGCTGGGAAACACGGGAACACAGGACACACACTGGAGGATCGCGGGAGAGTTTTTGGGAGACAACAAGGTACGTTAAACACAGGTAAGATATCAAGGAGTCAGGTACTGTTCAGGGTAGTGAACCGTAGACCGGACGATGAGTGTCAGAGAGTGTGTGGTACTTATGGGAGTGCTGATGAAAAGTTGCAGGTGCGGGTGATTAGAACTCAGGTGACTGTGATCTGGTGATTGTCGTTGGCGGCGGTGACTGGGACTGTGACTCTCTGACACTACCCCCTCCTCCAGGGGCGGCTCCTGACGCCCTTACGCGGCGAGTCCATGATATTGCGGACCTGGTAGACGGATGGTTGATCCAGGATTTCTGGAGGAGGAGGCTCGTCCGGCTCATGCTGATCTGGGGTAGGAGAAGAACACGGTTTCAGTAGGAAAACATGGAATGTGGGATGGATACGATACCTGGGGGGAAGTTGGAGTCGGTAGGTAACCACATTGATCTGCCTCTGGATCTTGAACGGACCAATGTAGCGGGGACTCAGCTTCTTGCAGGGCAGGCGGAGTCGTATGTCCCGGGTGGACAACCACACCCGGTCCCCAGGGTGGTAGAGGGGAGTGGGAGTGCCTTGGACATCTGCAAAGTCCTTGTGTCTCCGCATTTCCCGTTGGAGGTGGATGTGGGCTGAGTCCCACACTCTCTCACTCGCTCGGAACCAGTGGTCTACAGCTGGAACCTCCGATGGCTCTCCCGTCCACAGGAAGAGCGGGGGTTGGTAGCCGAGTATGCTCTGGAACGGGGTTAGGCCCGTGGTGTTCTGGCGGAGGGAATTCTGTGCATACTCGGCCCATGGGAGAAAACGGCTCCAGCTGTGCTGATTCTCCTGGCAGTATGCCCGGAGGTACCATCCGAGTTCTTGTATCTTCCGCTTAGTTTGGCCGTTTGTCTGGGGATGGTAACTGGAGGACAAGCTCACCGTGACTCCTAGCAAGCGGAAGAAGGCTTTCCACTCATGGGAGATGAATTGTGGACCGCGATCCGACACAATGTCTTCGGCCACCCCGAAGTTCCGGAATACCCGCTGAAACAAGTGTTCGGCCGTCTCCAGGGCCAAGGGTAATCCTTGGAGGGGGATCAGTTTGCACGCCTTTGAGAAGCGGTCCACTGCTACGAGGACGCAAGTCTTTCCTTCAGACTTGGGAAGGTCAGTCACAAAATCTATTCCCATGTGTGACCAGGGACGTTGAGGAATAGGGAGAAGTACGAGCTTGCCCACCGGTAGATGACGAGGAGTCGAGGACATGGCACAGACTGAGCAACTGCGGACGTACCTGATGGTGTCACGGGACATACCGGGCCACCAGTACAGAGCTTGGAGGAGCAAGAGGGTCTGTTGGCTGCCTGGATGTCCAGAGCCCGGTACTTTGAGCACTTTGTCCAGAAGGGATTTCTGTATGGAAGTTGGAACGAAAGTTTTCCCTTCTGGACCTCCCAGCGGAGCAGGATCCGTAAGAGTGGCGGCTCTGATGTCCCGGTCAATGTTCCAGATGACGGGGTTGACTATGAGGGCTGGAGGGAGAATTGGCTCGGGTTCCGTGGGAGAATCGGGTGAATGTACTCGGGATAGAGCGTCAGCTTTACGTTTCGGTTTCCAGGTCGGTATGTGATGGTAAAATCGAATCTAGTAAAGAACAGAGCCCAGCGGGCTTGCCTGGGGTTGAGCCTCTTCGCTTGCCGGAGGTATTGGAGGTTTTTGTGATTGGTGATGACAGTGAACGGGTGGTTTGCTCCCTCCAGCCAGTGCCGCCACTCTTCTAGGGCAAGCTTGATGGCTAGTAGCTCCCTGTTTCCGATATCATAATTTTGCTCCACTGGGGTCAGTTTCTTGGAATAGTATGCGCAAGGCTGGAGGCGTGGAGGCTCACCGAACAGTTGGGATAGCACAGCCCCAGCCCCTGTGGTGGAGGCGTCTACTTCCACCACGAATGGTACATGGGGGTCTGGATGCCGGAGAATAGGGGCCGTGCTGAACGCGGTCTTCAGGCTGTCGAAGGCTTCGTGGGCTTTGGAACTCCAGGACAAGGACTTGGGCTTCCCGCAGAGCAGGAAGGTGGTAAGCGGGGCTGTGAGCAGACTAAAACCCTTGATGAAGCGACGGTAGAAATTGGCAAAGCCAAGGAATCTCTGCAGTTCCTTAATCGTCTGGGGAGTCGGCCATTCTGCCACAGCTGTTACCTTCCCCTGGTCCATCTGGATACCTTCCCTCCCGATGATGTATCCCAGGAACTGCACCGTGGGGCGATGGAACTCGCATTTCTCTAGCTTGAGGTACAGACAGATCTGCCGGAGCTTCTGAAGGACCTGTGCAACGTGGTGGCGATGGTCGGCCAGGTTCCGGGTGTAAATTAAGATGTCGTCGATGAAAACTATCATAAAGCGGTGGAGGAACTCCCGGAACACCTCGTTCATAAATTCCTGGAAGACGGAGGGAGCATTGGACAGGCCGTACGGCATCACGAGGTACTCATAGTGGCGGGAGGGAGTAATGAATGCCGTCTTCCACTCATCGCCCTCCCGAATTCGAACGAGGTTGTACGCGCTACTCAGGTCCAGCTTAGAGACGATGCGGGCCCCACGGAGTTCCTCAAGCTAGGGACCAGGGGAAGTGGATAGGGGAGCTTGGTAGTCTGGGAGTTTAGAGCTCGATAGTCGATGCACGGCCTCAAGCCCCCGTCCTTCTTACCCACGAAGAAAAAGCTTGACGCCGCTGGGGAACTAGATGGCCGGATGCATCGTTGATTAAGAGCCTCCTTGATGTATTCCTCCGTAGCCTTGTGCTCCGGGATGGACAGTGAGTATACTTTACCCTTGGAGAGTTTATATCCAGGCAGCAGATCTATCGCACAGTCCCATGGCCGATGAGGTGGTAACTGGGTGGCTGCCTGCTTGCTGAAGACATCCTGGAACGCCCTGTAATCAAATGGGATCGTGGGAATCATACTGGTCTCGGGACTCTCAACCCGCGTGAAGGCGACCTGAGCTGCGGGTAACCTGTGAGGACCTGGAATTTCCTTGAGACAGTGTTGGTGGCAATATTCGCTCCAGCGAATTATATCACTTGATTCCCATTTGATCTCTGGAGAATGGAGGATGAGCCAGGGACGTCCCAGGATGATATCCAAGGTTGGTCCCTCCAGTACCAGAAACGTGATCTCTTCCTCATGCAGGTTGCCAATCTTCAGCTTCATCGGGGGAGATTCGAACTTAACCCACCCACGCCCTTGACCAACGGTTTGCCATTGATGGTCTCGACTCGGAGCTCCCGGGGGTGTCGACGGTGGGGCAGGTGTAAACGACTCAGGAGGTCTTGGGAGATGAAGTTGCCCGAGGAGCCCGAGTCGACCAGGGCAGAGGCTGTAACGGATTGGACTGGAGTAAATAGTTGAACAGTCAGCACAGAAAGTGTGGAAATGACAGGGTCACTCTGGAGAGTACTCACCGCTGGACGTGGGGTTCTGTTGGGGCAGGACCTGATGAAGTGGTCAGCCGAAGCACAGTAAAGACACAGCCCCGTTGCCATCCGGCGAGCACGTTCATGACTGGAGAGGCGAGCTGTGTCCACTTGCATGGGTTCTGTTACTGGGGAACCGTGGGCGGGTGAAGCAGGCTGGTGGGCGGCTTCGGCGGTATGGCAGGCAGACAAGCATTGGGCGATTCGGTTGGCTTTTAGCATGAAGCTTTCCAATCCAACGGAGTCGTCAAATATCGCCATTGGGTGGGGATACTGGTATCCAGTCCTTGCCGATACGCGCCGATGAGAGCCGCTTCGTTCCAACCACAAGTTGCCGCCAGAGTGTGGAATTGCAATGTGTACTCGTGAGTCGAGGAAGTCCCTTGGCGCAGGCGCAGCAGCTGATCCGACACAGAGAGCGCTCCGGTAGCTAGTTCAAAAACCTCCTTAAAATGATTAGTGAATGCAGCATAGGAATTGATTAAGGATGTGTTAGCGTTCCATATGGCTCTAGCCCAGGATAATGCTCGACCGGAGAGAAGGGAAATTAACAATGCTACCTTGGAGCGCTCGGTGGGTAACTTTTGTGGTTGCATCTAGATGTACAAAGCTAGTTGTAATAGAAAGCCGCCACACTCAGCCGATTCACCCGCGTAGGCAGCTGGTAAGGCCATGGGACTGGCAGAGGCAGATTGAGGGGGTGGAGGTGGCTGGAGTGAAGCCCGCAGAGTGTTGACCAGCTCCTCCAGGATTTCAGACGGTACAGAAGGTCGGGGATCCATGGGGGTGACGGTGTTGGTCCGGTCTTCTGTCACAAACAGAGCACGGAGAAACAGGTAAGGGGTGAAACAGAGGGTTTATTAACATGTAGAATGCGTGAGGTGAGAGGAGCAGGTGCGTGACGTGAATGGTGGTCCAATCCGAGGTGACACGGCAGTGAACTAATCAGGGTCTCGTTCACAGGAATCGTGGAGCTGGGAAACACGGGAACACAGGACACACACTGGAGGATCGCGGGAGAGTTTCTGGGAGACAACAAGGTACGTTAAACACAGGTAAGATATCAAGGAGTCAGGTACTGTTCAGGGTAGTGAACCGTAGATCGGACGATGAGTGTCAGAGAGCATGTGGTACTTATGGGAGTGCTGATGAGAAGTTGCAGGTGCGGGTGATTAGAACTCAGGTGACTGTGATCTGGTGATTGTCGTTGGCGGCGGTGACTGGGACTGTGACTCTCTGACAGTTATATTGTCACATTTAATAAAAACACGCATACAAGCAAATATACCCCCATTTTATTGGTATTTAAATAGTATATGTTTAACTTTATTCTTGAACATATGGCCCTGTATTAAGCAGTATAGAAAAAGTGTTTCTGTTGCTCGTGTAAACATATCTGAAATGTCTGTGCATTTGACAAATATTGCATGTTTTTCACTTCATCTGTGATAAGAGTATCCAAACACAAGCGAGAGCATCACTACCAGGAGCAGAAAGTGCCCGACTTCACTTCTCAGCTTTCAATTCCACCCCCAACTGCAAGCGGCTACTCTTGCCGATTGATCTGTGTGGTGCTGTATGAAGTCGAACACATCTAATAAAGGGAGCGAATGAGGAGGGTAACAAGGAAAACAAAGGTGTGGCAAATAACCAATAATCAGGTAACAAGATGGGTGGGGTCAAGACAATTGACATGAGAGCACATGGCACACAGGAAACTAAGAAAAAGCCATGTGCTCACACAAAACAAAAACACAAGCCCATGGCCATCTGCAGAACAGGACACGAACACGCAGCTAATGGGAATACTCATAAGCCACGTGTTTACACAAGACATGATAGCATAAAAGCACGCAGCCAATGAAAAATACAAGCTGCGTGCCACACAGCACAAGACATAACATGAATGCACGCAGCCGATAAAAACCCGAACTGCGTGCAACAACACTCGAGACAGCAATCTCACACGAGACAGAACATAGAGCGCGAGTGTCCGAACCCATCACGAAACCGAAACTCAAGACATGAGTGCATGATACGAACACCACGCTCCAACACGAAAGAAGTCATGCAGATGAGAGAGCACATGGCTTGAGCACACTCGAAGCCACGCGCTCACATGAAAACAGGACATGACAGTAATGTCAGGGCTCTGTTACAAAACCCATGAATGACACTAGACCAAGAAATCTGCTTGGTTTCAATATGACTTCCGTGCAAGCTTGCACAGAACGTGATTGACAAAAGACCATAGGCCTTTTTTCTTTTGCAAATATGACTGTACCTATACAGTACCATAAGTAACAATTCAATGTAATTAGCAATTTTTTTTATAATGTTTAACACTGCAATTCAACTGGTTTACAGTAGAATGGTAAAGGGCCAAAATATCTGTGTACAGATATCTGTGGAACACCAGAGGTACAAGGGGTGAGGAGAGCATGCTCTTTTCATGACTTGGCATGATCGGGTAAACAAGATAAAATAAAGTAAAAATACAGATCCAGAAATACTCTCTGCGCTTTGAAATTCAGCAACTTTGTGAGAGTAAAGAGTGAATCAGTGTGGAGTTGAGTGAGGGCATTCTGGCTAAAGTAAGCACTTCATTTAGATTGGCCAGGTTCCAGTCTGATTAATAGAGGTCAAGCAGATTGTTCTCAGAAAGAAAGATACACATACTGGACTCAAAAGCTTTTGACATAAAAGGGAAGAGGGAGAGCAGCCAGTAGTCTTCATCTGGTATCTATCAAGTGAGGTCAGATGTGGAGTGGAGTGGAGTCAGGTCAGCCGGTAGATTATGTCAAGGTTCTGAGTGACCAATGCTGGATTCTTGAAATGATGAACTCCTCAGCCACATGTGTGATATCAGATGGGGGGCGGATTGAGATCAGTAAGGTGAAGATGTTCTTCTGAAATCATCGTTGGCTGAGATTTGTAATTTTCATGATCATATAATGAACAAATCTGATCATGAAATAAACACTTTGACCTAAATCCCTGGAGGCTGTGATAGTGTGAAGCCAAGTCCATCCTCAATGGACTTCTGCAGATAGATATCCTTATCTTTGTTTAACATGATCTTGACAACTGCAGAGTTGTCATAGTCTGGTCAAGTCATAACATGACAGCTTTGAGGAGGAGGAGTCTGCCTCTAAAGAACAGGTTTGCTAAATAATGTTGTATAATTGTGGATAATTGGCTGTCAGGTGTAGGAGAAGCATTGCAAATTGGCTAAAAGACTATGTAGAAAGAGACATAACACTGAGCTGATTTCCTCTGACAAGAAGAGGCCATGCAACAATAAAGATGCACACTGGTTAACTGACTGAAAACTCTTTGTTTATATCAGGGAGCGCTGTTAATTAAAAGGCAAATGAAGACAATAGAAACTGGCCTGATTTACAATGTACTACACTGACACACTCCCACGCAATTTGTGTTGCCACAAGCAAGTGGAAGACAACACAAATGTTTAAAATGAGGCATTAAAAAATTATTAATATCTGTACTATTCATAATTAGAGTATGATGAAAGTAATTGATTTCAACATGTGATCTTCTACATCCATGAACTGTCAGCTAAATATGTAATATCAACCAAAAATGCAATCTAAATAAATTAAGTTTAAACATAAATAAAATAAAATAAGTAAAAAATACATTATATTACATTACAAATTGGGTTACATTAGGGACGCAATTCAGACACACTATTAATTAATCCCTTTATATATATATATATATATATATATATAGTACAATGTGTCTCAAAACATTCTAAGAAATTATTTTTCTGAATAGTTTAATAGCATATGGGCTAAAAAAACAGTCTCTAAACAAACTTTGAAATAACCAGGCAAACTGAACAGGGATGTCGGCTCCTTACTATTGGATGCTCAATACTGAAAAAAACACAAAAAAACCCCACAACAATTCGTCCTAAGAAAATTGAGCTAAAAAAAAAAAAAAATGAACAAAAACAGCATTAGGAATTCTCTCTGTGTTTCACTATAGTTGGTCCTGAATAACTGTTGTTAGCCTATGAGCTTCTCAAAATGTACTTGGAGATAGCTGTGAAAGGCTTGTAAAATAGCTTCATTTCACAAATGGCTCACAGAGTGTTCATGGCATAATGCTGTCACACAAAGTGGGAACATTTCACAGCATTTTTACTTGGAAAGTTTAGTGTCAGGAATCAGGCTTGACCACTAACTGTGGAAAACAAGAAATACAGTGAGAAGCCAAGAGAGAAATACATTTATTGATGTGCTCTCTCTTGCACCAGTACTATTGAAAGGGAGTGTGCAGATCAAGTATGTTTTTGGTCATGTAATCATTTGCCAGTACTTTAGCTGACCATTTTAAAGAAACTATGGAGTGTTCTTAAAGGAGAGCGTGAGCTGTAATAAAAAAAGTCCCCAAAGATGCATGTCACTATTGAAATGATGGCTTTTTTGTTTTGCTAAATCTTTAGTTAAACACAAAATATTTTGCTAAATGGTTAAATAAAAAGGGCTACATTTAATCATATTCATTGTGGTCACATATACATACAGTACCATTCAAAATTATGCAAAATGACAGTGAGGCAATGCTGAATTATTAGCATCATTACTCCAGTCTTCAGTCTCACATGCTGAAATCATTATAATATGCTGGTTTGAAGCTCAAGGAACATGTCTTATTATTATTAATGTTAAAACATTAGTTTGTTTATTATGTTTTTTGTTTATTTATTACATTTATATTTTCATCAAGGATGTGTTCCAATTCTTAAAAATGTTGGGATCAAAAACACACTAAAACTGTAATATTGTAAATGAATATGTATTACATTATAATAAATATAACAATGTCTATTACACATATATTATATTATGTGTTGTTTATTATGTATTATTTTTACTGTGATGCAAAGCTGAATTTTCAGCATCATTACTTTAATCTTCAGTGGCATGTGATCCTTCAGAAATCATTATAATGTGCTGATTTGCAGCCCAATAAATATGTATTATTATTATCAATAATATAAAAACTTTTCAGGATTATTTGGTGAATGGAAACTTAAAAATAAAATCATTTATTTGAAATATAAATCTGAAATACAATCTATAAATGTACTTACTGTCACTTTTTATAATTTTAATGTGTCCTTGCTTAATACAAGTATTAATTTCTTAACACATTTAAATACATAAAAATCCTAATTTACCGGCAAGTGTATGACATGTAATATTTATGTGAAACATTCCACCTCAAACACACCGAGCAGACAGGGTCTTAGCTAAAACAAATATTTTTTTTTCTTAATTAATTTTAATAGGGCTGTTCAAGCAGTATAAGCAAATACAGTATATATCAAAACCACCTCTTAAAATTAGTTCTTTAACAAAAAAAGTTAAAATGAGTCAAATATGATAATGTAAAAGAAAGTCATATTCATTGTTTTCAGTGTATAGTACCCCGGCAGGCCACTATCATTTGCCTAATGGGCACCACACTCTCTACCAATCAAATGCAGCCTAACAGAGCAACCCCACACCATAGCAACAGCGGCAACGATGGCCGTGGTAACAACAGAGAAGAGCTGTCGTCCTCAGCGCCAAAAGAGGGAGCACGCTCAATAAAGATAATTATGCCTTTTTAAAGTGCTGGTTGCAATCCTTCAGCATAATGTGCTAATTGCTTAGAGATGTAAAGAAAAAAGCAGGATACAACATCACATTAGAAAAAAAAAAGAATGGGGGTTTGATTGAGGTGTGTGTGTGTGTGTGTGTGTGTGTGTGTGTGTGTGTGTGTGTGAGGGTGGGGTGTGGGGGGGAGAGATGCGGAGTATTAATTTATTTGTGGGCGCTAACACGCAGTTTAAGGATAAAGGACGACCTCCCACACTTCTATCGGAAGATGACAAGACTATGTCTGCTCAGAAATGCTCCACCCCCCCACCCCACCTCAACTTCGCATACTGAAAAGGTTACAACTGTCTGTCAAACGCAACTCTCTCTCTCTCTCTCTCTCTCTCTCTCTCTCTCACACAGAGACGTTTACTTAGGACAGGACAATAAGCGAAACATGCCTTTGCAGCAACAAATGTCAATGGAAAACATTGAGGAATAGTTATACATTAGACGGTTAGTGCGAATGGGTGCAACCTAGAGATAATCTGCCACATTTCCAAAACCTCCTATAGGTATCTTGTAGTGAGAAGTAAACAAAAGAGCAGATTCAGACAGCGTCTCTCGTCCCAGTCTGCGCCGGCAAACACACCCTTAGAAGCAGCCCAAAACCTGGCAACAAGAAGCTTTTTTAGAGCACATTTTTCTTTTTATTGACACGCACACATACACATGGCGTAAAGTTGTTTTCCCCTTTGCCGGTGTTTGTAGAATTCGATTGGCTGAAATGTTGCTAGCCAAAATTTCTCCTCACTCCGGCAACAGCCGAGCACTAGTCGCCCCACGTCCTGTAAAGGGGGGCTTCAGCGCCTGATTGGCTCCTTTATCGTGCCCACCTTCCCTTCTCGCTCCACCAGCCAGTGTGCTAATTTATTCCGAGTGTCACACTCCAGTCTGAGCTGTGTGTCTTACTCCGCCGCTCTGCTTTGGCATGTTTCTCGCTGACAGCAGGGGAAGGTGGGAAAGGTGTGTGTGTGTGTGAGAGAGTCTGAGTACGGCGGTTGAGTGAAGTGCTCTAGAGTCTGTTTAGGATGGGACGTGTGTGTGTGTGTGTGTGTGTGTGTGTGTTTGTCTGGCAAACACAAGTGTTTTTTGTGGGAGGGGTATCTGAGTGCTGTCTGAGTGTGTGTTTGTTTGTTAGAGTTCACAGAGGACAGCAGATGAATGAACGTAGATGCTTCGCAGATTTATTCACAAATAACATTTGATTTATTCACAGTCAGAATCTCATATGTGACATGAAAGCAGAAGCATCACACCCTTTCAGACTCAATGACATGTGGTGACTCAGATGAGGCTGAATGCTGAGTTGATTGTATATCTGCTTGGTTTATTATATATGTATATTTAATATGACACTAAGGCCATATAAGTGTACACTAAGTGCATGTATTTAAGACAAATATTTTAAATTTGTATATTAAATATATTTATATATAATATAAATTCTATAAATATGAATATATACATGTAAATATTTTCAAAACATATACTGTATGAGTGTGTATTTATATGTACATAATAAATATACACAGTACACACATATATTATGTCAACAATTTATATGTTAGATGTGATAATCGCAACTAATCGTTTGACAACACTAATGATATTATATTATATTAACAGTGAAATAAATAATGACATTTTTATTTGATTATTTTCTCCCCTAATACACTACCATTCAAAAGTTTAAAGGTAGTAAGATTTATTATTATTATACGTTTTTAAAATAAATTAATACTTATTCTCAACAAGGATTGTGATAAACATTTCCATGTGACACTGAAGACTGAAGTACTTCAACTTTTTCAAGAATAAATTACATATTAAAATTAGAACAGTAACAATTTACAAACAAATTACAATGATATTTCACAATATTATTGTGTTTTTATTGTATTTTTGATCAAATGCAGCTATTGGTGATCTTATTGATCTCAAAATACACAAATACATTATGAGACATGACACAAACTCACCAAAAAATAGACAAATTCAACACTGACATGGTGCTGAGTAACAGCACGACCATCAGTCCTGACCCATAAAATACATAATAAATGTATTATATACATATATAATACATATCTAACATTGATTGGACAAACAATTCATTTACTGCTATTCTTTGGCATTACGAAGGATTGTACAAGATCTTGAAGGTTAATTCTGAATAAGCTTTGACCTTGTGCTTCCTGATGGGAGGCGCTATTGCAGGTGTCTTACGGCAGAACATCAATAGTGAGCACCTGTGGGGTCATTTGAATAATCTGCTTAGCGAGATGTGAGAATGTTGCAGGAGCTCGCTGAGCTTGCATAATTTCCCTGCTGTCTCCTCCACTGAAGATGCATGTCAACAACTGAGCTGAGAGACACTTTTCAAACTAGAGTTCAGAAGACATTAGTACAAAAAATATTGCTTCAACGTGTTGGTGGAATTAGAAGAAAAGATGGGGGGGGTGGTCATGGGTAATTTTAGGACACAAATCACAATCCATCAGAGACTTGTAACATTTCCCAGAGGAAGCTCTGCTGCTTAGATGTTCATAGTCCAGGAGACAATTGAGTTATGTTTCATGTAGTTATTCACTTTACCTCTAATGTTTCTCCTAAAATTCCTAAGTAGAAATAAATAGAAACAAATGAGACATGCATTAAGACTAAAGACTTTAGTTTAGACCATCTAGTCTCGGAAGAATTTGATGAAAAATATTTAGGTTTGTACTGAAATGCGTGATTTCTCATTGCTTTGGTTTTGGTATATTGGAAAGTTTGAGCACAGTTTGAAACAATGAAACTCAAAAATAGACACATATGAAGCTACTAGCATCTTTATCTCAGGATAAACAGGAAACTCCCAAATAAATATACATAAATAAAAGTTGCTTTGTTCTGCTGAGGGTAGCCATTGACTTCTATAGTACTTATTTTCCATAAAATGGAAGTCAATGGCTACAGTCAACTGTCGGGTTACCAACATTCTTCAAAATATTTTCTTATGCATTCATCTGAAGAAAGAAACTCATAACGGTTTGGGACAAGTTAAGGGTAAGTAAATAATGACAAAGTGTTCATTTGTGGGGGAACTATTCCCACACATATTAAACATTTTATTTTTGTTTTCTGTGGGACAATATGCAATTACAAACAACTGCACAATGTCTTTGAGAGAGAATGAAAACAATTTGTTTTATCACTTGTTTTCTTTGAGGTTTTCCTTCATTTTATTTCCCCTTGTTAAACTTACTGAAATAACTTGTGCAAAAATAAAACAAGACATGTTACAAAACATGTTACAAAACTAGCAACTCTGTCCAACACCAACATCAGCAGATAAAGTTTCAGACATGAGCAGCATCTCTTTTGCCTCACTTTAGCTCAATGTTTTCTCTCCGAGATCTGGTTGTGGCTAGAAGGGACACAGCTCTGACCGGAATTGAACAATTAAATATTATTTTTTACCTATTAGAATGTGTTTTATTAACGTCTACACCAACCCGAACCCTAAACTTACCCCGTACAGCGATGAAAAAATAGTAATTATTGTTGTACATTGTGACAAAAATTAAGCTAAATCAATGTGCACATGCCCAGTAGCGCCATACATATCCCTTATAGCCTTAGCCATGATATCTTTAAGCTTGGGGTGAATGTGAGAAGCAAAAAGTAATTTGAGAACAGGAAGTAGTGCCTTCAATGATCTATGTCCATCCATGTGATAATGCCCGCCTCTCATGTTCATAAATTACCTGAACAGCTCCAAATGGACAGACTAATTACTGACTAAACCGCTCAAAGGATATTAAATATTAAAACTTGAAATTACTTGGAAAACATAATGATCAATGAGCGATTGGGTTTTAGTGAGCACTCAGCGTGCACCTGTGTGCCTGAAATCACGACACCTGCAACTATTTATGAAAATGTTTACAAATGCATAGGATGAGGTAATGGTGTGATTTGGTTTCAGCAAGTTGCCTTCAACCAGGAAATGATGAGCATCACCATGAACATGTTTTTTTTTTTGTTCACATATACTTCTCAAAATGTTGGGGTCTGTAATAATTCTATTTCAAATGAATGCTGTTCTTTTGAACTTTCTATTAATTAAAAAAGGTATCACACTTTTAACAAAAAATATTAAGCAGCACATCTATTTTCAACATTGCTAGTAATCAGAAATGTTTCAAAACCGCACAGTTCAAAACAATCATAGAATGATTTCTGAAGGATCATGTGACACTGAAGACTGGAGTAATGTTGCTGAAATTTCAGCTTTTGATGACAAGAATAAATTACATATTAAAATATATTACAATAGAAAACAGTTGTTTTAAACTGTAATAATATTTAATAACCATGATTTTGAATGGTAGTGTATGGATTTACCTTGAACATAAACTCAACTGCCCAACTGCCTCTCTCTCCTAATCACACTTAAACCAATCAAACATATTCATAACATACCCAACAAAGTTTATATCCACTGTACGTATGTTTTTGGATCATATTTCAGTGACTACTTTCAATTGGTGTGGAGTGTACACAGATTTGAGTAATTTTCCAGCAGGAACAATGCATATGGAGTGACCCTCTCCCTCGCCCGCTGTTGGCAGCCTCTGTCTTCAGGCTGTTAATTGCACTTGGCATCTACATGATAGGAAGTCAGACTAAACTGCCTCTGTGTTGTGTTTGAGTCTGGCTCACCGAAACGCAGTGCTCACTAAAATGAAATCCGAAAAGTGTGGCCACACACTTTGCCTGTCACTAGCTTTTTATGAGCTTCTTTATAAACCAAAATACAGTAAGTAAAGCATCTACAATTAAGTGAATGGCCTTATTTAAAAACCAGCCTTTTCTTAAAAAAGAAATTGAACCCACCTTTAAAAATTCGAATATTTTGGAGGCTGAAGACATGTTTGGGTCATTGATTTAGCACATAAATCAGTCTACAGTTATCCTGCAACAATTACAGTGACAGAGATTAAATGAGCCAATCAGGAAGCGCCAATGTCTTTGTTCACCTCACGTTATCTTCAGGGCCGTCATCACACATGGAAACACAAAGCCTTTCTGTGATGGATGAATGTGCTACTTTTGCTCGCAAAGAATAAAAAAACACACAAGCAAGATTTTAGTTGTTATTTCATCAGCCAATCGTAAAGGCAATATGGTTGTGCTAAACAAAAGCCTGGCGATGCTCCAGCTGCACATAACAACAGTTGTTTCTCTTCTTCCCTCTGCAGTTCTGCTGCTCGCAAAAAAAGGCCGCTAATTAAAATAAACCAAACACAATGAATGATGCTTAATGGCTCTAATTCAAAATAAATGCAGGGAGCTCGTCACCGCCACCATTGTAACAGGCTTAAATATCTAATTAATTATTGTTTGTTGGTGGTTAATAATGGAGGGGACAAAAGCAATAACCTAGCATTGTTATCAGATAACATAAATAGGTTATTTCCGGGTCTGCCGATAAAACAATGAGGGTGTATTAATTGAGTCTTCTTATTGAAAATGTCCTTGATAACCCTCCTGTGTAAATACGTTTGAAATAAGAACATTTTATTTAAGGAAATCACTGCTTACGTGAGAATTGAAGTGAAATGAAATGGTGATTTGTAAGGATATATTTTTCTTCCCTGCAGGAGGTCCGGAGCAGGAGAATCCCATTTAACTAGCACTCTGATACCTTTGACCTCGGTCCACTAATTTAAATTATATTACATGTTAATCATGTCTATTTATGGCTGTACTTGTTCATATTTCAAATTATATATTTTCATTGAACTGCCAAGGCATCATTTAGCACCGTTAATATTTAACTCAGATACCTCAAATTAATTTTCTCACTGCGATTTAACCTAGATGAGCTAACCCTCAACTTCAATAATTAATGACAATGGATTAAATACCTATAGTGTAATTAATGGGATGGGTAATTATTTATGTTAAGGTTCATTAGTCAACTTCCTGCAATGCCATTGCTTTGCTTACTATTATTACCTCTGAAGTTTTTGCCATGTAGCTGTTAAACGGGCCCTTATTAAATACATAATTGTCTTCATTGAATATTGTTTTTTGCCATTTTGTACATTGCCTATTTATGTATTGTTCTTTTGTTGTCTGTGTCCTATCCTGTTGCTGTCACTCTGTTGCACAGTGGAGCTTCTGTCACTATAACAAATTCCCCGTATGTGTAAACATACCTGGCCAATAAAGCTCATTCTGATTCAGATTTAGAGATTAAATGATTTGGCTGTGATTCAGTTCTGTTGATTGCAGGAGCAGTGATTGTGTCATATTCTGCTCCATTACAATCCCAAACATTTTCAACGCAAAGGCCCAATCATATTTGACAGAGTTATTGAGAATATGGAAATAACTCGTCGCTAATGAGCAGATGTGAGCTTAGCTGCAGGAACGCTCTCTCTCTCTTTTTCTCCTCTACATCCAACCTCTGCTCTGTTTCCAGTTCTCTCGCATTCTCCTTTCATCGAGTCATTGAATTTCAGAAGACCCAGAATGACTTCAAATGATTTCCTTTGACTTGCTATCGATCTGTTTTGAATCCAAGCACAGTGTGAGGTGAGAGTGTGCGTTTCTTTTCTGTGCTTGTTCATAATCTGACACTACCATTGTGTATTCAATATAACAGTGCAGTATGAATTGAAATTAAAAGTATTGCTCAACAATAGTATATTTATAAGGATTAGTAAATGCTGTAAACATTTTTTAAGGTACCGTTCTGATTGTCTGCAATTAATGTGTAAGCAAGTGCAGTTTGACGTTTTCTTTACAAATCAGTTGTGAATACCACTGAACAGTGCTGTAGCTCGATCCTGTTAGTTAATGCCAAGTGGCCACAACACTTTTTATCATAGTTACTGTCGTTTTACTGTGGTATTTGTAGTAAAAACACAGTTTTATACTTACCATAGTTTTATCACAGTAGCTTTGGACAAAAGAGTCCGCTATGTAAATGTAACAGTGTTTTTACTGCACACTATTTGTAAAGCACAACACTAACCATAATTTTACTATAATTACTGTGTTTATTGTGTACTATTTGTAGTTAAAGCAAGAATCCAGCGTACCGCCGGCGGGACGCCTAGTGGTGACAGGGTAAAGTCGTAAAAAAAATAAAAATAAATTCATGTCATATATCCAAGAAAAGCTGAGATTCTTGTGATTTCAACTATGTAAACCATTTTAAGATACTATGAACACAGCATATACAATCTGTGTCTTTATCAGACCACTTTTTGTTGACATAATGAAGACATGCATGATAGTACAGACATACATAGGAATAACACAGTAGGGATGCAATATAACACCAATATAAGAAAAAAAACCCACAAATTAAATAATGTGCTGTGTACAGAAATATAAATATAGGAAAAAAAATGTATTTAGATTATAAATTATAAATATATATGTAATTTTAAAAGTGTACACATTTTGGATTCTGAAAATAAATGTCACTATAATGTGTTTATGCTTCAGTTACTATGTGTCAGCAATTATTGACAGTGAATCTGGATGAGAAATTGAATAGCTCTAAGTGTAACCTTTCATTAGAGCCCAAAATGATGACTGTACATTAAAGCATTCAAGAATTACAGCATTGTCGTTGGTTACAAAGGGTCCTTTGGAGTCTCCCAAGTGTACATTTTTTGGAAGCGTCTAGACATAAAATTAGATAAACATGTGTAAAACACTAATTTTTGAATATACTGTTTATCAAATGGGAAATTTGGCTTGGTAAGGCTTCATTCTGTGATCCCAATGTATTTTCCAGCTCATACCTCCCAGCTATAGTCATCTGCAGGCTTCTATTTACAAAAAAAATGCAGGCGGAATTATTTTTTTCTTTTTTTTGTGTATTCAAAGTGCTATTACTCAATATCAGTAAGACTTACAGTGATTCTGACTGTTGAGAAACAAACCTCAGAGTGTCACCTTTCAAAGGAGACCAACACCATGCATATCATCCAAATGGCTCAATAACAGCATGCAATTTACTTTGGGTATGCCTTTTTTAGGCGTTTTAGGCAAATTTTACAGGAATCTTTAAGGGTTAAAGCACAGTGACACTACATATACCATGTTTTACCACAGTTTTAATGTGGTATTTGTAGTTAATCACATCACTTGCCATGCTTTTAATACTTTTATGTAAAACATGTAATTCAATACTTTTTTGTCTTGCATTTTCTTCATATCACATACATCTCCATCTCCTACAACAACCTTTGGTGTCCAACAGCTGTTTATCAACATCTCTCTCTCTCTCTCTCTCTCAGCTGTTCATTGCCTATTTTTTCTGAACTGTTATTCATAATTCATTTACAGATTTTTACTCTTTCTTCTTTCTCTTGTTCATCATGGCATATTTTCAAGCTCAGAATCGAATTTAGATCAGTTATGTCCATTTTTTTTTTACATGATCCCTTTCTCACCACAGGCAAATTTCAAAAAAATATTACAACGAAAACTAACTTTATAATGCTGGCGGGGTCCGCTTGAATGATCTGAACGTCAAACATGTTGAAATAAGGGGACAAGCAGTGTACAGTATCGATTTGAAACACGACATAATGTCATTCAAAAATACGGGACGATCGATTAACCTTACTTTATGAGATGGGTGGAAACTCTACCTGTTCGTGTCTTCTTGATGTTATCAAAAATCCATATCTTTATAGCAATAAAACACGTCGAATAACCGGAACAGTTTAAAATGGATATAGCAAGCATTTTAAAAGAAACCCACAATGCATTAAGGCGAAAGTTTCTGTATCATCTCCTGTTGCCAGTAGAGGCGCTAATTTAGGGAACGCTAGTATGGGTCGTATTTGAGGATAGTGACAAACAACCTATACGGTTGTAGGAGTTGTAAGACTTGTTGATTGTGAAGGAACAGGATCGGTGGAGAATAGGCGCATCTAATGCCAAGATCACACTGCACGATTTTAGTCCGACGTTTCACTCGCCACAGGTTTTGATAAATTGCTGACAACTGCTCGACATCGGAGGCAAATCGGTGCTCGTTCACGCAAGTGACAATCGTGTGAATTATCAAAGACACGATCTGAGGGAATCGTCGATGCATCGCGACACCCAGGAAAATATTTGGCATGCTAAATATCTGGAACTGTCGGCAATTCACAATCCTGCTGTGTGAATGAGTTCTGACTGAAAAATACATCAGTGATTACCTACAGCCAATGAGAGAGAAAGATACAGGGCTGCGGGAAGCTCAGGGATAACTTTAATTTTTTACAAAAGCTAGCCATTTTACAAACAACATGTATACATTTTGGCATTCGAATATACAGATCAGGTAGGCTACATGAAGATGAAAATTCCTGTAAATAATACATATTTATATAGGCTAAAGGACAAAATATTTATTGGAAAAAAAAAATATCACTTTGAGGGCTTTTTTAGGCTATACGAAATAAACTCATTGTAAAATGCACAACACGTTGGTTTCACTTTCAAGTATTTGAGTATATCGAAATTTCCCAGGAGATGTATGTTTGTTAACAAGTCATCTTTGTTAATTATTGCGTGTTCGGGGAGGACTTATAGACCATAATATCAGCATGATCTTGCTTTATTTCCTTCACTTCTTGTGTGCGTTTGGCTGTAGTTTGCGGAGAAGTTAAATTTGTCGGCGATTCTTCATGTTGTAAAGTCATGCAGTGTGAAACCTGTCGCCGATATATCGTGCAATGTGAAAACAGCAGCGACTGAATGCTACCCCAAATTGTCATACAGTGTGAAAACAGCAGTGATCCGATGACTTTGAAAAGCATGCAGTGTGAAGGTGCGCAAAATTCAGGTAAGTAAAGGTAGAGTGAGTCTGGCTTGGTTGAGGGTGTGAACGGTAGACCGGACAATCGTTGACTGAGTGCAGCGTGCTCTTAAATGGGACTTGATTGGAGAACGGCAGGTGCAGGTGATCAGAAGACAGGTGAGTTTGATCTGGTGTAAGTGGTGGTTGATAATCGTGATGACGGCGTAGGCTGTGACTGCGTGACTGTGGTGACAGAGACTCCCTGACATTAATAACATAATAAACAATATGCAATGCCTTTTAACATTTCAGAGTAATACTAATGTATTATAAATATTAAATAACAATGCACAATAGTATATTTATGAATTAACAAGAACTAAGATTAATAAATCATGTAAGAAAAGTAGTTCA
The DNA here is from genome assembly GCA_027564155.1 of Gymnocypris eckloni scoliostomus. Classification (NCBI taxonomy): domain Eukaryota; kingdom Metazoa; phylum Chordata; class Actinopteri; order Cypriniformes; family Cyprinidae; genus Gymnocypris; species Gymnocypris eckloni. Next base: position 20,514,788 of record CM050421.1, on the reverse strand, counting down.
TAATATCAAATGCATTAACTAATTGTAACAAATTGAACCATAATTGTATGTAATATAATATAATATAACCTCTCAAGTTGTATAAATTAACAATAATGTATTATGAACTAATATAAAATAATTAAAAACAGTATATGTATGAATTAAGATTAATTAGATTGATTAACAGTAACTAGATTAATAAATTATGAAAAAAATATAATTTCAACAAACTGAAACATTACCTTACATTACATTATATTATACTTACATTTTAAGGTGCTTACATTAATATTAGAGTAATGTGAACTACCTAAATAATAATGAACAATAGTATATTTATGAATTATCATTAACCTAGATTAATAAATGATGCAAATAGTTTATGACATCAAATGCATTAACTAAGGTTAACAAATTGAACCATAATAACGTTTTATTCAAGATGTATAAATTAACAATGATGTTATATGAACTAATATGAAATAATAAGGAACAATTGTATATTGTTGTAATATAATAGTAATGGTTAATAATATAAACCATCTGATGTAACTGCATGATAATATAACATAATATAATATATTACATTTTAGAATAACATAAACGTCATCAAATATATTTAAAGCACAAATGAAAGTCTGAGATAGTGTTATTCATCGACATGCTATTATAGTTTTTGTTGAAAACAATTTTTTTATATATTGTTTTAATAAATATTTATAGTTTTAGTTACTGTTAATAACCCTGGTCTGAGATGTAGTAACAAAAGAAGTTAAACAAATTTGAAAATAGCCATCTTGTTTTATACAGGCAATTCAAGATGTATTAGTCCACAACACAAATGTTAAGCTTTGAAGTGCAAGTTTATTCTTAAATAAGGTCTTGCAAGTGAGATGTAGTTCCTAAAGTTTTACTGTATTACATTAACTAAATAGCCTGCATTATGCAAACACCCACACAACACCATGTGGGTTTTTAAAAAGCACATTAGACTCACATGCCCAGTAGGAATCCAGCTGAACAGCAAGTGAGCGGTCTCACTATAGTGATCGCTAACGTACACCCAGGACAGGGTGTGCTGCGTGAGGATGCCAGTGGGGTAAAATCTCTGCTTGCCCCCTCTGTGTGATGGATGGGATTTGCCCTGCTCCATCTGGGCACGGATGGGCCACATCCATCATGTCCCCAACCGAGAGGGAGAATATGATATTGCTCCCCTCAACACACGTCTCAACAATAGAGCATCTTTACCCTCTCATCCCACTGTTATACAATATTTCCCATGTTTCCCAATTAACTTTATAATAACCAACTGCTGTCTGCAGAGGTTCAGTCCTGTGACACTGACGTTATGAAGTCATTAGGTTATAGTTTTTAGTATACTTTACAGCTTACCCGTAAAGTACTGTTCTGACAACCATGACCCTGCAGCACTGCCATTCATGCATTTGTGAAACTCTTAAAGGGAAAAATCACCCCAAAAGACAGATTTTTCATCATTTACTTTCATGAGATTTATTTTTCTTCTCTGGAAAACAAAAGAAGATTTTTTTTGTTGAATGTTCATACTGCTCTTTTCCATAAAAAAGTTAAGGGTGACTAGGGGCTGTCAAGCTACAAATAAATAAATAAATAAATCCATTTGAGTTATGAACTATGCTATATTTAAGTGCTGTAACATGACAGCTTCATGTGAGACAAATGACAATTAATAAATTAATAATTTACATTATTAATTTATTATTTAATTTAATAATTAAATAAATTATTGATTCAAAATTAGTTTACGTTTTTAACTTTGTTTATTTTATTTTTAGATTAAGTTTTCCTGGTTTTGTTAGTTAAATGTCAACACAGTCTCATTAGCATTCACATACTGTACATACAAAAATGTATTTTTGTTTGTGTATGTTTTCCTCCCCATGTGCTCCGTGACCCAGTTTCTCCCTTGTGTGATTATGTAATTTGATTCAGGTGTGTCTTATTTATCCTTCGTTTAGTTTAGTATCTAGTGTGTTCTGACCCATGTTTTCTAGTCGGGTCTTGCACGTCTTCCTTGTGCTCTGTGTCTCCTTATTGGATCATTGAAGACTCGTTTTGTGGAAATCTGCATGTCTCATCATTCCTCTCGTGGGACAGAAGAGAAAATACAGTTCAACTTGCGTTTTCCCCTCCATTTGTTTTCTGCGTTTTTTCAGTGTTTTGTATTGAGTTTTTTCCATGTTCCCCATGGATCCTCTTGGTGTCAAGATCACCACCCTAGCCCTTAAAGAGATTTCCCTTTTGGAGTATGCGGTTGAGTTGAACTCACTTTTCTGGATCGGGGGAAATTACTACCGCCCCATTGACCTCCCAGACACCACTGGACTGTGCTGGAGGGAAGCGAATATCCGAAGATCGTCTGGAGAGCATCTATCTCCGATCCAGAACACAGCCAGACCAAATGCCAAGCCCACCATCTCTCTGCTGCATGGAGCACGAGCCATCACTGACAGAGAGCCAGAGCCCATCGTGACCAACGAGCCATCGCCAAGGAATGCGACAGAGCTGAGGATCGTCACAGAGCCAGTCCCTCACGGATCATCAGACCAGGTGTGAGAGCTGGCTATAATCACCACGAGGGAGAAAGCCGTGAGAGCGCGGAGAGAAGCTCTGCCCCTGCATCGTGGCTGAGGGTGAGCTAATTTTGAATCATGGACTGTGTAAATTGCGAAGGAGAGAGGACACCAGTTCCCCCGTCCAGCCCAGAGAGGGCTCCTGTTCCTGAGTTTAGCCCGGAGAGGGCCCCTGTTTCCCCATACAGTCCAAAGAGGGCTTCTGTTCTTACGTCCAGCTCAGAGAGGGCTCCTGTTCCCACGTCCAGCCCAGAGAGGGCTCCTGTTCTCCCGTCCAGGCCTGAAAGCCCAAAGGCTCACAACTGCCTGCGCTCATGCCTGCTCTTGCTTCCTCCACCGCTGTTGTCTAGCAGCCCTCTGCTCGCTCTCAGCCCTCCATCTATGTGGTCCGTGATCCGCGGGTCTGCCATTCTCCACGATCAACGTGGCTGGGGAATCCCTTGCCTCCGCCTCCAGCCTCTAAGCCCCAGACTCTGCCTCAGCCCGTCAACCCGTTGGCTCCACCATGGCTTCTAGCATCCTCCTCTCAGCCGTGGCCCATCTGTCCACTGGCTCCGCCAGGCTCCCTCGTACCTCCGGCTCCGCCTTGGTCTGTCGTCGACCATCCGGAACCTCGCAACTCCTCTCCTTCAGCTGCACCTCCGTCAGGCTCCTCCATCCCTTTGGCTCCTCCTCAGACCTCTATCGCTCCGGCTCCATCGTGAATCCCTGCCTCCGCTTCGGTCGCCGGCTCCATCTGCTCCGCTTTGTTCTTACAGATCCTTCCCGTTGCTCTGGCTCATCAGTTCCCTGTCTCCACCTCAGGCTCCTCCATCCCTTCGGCTCCTCCTCAGTCCTCTGTCGCTCCGGCTCCACCGTGAATCCCTCCCTCCGCCTCGGTCGCCGGAGGGACGAGGGAGTCCGGCGGAGCCAGTGGACAGATAGGCCACGGCTGAGAGGAGGGTAGTAGGAGCCATGGTACAGCCAACGGGTTTACGGGCTGAGGATTTAGTTCCAACCGTCCCTTCCTATGTTGTTCCTGCGGTGTGAGGACGCTCTTATGGGAGGGGGGCAATATGTCACACTCATGGACTGTTTTGTGTGTTTTCCATTTGATTCTGGTGTCTCATTTATCCCTCGTTTAGTATTTATGGTGTGTTCTGCCCCATGTTTCCTTGTCGGGTCTTGTACGTCTTCCTTGTGCTTTTTGTCTCCTCCGTTCCGGGAGCCCACGCAGTCCGCTCCAGAGCCCGCTCCGGTCTGGGAGCACACAGACTCCACTCCAGAGCCCGCTCCGGTCCGGGAGCCCATGCAGTCCACTCCGGTTCTGGACCCCGCTCCGGTCTGGGAACCCACAGAGCCCGCTCCAGGGCCAGCCCCACCCTGGCACCCCTGTGTGCCCATTGCTCCAGGCCCACTTCCACTCCACGGGCCTGGCCCACCTCCCTCCTAGACATTTTTTCTGTTTAGTGTCTGTGGAGCGTTTGGAATCCGCTCCTTAAAGGGGGGGGTTATGTCACGGTCCTGCTGGTGTGCCCAGGCTGGCCACCAGATGTCTCTGTGTGTTGAGCACATGGCTTGTTGTTTGTTGGTGCCATGTGCTCCCATGTCGATTGTCTGTCCCCTCCCATCTTGTTACTTAATCATTGTTTCAGTGGCTCCAGCTGTGTCTCCCTCGTTACCCTCGTTTGTCTCCCTATATAGTCGCCTTGTTTCTGCAGTCTTGTGCTGATCCATTGTCTTATGTCGTGAGTGTTTCATGTTGACTGTGCTCCAGTCTTATGCCTGCCTGCTTGTTTTTCCCCTATCGGGGTGATTTTTGTTGCTCTTTTGTTTCATTTTATTATATTAAAACCTTTCCTCTGCACTTGAGTCCTCGACCTCATACCTCCTGACAATCATTAATACCAAATGTATTATAAAGTTTACAGTTTTTCCCAGTTATGTAATTTTTTTAATTATTTTATGTATATATTGTATTATTATTATTAGAATTTTTTGGGTAAATTAAAATGTAAATTTTTTTCATTTTGTTTTTGATAATCTTATTTGTACTTCCATATATTCAAATATGGTGTCACAGCAGGTATGACTACATTAATGATACATTTCATTGGTTGTTGTGCTTAGTTGTGCTTAGGAAAAGTTATGTTAGTTTTCTATTAAATGAAAATGTTAATTAAACATTTTTTTATTAAGTTTTCTATATATATATATATATATATATAATACATTCAAGTATGTAACCCTGGACCACAAAACCATAATTTGCACAGATATACTTGTAGCAATAGCCCATACATTGTATTGGTTATAATTATTGATTTTTCTTTTATGCCTAAAATCAGTAGGATATTCAGTAAATATCATTACATTTACATTTAGTCATTTAGCAGACGCTTTTATCCAAAGCGACTTACAATTGCGAGTACATAAAGCGATTAATCTTGATCATAATCATAATCATTGAATCATAATCAATGAAGACATTTTGTACATTGTCTAGCATAAATAAATAAACCTTAATTTTTCTTTTTTTATTATGCATTGCCAAAATTCATTTAGACAACTTTAAATTCAATTTTCTCAACATTTAGAGATGTTGTATAAATATAAACCATACATCAATGGAAAGCTTATGTATTCAGCTTTCAGATGTGTACATATATATATATATATATATATAAAAAGACCCCTATGACTGGTTTTGTGGTCCAGGGTCACATATGGCATGTTACACCAGGTTGATGTCAATGATGCCAAATGTCATTGGTTGTCATGAGCCTTTTAACCAAATTTGAAAATGCACATATTTGATTTGCACAAATGTTTTTCAATCTGTAATGTCTAAATTGATAATGAAAATTTTCTGAAGAAAGAAAGTCATACTGGTTTGGTAGAATATGTGGGTGAGTAAATGCTGATTTTTGGATAATATGCAAGTTTCTTTCATTAGTCATTTCACCAGGTGTCTAAGACTCCGACAGACTGTGACTCAATGCTGTTGTTTCTACATCAGATTCAGCTTGATAAAAATAATTATCTACTAGCTTAACAGCATTTTAAGCAGCAGAACGCAACATTACATTTCTCAAGATATAAATATCCCCGCATCCTGAGCGTGTAATGTGTTTGTGCCCATGCAGAAATAAGGGTGGCATAATTGTGAGGACATTGAAAGCTCTAATAGCTCGGCCCTCATAAGAAGTAATAACCAAACACATATTGACTTTATTAGCCATCTTCATTTAGGAGCCTCGCTAACAAGCTTTCACAACATTGTGCTAATGAATCTCTTCTCCGGTGTGAAGGGTCTTTATGTTTAAATTCATGGGGTAAAAAATATAATTTTTCTGGCAAGTCCATTTGCCTAATTTCTCAATGTAGTGATATATTTTGAAAGCCCAGAGATACAAACAAGAGACCTGAAGAAAATAATTTTCCAATTAATGATGGCAGTTCAATACTAGGAAAACAAGCTCTCATTTTGGGAATTAAAAGCTGTGGTGAGTCAAATGAGATATAAAAAGTGAGTGAGAGAGAGAGGAGAGAAAGAGAGAGAGAGAGCTGATGTGTGAACATATGTTGTGCTGTCATTAGCTTTTCCATTATCGCTTATGAGAGCTGCAGCTGATTCTGTTGTTTATAGGCAAATGTCGCTCTAAATGGTAAATTCAAAGAGACACATGTAAAAAAATATATCTGAAAATAGAGAATAAGTTGCGCTACAGATGCCAATGTGCTTAAGAAGAGCTTTTCAGCTATTCCAAGGACAAACATGCTATTTGGAATTTAATTCAAGTTAAAATCAGGTATGGTCTAGTTTGTCATGCGTTTGGGTAGCCACAAACAATGTTTCTGAAAAGCCAAGAAAAAGAAGAGAAAATAAAGACATTGTGACAGAAGAGATGTTGGCTGTTGGCTATAAAGGACCTTTGGGGTTTAGCGGCTGACACTTGACTGTCAGTACCAGAAACTTCCAACATCCGATAGAGAGATATGACATATATACATCATATATGCATCATGGGACCACAAACTATCAACTGTAAAGCTAGTCTGACTTAATGCCCTTTAAATGCAGTGGAAAAAAGCAGAAACAAGCCCATGTAACTAATGTAACCTGACATCACAGTCACTGTTGCAGTGTTGGATGTATGCAAGTCCAGTGCTTGCACAGAGGAATCAAAAATGAGGGCTATTCAATGTGTCATATGCATTGTGGACACAAAGCTGGAGTTACACAATCTTACACAATGCTGTGCAATCAAACACAGACATTACAATGTGTATGCTAGTTACTCTGGGCCAGAATTGTGCAAAAATTATATTCTTGAATGTTTAGTGGTACCATCATTATAGCAAACACAATATATATGTATGTATGTATTATATAATTGATGTTGACCGTAAAAGCTACTGCTGTTAAGATAAATAAAAATTACTGCAATTAATCTCATTATTTCTAATCAGTTTTTAGAAAGCATACATACATATTAATATAAATATTACAACTAAACTAAGCTAAACTAAACAAAATATTACCACATTAATTACCAGTGAATTTAAATGTAACAATCATTGTAAAACATATTTCATGAATATATTAAATGCATGTTGACTCTTGACAGACCTAAAAACATATTTTGATAAATAAATAGTATTTTTAAGACTTATTTCTTAAATATAAAGTCAGCTATATAAAAATATTGTGATGTTAGAAAGACAATATGTTGTGTCCAAAAGTAAATAGTTTCATAATAAAGCAAATAAATCAAACAATGCAATTAAATTGTATTAGTAATATATGCTCATGTTTGTTTGTTTAGTTTTTTCCTGCTTTCACCAGAAAAATAATGGCAATTAATAATCAGGATTTTTGACAGGTCTTTAGAAAGTCTAAATAGATAATATTAGAAATGCTAACCAATTACCAAATATGGTGAATGTGAATTTATCGAATGAATGAATGAATAAATTAATATAAATAAAATAAATAAATGACACTAAACTTTTCATGAATATCTTAAATACACATTAAGTTTGACAGCCCTAAAATAAAAAAAATATTGTTTTTTGAGATTAACTAATTAATTCTGAAAACCCTGTAGTATTTCTTTCAAGGCCCTCTGCAAAGTTTGAAAAGCCTTAGTCTAGGGAATATTGGATTTTTTTTGTTATTGTTGCTCTGAGAGCTTCTGAATAGTTAAAGGCCAAGAACTTGAAGCGGCATGTCAGTTGAACTGAACTGTAGAATCACTGCATTATGAACTGTTTTGGTTGAAGAACATAGAAGGAAAGGTTGCTCCGCTGGCTATGGCTGCACACATTTGTGCCTGACCTCTCACTGACCATCTGCAAAACTCCCAACAACGTGAGCCGCTGGAACGGTGCACGGCAGTGTTGGCACATGGGAGCAGCTGGATACGGTGCAGAGCTGCCAAGCCCCCACTCGCCCCTCCAAAAATCCCTCGCAGTATTCTTCTCTTCTCAAAACCGCTCCTTCTTTCACTCTGAAAATATGCAATTTCTTTTCAAACGGGCATGTGCTGCTGTGTTCTACTTTCGCATTCAACTTTCCCAGCCCTTTGCTCGCTCTCTGGGTGTCTTGGCTCATGGACGGCCCAGGACCTCCCTCTGCGCCTCCCCCCACAGTCAATCTTAGTTTCTGAGAGACGTGTTGGCAAGCAGTGGGTAAATGGACAAAGAAATGACTTGGCGAGGGGAGCGGGCACGGAGGGAGAGCGTGGCATGCGGAACCTTCTTCCTCTCCAGTGGCAAATCAGTAGCAGGTAAACACGTTTGGAAGGAGCGGAAGCGTGTACGGTTTGGCCCGGATTCCTGGGGGATTTCTTTAGAGGGGATGGTGAATATATTCACCCTCTGAGTTGCGGGTCTATCTGCAAATGCACAGAGAGCAGCACGACCACCTGGCATATCAGCCCTCGCTCTTAACAAACCCACCATGCATGCGCTGCCTCAAACTAAACACCAATTTAAACTTCCACACATGCTTATTACACACTGCGAGTTTTAATCTCCTTTGATTAGAAAGGTGTACCTTTGATCTTGAGGGATCGAATGCATTTTCATTTCATCTTCATGTTTAGACTGACTGCTGTGTGATCTGAGCAAGTGGAAGGATGTGGTTGTGAGCTAATTAGATGTGACTTGATTTAAATGCATCCGAACGCTTTGCAGATTTAAAGAAATGTAAACACATAACAGCAATTAGTAATTGTTTATTAATAGTTTAACAACATCAACAAACTACTCGCTTGTAAGCTGATTAGAGGAACATGTATAGCATTTAAAACTACACTACTTTCTGAGAAAAATAATAGTGTTGTGCTGTTTGCCTGCTGCTGCCACAAAGAGTGTTATGTGTGGTTGCCAGGACATGCGAGGTGGTTGCTAGGTCAGTCTGGATGGTTGTTAGGTGGGAGTTTATGGGTTAAAAAACAAAAGTGCTTCATATTCCTTTTGAACAAACTGTCCCTTATATTGGTTAAAAAGTAAACATTTTCTTATACTTTTATAAAATAGAAAAGCATTCAAATTATGTTACAAACTGTTACAAATAACTTTGTACACTGAAAAATGAAGAAAAATATACAAAAATTGTGTAGAAATTGCTTTGAAACCACATTCACAAAACAAAAAACACATACAACACACTGAATTAAACATTATATTTTTTTTTTACATAGAACAGCTGAAATGGTATATTCTATTAAAATATACTCCAACAATGTTTGTTCTATTTACTTATGAAAGGTATTTTTTAAATTTTGTATTTTGTTGTATCATGTTGTATTTTAGGTAATGTTATTTATGTTTTATGATAACTGATACATGGCCAATATTACGATTCTGTAAGTTTTTTTCTGACAAATTATAACTAAAACACCTAAGTAAATAATTTCCAACATTGCAAGTGATCTCATTTTGAGATTTGATAAGGATTTCTTTAAATATTAAATTATTAATTTAGAGTTCTTAAAGATTAATTTTGAGGGTTGATGGCGAGGTTAATCTAAACATAAAAATAAGGGAAATATGCACAATTACAGTAAATATCCAATAACCAATTATATTCATTCCATATTAAACGGTTCGCTTTTGGAATGTCCAGAATTAATTAGAAATAATTAAATAAATACATATAATAACAGTCAAGTTATTAGCCAAATTATACCAAATTATTTGGTTATTATACCAAATAACCAAATTTAGTTCTCAGCTTAAGTTTTTAGCTTCATTATAAATACTTTGCCATAATAATCCTCATTATTAATATTATTTTGTATAGCCATCTGGAAATGAACATTTTCACCCAATTATTCTGAAATAAAATAAAGTAAAATAATAATTGGAAAAGGTGCACTTTAATCATGCATTTCAATGGCCTTCCTAAAAAAATCACTTCTAGAGTCCGATTGCATGCTTCCCAAAAGCAAACCGTTTCAAGCTGTGTTTTCCATGGCCTATGCCCACAAAAACTTAATTTAAACGGACAATGTAGCAGTTCCTAAATCCAGTGCTGCAAATGAACTAGGTGTAAAAACGTCCTACAATACAAAATAATGTCAGAGACAAAAGCTCATCCTGCCACCTCTAAAGCACTATTACTGTTTTCAATTTAAACCAAGAGGGAACCCAAAGGAGGGATTTGCATCCCAGTGTGTGTGTGTGTGTGTGTGTGTGTGTGTGTGTGTGTCTGTCTGTGAGTGTGTGTAGCAGGTGTCATTAATGCCCTCCAGAGGCGATAGCAGACTGAAGTCTGGCTGATTGGGAGTCTCAGAGACAAAGAGCTCCAGGAGAGACGGGCCCCAGCCTGCAGTTATCCCCCCAGCGGGGAGCCACTATCCCCGGGTATGGGGCAGTCATTTAGCTTCCCTCCATCCATCCCTCCATTGCTCTCCCAAACCGTTCCTCTCTTGCAGCAGGTTAGTGATGGATTTAATTCTCTGATTGGAAAGGGGGCAATTTTACCTCAGCAGTGCCCCACATTTGCATAATGATTTGCATAAATCTCTGCATTTTACACCCCGTCCGACTCTTTTTTTGGTGTCATCATTCCTTTCATTTTGTATCAAAGGCGTTCTCCTATGACTCATTTACCTTTTCCTCTTCTCCTCATGTTCATTATTTTTGTGTTCTTCTTACTTTCGCTCGTGTAACAAATCACCAGACTGTCATATTCCTGCCAACAGACAACACTCAAGAAACATGACATGTGGCACTGGGGAATTTTACGCTGTAATTATCCAGAAATATCCCTCAAAAAAAATCCTGCACTTGCATGCGACCGACGAGATTTCTTACATCTGCCATGCAAACAGGAATCTAAGTGTGAATTGAGGTTAAATTAGTTAGTAAAATGTAAAACTATTGGCTCTCCACATCGCTTTATATTTCTCAGTGTTTTCCTCTGTATCTGTCGCTCTCTGCTTTTCTCTCGTCGTCATTACCATGGGAAAACAGCAGAAGTGGCAATTTAAAAGAGAAAAACATCTATCTACCTGACTGAACACACAGATGAGTTCTAGGATGTGGCTGCCTTGTGTACACACATGCCTCAGTGGGCACACTTTCAATTTCATATTCAAATCTTCTTTACATGGGAAAATATGTACGGCCTAATGAAGGCAGGATGGCTCTCGCATGCATGCGTGTGTGAGAACGTGCGTTTGATTCATATCCATGTTTCATTACAGCTGACAGTGACATGAAACCACAGCAACATCTATTTTCTCTCTGATTCATTCTCTTACTCTTTCATTTGCGGGCTCAAGCGTATCACTGTGCAGTGGAGGAATAGGAACCAATGCAGTGTGAGGAAACGCAATGGATGATGTGAAACACCTCTTACATCACTTCATACTAACCCAACCCAATTATATACAGTAAAGACTGCCTGCTAACACTAAAATTCAAAGGTTTGAGGTCAGGAAGACTTTTTTTCTTAGAATTCAGCAAGGGTGCATTACATTGAAGAAACAACAGTAAAGACATCTATATTGTTACAAATTATTTAAAGTAAATTCTGTTCTTTTGAACTATATTCATTAAATAATCCAAGTATCTATTAAAATTGTTTTCAACATTGATAAAAGTTTATTGAGCAGAAAATCATATTAGAATGTTTCATTAAAGAAAATCTGTAAAATGTACAAAAAAAAAACGCTGGTTGTGGTTCCCATAATTTTATGGAAAAAAAATACAGTAGCAACATTTTAGGTTTTATGGTTTGAACTTAAATTTATATTTATATTTAAACATCGGAATTTCATTAACTGATATAATGTTAACATGAGAGCCTATTGAAATATATTTAGTAATACACTTATAATTATAAAAAGCAGGTAGTACTGATAAAGTCACAGGATGAACAAAAGCAGCTTTTGAATATTAAAGGGGTCATATGATGTGATTTCAAGTTTTCCTTTCTATTTGGAGTGTTACAAGATGATTGTGCATACACTGTAAAAAAATAATTGTAATTTTAACTGTATATTTTGTAAAAACGCTACTGAATATTTTTTTTAATAGGTTAACAATATGTTCCCGTACTATATAAAGGGAAAAAACTGTAGAAGATCTAACCAGACATTTCATGCAATTTTAGTTTTTAGAAGTAAATATAACAAATCACTGTATAATTTACAGTCAAAAGCTGTAAACTGCAATTCCCGGAATTTCCTTATGTTTAAACAATGGTTTTTGTTTAATAGTTGTTGTTATCAGTTATGTGGATTTGGTCTTTATGTTACATCTTCTGTTGTTTAATGAAAGTTTAGTATATTATTATTATTATTTTTTTATTTAGTATATTAGTATATACGTCTGCTTGTGGCAAAGCTACTTGTGATGAGCTTTGATTCTGCATGTGGCTTTCTCTTTTACCACCTGCATTATTATGGTGGTTGTCAGCATGTTAAAAAATATATTTTAATAGGAGTGTGTGTTGTTGAATTTAATGGTTTACATTCAGAGTTCCTTGTTTGCAAATTACAGTTTTATACTGTACATTTTACAGTTTTGTTCTGTAAATGTATTTACAGATTTTCTGTAGTTTTTACAAAATTATTCTGGCAACCACAGCTAAAGTCTCAAAACCAAAGAGATATTATGTTGTTTTAACTGTACACTCGAAGTTTATTTCATGCTTTGATATGAAACGATAAATGCTACAGCGAGTGCTGGTGCATTTGTGCGAGCAAGAGCACGCGCTACGAGCACAGAACCGTTTCCGCGCAAGTCTGACTCGCGCCTAGCGCTGAAGTGAAGGCGTTTGAAACATCGCCAGTTTGATGTGGTCGTAGAGGCATTCTGCGACTGAATAAATACACTCCTTGTCAAGAAAAAAGAGACAGAAGTTGCAGCTAGAGTGTGGTGACCAACCCTAGCCCCGCCCTGCTTTAACGGCGTTAAGTAATTTTAAACCAAAAAAAGTTTGCATTAACGTGCTAATTTTAACAGCACTAATTAAAATAGAAAATTGTTATTTTGAATTATAATATTTCAAAAACATTCAAATGTAACTGAACACCACATTTTTGAAAGGCATATTTTTATGAAAATGAAAAACATACTGCAGGATTGTTATTATAATTTAATTGTATCATTTAATAAAACTGTTAAATCATCATCACAATTCTAAATTAATCCCAATTTTCATATTGTCCAAGATTTTAGTTTATTCAAAATCATATAGAATTGTAATACAGGCCATAACATATCATTTATTATTGTAACCAACATTCATTATTGTAACCAATGCATTCCAAATAAGAAGTCATCTGTACTCACTGAAAAATATTTACTTTCCTTCAAACACTTGGCAGTGACCTTTTCAGATTCCTTAAGCACCCCAAAGAAGACTGTTTAAAATTTTCACTTCATTCAATGTGATCATTATCACTGCAAGATCTGTGTACCCCTTTTTTTCTATTTTTACAAACCCTGAAGCACTGTACAACCAAATACAACACAATGGATGACCTAAGTGACCTCACCAGCATGGTACATAAAGCCTCTTTGCAATGATGAGATATGGAAATAATAAAAACTTGTCCGTGAATATATTGTAATAATATACAGTAGTAAGATTAAAAAGTCTAAAACCATTTTTTAAAGCAAATATTTTACATCTAGTTATTTTTGTCTTGTACAGGCATCTGATCGTGTTTTGACTATCTGGTCGACCAGCATGGCCTTTTTGATGAAGCTAGTTTAACAAGGAAAGCTATAGGGAGTTAAGTTAGCCTTTTTGATGAAGCTAGTTTAACAAGGAAAGCTATAGGGAGTTAAGTTAGACAAACCAAGCAATTTATTTTAACAGGGCCTCTGTTACTTATAGCTGAATGTTGAGAATCACCTGCTAGGTTTTACACTCAGGTGTCAGAGTGAGTGGATACTGTACATTATCAGATTTACCTAGAAACACACCTAACACACAAACCTAAACACTGACTGAGCCCCTTCAACACAACCTTTCATGTCCAGACATGCAGGAGAGATAAAGCTTACAGCAAGTGTGCAATTGCATGCATGGACACCCTCGTGTAAAGCATACTTTCAAAAAGAGTTCTTACTACAGAAATATTTAAAAAGATGATCTAAAGTACACTACTAGCGCACATTCAACAGAACTAAGCACATGTTTTTCACAAAGGTAAATTAATGCACACTGACAGTGTAAAAAACAATATAAATGCTATATAAACAATTTAGGATTTGTCACCTGATATCATACATACACTGATGTTATACACACAAACAAAAAATAAATACATATTTACCAAAAGACACACATAAACACGAGCCCCTGAAGATTCAAAGACAGACTTTTCCAAAACGAAGCCCTTCACAGACGTGACAGTCTCACGAGACTATAAAAGACCAACATCCAACCCCCAGCCGCACACACACACACACACACACACCTCTCTGAAGTCCCCTGGGTGAAATCAGGCAGTAATAGGCCTCTCTCTAGCAGGCAGATGCATTATTTAAAACAGTGGATGAGACACAGAGTGAGGCATGGGGATTGGGGAAGAAAGTGTTGTAACCCGGGTCAAATATGCACTTAAAGAGTTTGAGAGGGAGTGTTTGTAAATGTGTTCATTTCCCCGTACCGAACAGACTCTACAGGTAGAGCAAAACGCCTCTCGGTTTTCATGCTGCGCCTCGAGGGAGCCGGAGCTCGTGTTACTCACACTGCTGAGTCTTGTAGTACAGTAAGTATTTCTGTGCATGAAGTAGAAAAAAATGAAACGCTTCTGACAAGAATCCGCGTGTTCGCACGTGTGAATATTTTCCCCATCGTCTCCAACACATATCCTCTGAAACATTTGCATGTTTACAACAGTCTAACATCTTCCTGTTCCTCGACAACAAAGGCAGAAAAACATATTCCACCTCAGATATCTCTTTCAGTCTGTGGCAGCGCTGGAAATCAAATCTTCACCTTTCTTCAGGTCCTTCTGAATCAAGCGTCACAAACCACAAACAGACCAAAGCATCTAGAAACATGCTTTATGAAGTCCTCCAGTTGGGAACGGCAGCCAACTTCAAAAATAACCATTCTAGTTTCTCCAAGAGAGACAGATGAAAACAAAAACGACATAAAAGGTTCCTCGCAGATTAAAGGAGATGAATTCTTGGCTGCCCTTAATGCACGTTTAAGCCCAGGCATAGAAATAGATATTAATTAAGAGCGTGTCTGGAAGAAATAGGCCAGAAAAAGAGCAGGGCTTTGAAGCAAAGCTAATCTTCAAAAGCCTGTGATGTTATGATGTTGCATAAGGCCACCGAGGATATTTTGACATAATGGGAACAAAATAAGTGGTTGCTTTTTTTACGCCTGTTTATGTAAATACCACATTTTGTTCGTGGAATTACAATCCGCTAGCTAAAAATCACATAATGAATTAATATGCAAATAAAGCAAAAACAGACCTATTCGCACAAAACATACACACTCACTACCCACCACCAACACCATTTACCAAACAGACCAATTTGTGAGATTTATCTGCATGTGCTGTGCAGATGGTGAAGCCAATGTGCAGATATAACATGCATGACTTTTTCAAACAAACACACACGCACAATGATATAACCTCTTTATGGTCTTCACTGTCAAATTTTACTGGGTAATTACATATACTGTATATATGGGTACAGTCAGGGCCGTCCTTTGGGCGGTGCAACTGGTGCGGTTGCAACCCAGTGCTAAGGACAGCCCTGGGTACAGTGGTCAAAATTTATGAATGTCTTTGCTATATAACAAAATATCAAACCAAGTAGCATTTGATATTTTCATATCTAGTAATACAAAAAATACAATTAATGCATGTTATTCCAAACACTTTCAAAGCCTTTCTTTCCTATGGGAACACAACATACTATTTTGTTAGTATGTAAACAATTTTGGTTAAAACAATGTTTCTAAAACTATGGAGATGACTATTGATTTTAACCATAGGAGGACATCTATGATGATGAGCAAACACGCAATAATGGAGTAGGTATTGATAGTGTTGAACAGTACAACTATTTGGGTACTGTTTTGGATAGTAAATTGTAATTTTTCTCCCCAAACTGATGTTTTGAATAAGAGGGGACAGCAAAAGATTGTATTGTTTGCAGGAACTAAGGTAATTTAATGTGGAGAAAACATTGATGTGCATGTTCTACAGATCCTATATTGAGTCACCATTATCTTTTTGACTGTTGTGCTGGTTTAATTCTCTAAATGTGAAAAACAAGAATTGACTTGAGAGGATTGTAAGCTAGTGAAGTAAAATAAAGGGGAGTAAGCAGATGACTATGGCCCAGTTATATCATATACATGTTTTGGGTAAAGCCCAGAGCATTTTGTTTGATGATTCCCACCCAATGTATCACAAGTTTAACCTCCTCCCTTCTGGCACTCGCTATATAACCCCGATTAGTAAAACATATCGGTTTAGACATTCATTTATCCCCTCAGCTGTAAAGTTTTTACATTTAATGTAAAATCTTTTTGGGAAGTAAACGGTTTTTTATTTTTTATTTTGTTTTTGTTGTTTATGTGAAATGCTTGTGTGCTGCAACCAGATTGCCTTCAGGAAATGAATAAAGATGAACTGAACTGAATTAATTAATTTATAAAAATAATAATAATACATAAACAAATACATATTTTAATAATATTTTTTTGGGGGGGGGGGGGGGCATAAAGATAAAAAGGAAAACCTTAAGTAGTTTGGCACTAATAATTCTGTATTTTATTTTCAACAAAAGATGACACCCTTGTGGCCTCTGCATACAGAAATTATGTTTTTAATTTCTATCACCAAAAAAAAAAAAATGAACAAGAAGAGGGTGTCAGGCCACAGTAATTCAAAGAAAGGATAGAGAGTTATCACCCAATATCAAGATCTGCCATACTGATCTATGCAATAGGACTTGTGTGTTGAGCAAACAAAGACGGAGTCTGATCTCCCTGAATAGAAACCGCCTCCTGTAATAATCTAGTGAATTAACTGAATCTAATTGGCTCATCGAACGACTCTTCATTACAGTGTGGCTGCACATTGTGTCAGCTCTCTTGCGAAAGTGGAAATGTATCAACCACATTTATGTCCTTCAGCAGGATGAGCTCAGCTACCACCAACTAAAAAGAACACTAACCACCAGCCAGTCCTTTTCACTCTAATTCTCATCAATATGACCCTATATTCCTACAATCAGTTAGACAGTGCTCTCGCAGTCTTCAATCACCGTCAACATCTATGAAAGAGCCCCGGAGCCAGAAATCAAACATTGTTTATCCTCAGACAGACGAGTTTTAGTTACTCTTTGTCTGCCTTCAGAGAGTTTATGGGTTTTATCCAGGATTTTACGTTTTGAAGTGCTATCGACGTAGAGCTGCGTTTGTCTGAGTATGCATTGTGGCTATTGACCAGTGAGGTTGAGGTGTGTTATTAGAATCACATTAGACCTTGTGTTCCCTAGAGATAACCTCTGACCTATCATTTCCCTCAACTGCTTACCAAGAGTCCTCCAAAGACAACTCCCAATGCTAGCAATACCTTAAAAGAAAAATGTTATCCAGGACTAAACATTTCACAAGAGCACTCCAGAACGGGCTCACAATGCTAGCAATACCTGCAAGAAAACGTTTGCTTTTCAGAACTTCACTCACCTTGTTAGCAACGCAGGTACAGTTATATTTTTTAACAAATAAGTGTAATCCAGGTTCAAAATCACATAGTTAGCAATTTCTTGCTAATTTAATGGATGCTAAACACTTAGTTAGCAACATTTTGTTAGCTGTTTAAAAGTAACTTAGTCTATCTAAACCAGTGCTTCCCAAACCTGTCCTGGAGGCTCCCCTGCCCTGCGCATTTTGTATGTCTCCCTTATCTAACACACCTGATTCAACTCATCAGCTCGTTAGTAGAGACAGCAAGACATGCATTGGGTGTGTCTGATAAGGGATATATACAAAATGTGCAAGGCAGGGGGCCTCTAGGACAGGTTTGGGAAACACTGATCGAAATGAATACTTTAGAGCTTTGAATTTGTTATCGATAGTTAGATGCTTAAAGAAAACTGACGAAATCTAAAACAAAATGCGCATGGTTAGCAATTTGCTTTTTAAAATTAGCAGCTCAGTGACAAGAAAATAAATACAAAAAGGGAAAAGGGGACACATATGATAGAATTGAAGTAAAAGGGATGCTGGGAAAGACTCAGTGATTGATTTGAGAGGACAAAAGGAAAAGTTTGTGTTTATAGGAGGAATGTTATCTGGTCCCTATATCCTCTAATGGCCTGCACATCAGGCTGAGTGTCATCATTGAGAAAACTCTCCATGTAATGTTTCCATCCTCTCGAGAAAGAGATACATTGCTATGTTAGATGCAGTCTATGTAGAAGAAATATTGAAGTCTGAAATGCAATCTAATTCTAGAGGGAGATGGGCGTTTATGCTAGAAAGAACACTCAACAATCGGGTGACCAGGTTTTTCAGGCTCAAACTGCAACAAAAAGGGAAATAACGACAGGAATGAGGGTCATATCAAAAGATGCATTTTATTTCATGAAAACGGGAGAGTCATTTTAATGTTGTTCCAATCCAATCTCACAGGAAATGGTAACAATTTTATGAGGTGGCAATTTCATATGAATATAAAAACATACAATGTTCGGAGACCTGCCCCGAACCCTATTCCTAAACATAACCATCATTTGGGTGTGAGCAGATCATACAAAAACATACAAATTAAATGTCAGAATTCATATAAATTACTAATGCACCAAAACTTGAAATAATTACAAATTGCCATGAGATTGTGTTGGTTGTTATTTTAGTTTACACCTATTTACGTATCTTTGCTGACTAAAGGCCCGTTCACACCAAGGACGATAACTATTTACCGATAACAATAAAGATATCATTCTAAAAGTCATTCTCAGTATATAGTCCACACCACAGCTATAGCGATAAAGACACAGAGAAAGGATATCATTGGAATCACTTTCAGAATGTTTTTTTTCCAGCTGATGAATGACACAAACATTGACAGCCAAACAGAATCCATCCTGCAGTAATAATCTCAAGAATTTAAAGCAGCAAAGGAGCGTGTAATGCTTAGAATAAACCTTCGTCTGCTGGTGTGGACGCTAATAATGTTATGTTTATAGTTATTGTTCTTGGTGTGGACGGGGCTTAGGGCCTTGTACACACTAAGACGTTTTCGTTTGAAAATGCATCCTTTTCCTTCCTGCAGCATTTTTGTAAGGAAAACACAGCTTTTTAAAAACGCTCTCCAGAGTGAACAAGATTGAATACACCATTTTTGTGTCGTAGGGTTGACTGTGAAAATGGAGGCTTTTTAAAATTCTGCCAGTTATGTGCTATTTCTTTTCACACTTTTGCTTAAAATATGTTACTCTGTATACTCTTCATATTACAGTTCCACAAAGATGACAGAAAATGTCCACCAATTCCTTGTCAGGATTGTGGACAGGTTTTGTGTGTGTTTTTCTACCCATGTGTTCCCTGTGACCCAGTTTTCCCTGTCTGATTGTGTTCATGTGATCCAGGTGTGTCTCGTCATTTAGCTGAATTGTCCTGTCTTTATAAGCCCCAGTCCAGTCAGTCAGTGTTTTTTTCGGTCCTTGATTGTCTTCCTGCGTGTCTTTCTTGCCTTAGCTCCCTGTGTAATATTAAAGTCATTCGTTTTGTGAATCCTTGTCTCCATGCTTCCCTGAGATTCGTGACAGAAGGACCGACCCAACCAGTAACCTCCGTGTCTACCCTCCACTTTGTTTCCGTTTTTACCCAGTGTTTTCTGTTTCCATTGTGACTCATGGATCCCCTTGTCCGGACCGAATATCTTCTCCTCCTGCTGGAGCAGGCGGACCGATCTCTCGAGGACCATACGAGACTGTTCCTGTTCGTAGCTAACGCAACCAGCTACTCGGACGACACGTTCTGCTCATTCTATAATGCAAGCCTAAACACCGCTAGCAGAGCGCTGTCGTCCGAAGATGGTAGAAGATTTCGCTGCCTTTGTGGAGTGGACTCTGGTGAGAAATGGATTGCCCCTCACCGTCTCTCCCGAGGATGACCTCGCAAGATCTACTCCAGACGCAGAGCCCAGCCCACCATCTCCCCGCGGTGCGGAGCACCAGCCCGAGCCCACCGATAATGGAGAGCCATTTCCCGCCATGATCTGCGAGCCAGCGCAACGCCGAGCAACTAAGCAGAGGATCACCTCGGAAGTTGAGCCGAAGCTGGAGAATCCCTCACCTCCTCCTCGGCCCGGACTCTGCCTCGGCCCGTAGACCCAGCGACTCCACCATCACCCACCAGCTCTTACGGGCTCCCTCATCCCTCCGGTTCCGCCTTGGTTGGGGTCGTTGACCCGCCATCGTCTCTGGACTCCTCTCTTATGGCTGGCCTCGTCGCTCCATCCCACCGGCTCCGTTGGGCTCCTTCCTCCCGTCGGCTCCACCTGGGTCCTCAGTCGCTCCAGCTCCGCTGCAGATCTCCGGACCTCCGCCTCGTTCGCCAGAGCTCTCGGCTCCACACTGGCCCCCCAGATCCTCGGCATCCCCATGGTTTGTTGGCTCTCCGTCTCCGCCTCGGGCTGCTCCACTGCCATTGTTCGGCCCCCTGGAGCCACTGCTGTAGTTCCCGCCTGCCCCTCCCCTTTGTTTCTACGGTGCGAGGACGCACCTTCAGGGAGGGGGCCGATATGTCAGGATTGTCGACTGTTTTGTGTGTGTTTTGCTCCCCATGTTTTCCCTGTGACCCAGTTTTCCCTGTCTGATTGTGTTCATGTGATCCAGGTGTCTCGTTATTTAGCTGAATTTTCCTGTCTTTATAAGCCCCAGTCCATTCAGTCGGTGTTTGTCGGTCCTTGATTGTTTTCCTTGCCTGAGTTCCATGTCTACATGTGTAATATTAAAGTCATTAATTTTGTGAATCCTCGCCTCCGTGCTTCCCTGAGATTCGTGACAGTCCTACGGCAAAACATAACGGAAGTTGTGTTTTAGATCAAACATATACTTGGAAGTGTATTTTTTACACAAGTTTTTACACATGCGCAATTACATTACACATTTAATGTTTTCTGAGGTTCAGTGTAGATGAGAAACTTTTGGAAAATGCTTGAAAATGCTAATGTGGAAGGACAGTGTTTTAAAACGAAAACTGTATTTTCAAAAGTATCTGGATTAATGTAGACATATCCTAAATGTGATCAGCAATGTCTCATTTATTAAAGTATGTGAAAGAAAATGAGCAAAAAATACAACATTTTCAAAATGTTTTTATATGTATTTGCAATTTTGTGTAAAACAAGTCTTCATTATAATTATGAAATTCTGTATACATATACTTTTTGCAGTCATTAAATTAAATTTATATTTAATTATTTAGAATTGTTTTATTATTATCATGTGTAATAGTGCAATGTAATTGTACGAACATTTCCGTTAACCCTAAAACGCAATGTGGTGCAAAATTTTAAATCAGATAAAACACCTGTAAAAATTGAAAACAGAAAATTCCTTTTATATTAATATAGTACACTGTGCCCTGTTTTTACAGATTTGGCACAGTGCATCTCTCTTTACTTGATATTGGTATTGGCCATTCAAATCTCTATCAGTCAATCACAAGTCATGATATAAATTATTCATGATTATGTATTTCCTCACCAGAAGATAAAGTACCTAGATGTACTGCGGTTTTCAATATTTCGGCCGACTTTTTCTCTTTCTCTCACACAATGACTGTGTGAGTCACACATCGACTTAATCATGGATGGAATGAGTACATGTGGTGAACTATGTGATGCCTGTGGTCTCTCTCCCATACACACACACGCAGAGAGTGGGCAGATGTCCTACAGAGTGGAGATTAGGTTGATATGGAGAAGGAGCTCTCTGCTGAGAATAAAATGGAATCAGAGTCTCTCCACCTGCCACCTGCAATCAATCCTGGGGAAGAGCTTCATCCTCACCGCACAATTACAATCAGCCATATTCAGTATCGGGTTTGTCCTCTTTGTTCCTCATTATCGACTACCACTCAACTCAGTGCACTCAACCTCAATAGAATGACAGGAAGGCCACTGGGAGAAAAATGAACGTGGACTGACAATTCAAGGGACTTGAGTGGCCAGACATAAGAGAGCTACCTGTAGAAATGGGCGGGAAGGAAAAAAATTTGAGTTTAAAAATTGGGAGTTTTACATTTTACATTTTCTCTGGCCATGGCCAGAAAAGTGAAGTTGAACAACCTGCTGGAATGGTTCTCATGCTGTCAGAAGGAAGTCATTGCTAAAATAAATGAGAATAGTATGTGAACATTTCTCTATAAATGTTCAATAAATACTCAAATTTCAAACAACTACTTGACTTGTTTAGTTTAGTCTAAATATTAATGGCAGAAAAGAAAAATAAATACATTTAGATATCTTTATTACTACTGTTTCTCTAAACGAAAGCATTGAGATATTTTCGAGACAGTGTCCAGGCAAGGAAGGGAAAAATTTTGCAGAATAATAATAATAATACAATTAACACTTTATCCCATTTAAAAAGTTGCAATTCAATAACTCTAAAAATGTAATGTGCTGTGGATGTACAACGTCTTAGCTATTTTTGAAAAAAAAAAAAAAAATACATAAATATAATAATACAAATAATAATAATACATAAATAAATAAACAAATACATCTTCAATTTCCTTTTTATATTTTTTTTGTTCTTGCATATCATTTTTTTCTTAAATTATTTTCTTAAATTCATTGCACCACATGGCTTTGACTTGAGAAAAAATATTAAAATAAATTATTATAGGATTATAAATAAATTATATTTTTTATTATTTAAAAAATATATTATAAAAATTATTTTAAATCAATAATATACAGTAAAATATATATAAAATAAAATATTTTTTTGTTGTTGCATTATTTTATTATTTTTATTCGTTTTTTTAAATAAAGTTTTACTTATTTTAGTACATTAAGTACACTTTATTATGATCTGGTCATAATGAGGCATCTTGACATTTTCTAATTTATAAAAAAAAATGTAAATTAATTTTAAATGTATGAATTATATACGTGTCCATTACAATAGAGATGTGTTCAAGTCATTATGTGTACAGATTGTATATTTAAAGTATTTCTGAACAATTAAAACATCTAGACAAAAAGGAACAACATGTCAATGACCGTTTAAGTTTCCTACTTCACAAATTTACAAACAGTTCTCATTAAATGATCTCAGCTATAATACATTAATTTGATATATGTATAATTCTACTCTATTCCAACAATTGTCTCAATTGTTTCTACTGCATTTCTCCTAAATAAATACTCAAATGAAACATAACTGAGACTACAGTCTCCTGAGCTGTGACAGAGCAATAAACTTCCCTCTGGGAATGTAAAACTGTGTTTAGTGTTTACTTTCCAAAACAAGCGTTGACTCACTGTTCTGGAAAAATGGGTAAGAGAAACATTGCCTTGACAATGTGAAAGAATGATCACATAAACAGGCAAATGCTACATACATACCCATGTCTAATGGCTGTGAGAATACACAAACTGCACATCCCAGATGCCGTTAATATTTTCTCTGTTGTTCAGTCTGTTTCTCCTCTGCTCCTTTCGATCGTCCTCTCAAACAGTTTTGGCCCGCAGGAGTGTGTTGTTTACTAACCACAAGGGACTCGGTATCTCGCATAATGCTGACTACAGCGGTTTCACACACAGGTTTCACAAGGCAGAGATGTGATAGGACCGAGGCGCGCACACACACGCACGCACGCACGCACGCACACACACACACACACACACACACACACACAACCAGAACAACAGAGGAGAACAGAAAAGATAGCAGTGCTCGGAGCAGCACTAACGAAGCAGTGTTGTAAGGAATAAAAATAAAAACATGCGAGAAGACACCTTTGGAAAAGACAGAATAGTGTCTTTTATCTATAATAGATAATGTGGAAGGAACACTATAACAACAGATGCAGCACAGAAAACTAAGCAAAAGCAAAACTCCCCTAAAGCAAAAACATGTGCATTGAAGGCAGCAGAAAAACAGTGTTGTAGTTTTAGGCAAGTTTAGGATTTAAGGCATTATAAAAACCACAACACCCCTCTCTGGCTTGGATTGCTGCCAGCACTAAATTCAGTGAAGTTTTGGACTGATTCAGAATTATATTCTCAATTGACATATACTAGTATCATCATGAGTTACTTTTATAGTTTGTTTGTTTTATATATTTTTAATTTTTACCATTTGAATTTTAATTTTTGTTAAAGTTTTACTAATTTTGCTGCATGATTCTTTTTCTTTTTGCTTGTTTATGTTGTAATATGTCTATATTTTCTTTTTTATTTATTCTATCAAGTTAAACTACATAACAATTAGATGCATATTTGGCAACTAGCTCAAACCAAGTAAAAAGTTTCACTTTTTGGAGGGAGGAGGGGGGGTGGGGGGTGGGGTGAGTCTTAATCTTAGCACTCAGCATATACAGTTAAAGAAGTCACCGCTCGCCACTGTTAC
This sequence comes from Gymnocypris eckloni scoliostomus, assembly GCA_027564155.1. NCBI lineage: Eukaryota > Metazoa > Chordata > Actinopteri > Cypriniformes > Cyprinidae > Gymnocypris > Gymnocypris eckloni. Next base: position 20,490,105 of record CM050421.1, on the reverse strand, counting down.
ATTCATATGAATGAATGCAATTGGTGAGAGCGATTGCGTGTGTGATTAAATTCTACCTGGCAGTGCCTCTCTACTAGTAGTGAAGCTGTGGGATTTAGTTATTAAGAAATATATGCTCAAACTTTTCAGTTTCTAAGCTATTGTATTAAGAAATCACAGAACAGTGTTGACAATACATTTTTGCGCTGAATGATTCTGTGCACACGATCTGTGCGTGATGTACTGTCTGTAGCCTATGTGTGTGCATTACAGTGCAGCAGCGCATTAGATTATAACAGCGATTAACTTACCTGTACAAAAAGCTGTTTAAAACGTGCGTTATCCCTTTCGATTTCGAGCATCCAGTAATATAATCACATAAGTTTTGTGGAGCGCTTTCAGAGTATGAATTTTTATTTTTATTTTATTTGTTTGGAAACTGTTTTCTTATCCTGTTGCCCTCTATGGGACCAGCGACTAGTCGATTAGTCGGTGCAACCCCTAGCTTCTTATAGCAGTTAAAATGAAGTTTTAATATAGTGATTTTAACTTTTAGTTTAGTGATTGTTAATGCTTTAAAGAGCTATGTTAGATTTTAATGTTCTAATGCTACCTGTTCTAAGTATAAAAGGTACAGCTAAAACCAGAGATAAAGGCTGCATGGCTATGATAGTATGTGAGAGAGTCAGTGGTAATGTCATTGCATTCCTATTGGTCAATGAGCTCAGCTTAGCCTGACAGTTAAGTCGTTTCTCAAACAGAAGGCTGCATCCTCCGTAGGTCCCATCTGTAGACTGCATATATCAATAAGCCTGGTTTATTTCAGTTAACTAAGCATTACATTTGTGAGTCAAAAGCATATTACAACAATATTGTAGTATTCTTAAATAAGATCTTTTTTATGACATATGCAGCCTACAAATGTGACATACGGAGGATGCAGCCTTCCATTTGAGAAACAGCCTTAGCCTGCCCTGAACCCAGTTAGCTTTCCAGCATAAGTAGCCACAGTGACGGAGGTTGATCTTTGTTAAATTTGCTTTGTGGAAGCAAATCATTTGACAGTGAGTCAGACTAACTGAAATAAGCCTAGCCTATTTGGTAAACGTTTTTTTTATGAAACAGGCCTCGAGGTGTTAGAAGTCAGAAGACAAAAGTTAATTTATGATTTGCTGTCTGTCTGAACCAAAGAAATAAAAGTGATCATATTTTTTCCATTACATCGTATTGCATCGAATCGCATTGTGTTGAATCTAATCAAATCGAAATCTAATCGCTAGTAATGTAATGTTCGACACCAAGGCTTCAAAGCCTGTATTAAAAAAAAAAACTCAACATTTCACATTGAAGCATTGTATCGGAGCTTGATTCATTTTGCCAAAAGCACGTGATCTATAACGTCCGAAACTTCAATCACCTGAAAAAGTGACTAATACAGCATGGTTCAAACGAAGCAAACCTCAGCACCATTTCCTTTACATTATAATTTGTTATCATTCTTTTCTTTTTATCGTAATTTATATATTAAGGTCAAATGAACTTTGCCCATGAAATAACAGTTAAGGACTGAGGCAGAGTTAATATTGACAGATCACAGATTTCCTTCATAAGTTTATGTTTGATTTATTTTAATTATTTTTGTGGCTGTACACCGACACAAATGAATGACTTTGACAATGGACGTTATTTTTATACAATAAATTAAAACAAGGAGTCAGTTGTAGAACCAGAAATGAAACCAGCAGCTGTAATGAATCACAGAACTTTGGAAGGTGTTATTCATTTTTATGACCACAAGATGGCCACAGCATGAACCATTTTAAAAAGCATTGAGTACTGAAACTTTTCCCGATACAATTGGGTTGAAAGCTTTACTGGTTCAGAACGCTTTACTTCGCCATCACTACTAATCGCACTGCATCGTAATAGGGGTGAATCGTATCGTATTGCATCTTATCGGTATACCTTCTTCATACACTCACCAGCCACTTTATTAGGTTCAATTGCTTGGTAACACAAATTGCTAATCAGCCAATCAAATGGCAGCAACTCAATGCATTTAGGCATCTAGATGTGGTGAAGATTACAAGCTGAAGTTCAAACTATCAGGGTCTCAGGTCTGATCACCTGTTCTTTGCTGTCTCTGTGTTGTGGTGTTATGTGCGTGGCTTTGTTTTGACAGCTCGCCACGTGCGCATTGTCAGCATTATTGTTTACAAGCCCTCCTTGTTTCCCTGCGCGTTAGCTCATCTTGGTTCACACCTGATTCTTGTCATCTCTTTAGCTTCCCCTTTATAGCTCTCTGTGTTTCTCTGTCCTTTGTCAGATGGTGTGGTTATTCCCCACTGCTCTGACTGTATCGTCGATATCGCTCACCTCTTGTCTTGTCTCGTTCAGGCTCCAGTGCTCGTCACTGCTAGTTTGTTCCCCGCACCCCCACTATGCGTTCAGATAATCATGGACTTCCTCCGGCAGCCGCCATCCCTGGTTAGTGGATTGCTCAGCCTCTCACTTGGGTTAGCGAGCTACCTTGCCGGCTTCATCTCCTCTGCCACCGTTGCGGCTTGTCCCGCCGCCGCTGTCCAACCATCTGTGTGGTAGAGGATATCACGAACTGTCCACGGAAGCACTCATCATCACCTGCTCAGATTATTTTCTGTTAAGCTTACTTATCAGTCAGAATACTGTAGCAAAAGTGGTAAAAACATTTAAAAAAGATGGAACTGCAACCATCTCACAGAGACGTCCAGGTCGTCCACGGAAAAACACACCTCGTCAGGAGCGTCTTCTGATGAGAAGGGTTGAAGAAAATCGACATGCAAGTTCACTGCAGTTATCTAAAGAAGTAGAAAGCCAAACTGGGGTGACTATTTCCCGTGACACAATACGGCGTACACTGCAGAGGAATGGCGTGCATGGGTGCCGTCCACGAATGAAGCCCCTCCTAAAGCCCAGGCACAAAAAAGCCTGCCTAGAGTTTGCCAGGGCCCATGCTGACAAAGATGAAGATTATTGGGACTCTATACTCTGGAGTGATGAGACCAAGATAAATGTTTTTGAAACTGATGGCTTCAAAACTGTATGGCGTCGCAAAGGTGAGGAATACAAAGAGAAATGCATGGTGCCTACAGTGAAACATGGTGGTGGCAGTGTCCTTATGTGGGGCTGCATGAGTGCTCCTGGTGTCGGGGAGCTGCATTTCATTGATGGCATCATGAATTCACAAATGTACTGCTCTATACTGAAAGAGAAGATGCTACCATCACTCTGTGCCCTTGGTCGTCGTGCACTTTTCCAACATGACAATAATCCTAAACACACATCTAAGACCACTGTTGGATTTCTGAAGAAGAACAGGGTGAAAGTTATTCAGTGGCAAGTATGTCTCCTGATCTGAACCCAATCGAACACCTATGGGGAATTCTGAAGAGACAAGTTGACCATCACTCTCCATCCAGCATCCAATCTCTAAAAGAGGTCATTCTTGATCTGGCAAAATGTCGCCAACTTATTCATTCCATGCCTAGAAGACTTGGTGCTGTAGTTAAAAATCATGGAGGCCATACAAAGTACTAGATTTAGTAGTTTTAGTAAGTTTTTTCTTGTGAGGTGTACTCATTTTTGCATCACCCTAATTTGAGTAAAACTGAAAAATGTGTAATCTAAGTTATATTATTAACCTTACTTTCATGTTATAAGTTAAACAGATGTTATATTAAACTTAGTCTTGTCAACATGTTGGAAATGGTTTTTGTGTTCATTGAGATATTGTTTAAAATGTTACTTTTCAAATGGGGGTGTACTCATTTACGCTGAGAACTGTATATACGTATACGTATACATGTATATATATATATATATATATATATATATTATACATGCTAGTTTTATCAGGCACTCATTTTAAAATAAATATAAATCAATATAATTATAATTATTAATATAATCATCACAGTTGCTTAAATTAAAAAAACACTGAAATTTTTATCAGAGTCAATGGAGATCTTTAATTATTAATCCCTTACTTTTTTAAGTAAAAGTTTACAATCTCCAAAAATCGAAAGATTAATTACAGAAGTTTAATACTTCGGGTCAGAGTTCAAGAACAAACCCAAACCAGGGCGTATGAAGAATATCAATACGGCACTGAATTGCAAACTCTACAGAAAAGTCGACTCTTCTCCTCCACACTTCTTCATTCTGAGAATTGAGATAAAATAAGACTAGGGGAAGGAGTGCAATCTGTGCAGGTTAATAACTTCACATTGACCCAGCAGACAAAAAACACTCTTCTTCCATCTGTCCTAATGAGACCGAGATAAAGAGAGAGAGAGAGGGGAAGGGATAATGGGAGACTTAAAAATGAAAAATAAGGATAAAGAACAAAAATAGAGGGTGGATGGAAAGGACAGGATATGACCATGATATAAAGTAATGGACAGGTTAATACAATAAAATAAAATGGCACAAGCACTTAAGAGGCCCCACCCTCGCTTCACAGCCGGGGCCCGGCCCCAAAGAGGGCCCCTCATCGAGAGGGAATATAAGGGACCATCTTCCCTGTCTGAAGCGCCATATGCTCACAATAACAGTCAAATTCGCACACAGATATCAGCCCTTTTCCATGCATATCAATTAGGTTTAATTAAGAATGCCGCTTGTCGACACACACCCACACCTCCTTCCACATCCTGAAGCTGTGTGTGAATACAGAGCATCTTGTTACAGCCGAGACTCCCAAATAAAATGCAACTAATTGATATTCACATATTCCAGAACCATAGGCCTCTCCGGTCAACAGATGGTGTTCATTTAACCCTAGGAGCCCAAAGCAAACAACACTGTGTCTTTTTAACACCTCCTGAAATACTCTTTCCACCGGTGCACCCTCGGTGTGACAAAATACCGTCATTTGGAGTCACTGAAAATTACACGCAGAACCGCCGAGACAATTTCTCCCCAGCTGAGCGATAAGAAATAAGTGGAGATAACGTACATGTTGATGTGTGTAAACGGAGGCTTGTTTGTCACGGTGTCTGTGACAAGATGGCACCGGCGTTCAGGGAGGAGGGCGCCCGGATTTGGGCTGAAGAATACCAGTCGCAAACTGATAGGAGCAGCAGCTACTTAATGATGGTACCCGTCCCCTCAGAGGAGGTCTGTTGCCATAGTAACAGATGCAGTTTGGGTGGGATGCTCTCAGCCAGTAATAGGGTGGAAGGAGGTAGGGGGACGGGGAGAGGCGTTGGAGAAAAGGAGGGTCCTTAAGGGCCTTTTCAACACCCAGACAGCCTGCTCACTGAAATGAGCCTTACATTTGGAGGAATTGAACTGTTATACAGCTAAACCAAGCAAAAAAGTACATACAGACTATACATATGATGTTTGTCAAGAGACTTACACACACACAAATAAACAGCTTTACAGTCTACATATTTATGAATGCAATTGCTTCCAGCTACCCAAGGTTGATTTCACACATTACTGCATTCCAAAATGTCCCAAAATACAATGCGTTATGCAACATATTTACATGTACTATACTATAGCAGATATTAACATATACTCTGCTTTGCTGCTGAATAGGTCTTAAAAATGGAGGACCAGTTTTGGTCAGGTTTAAATCAGCTTAAGCTGGTTTGATAGTCTAGCTCAGGGGTGTCAAACTCAGTCCCTGGAAGGCCGGAGCCCTGCAGAGTTTAGCTCTAACCCTAATTAAACACACCTGGGGCCCGTTTCAGAAAGGAGGTTAAGTGAAAACTCTGAGTATGTTAACCCTGAAATGAGGGAAACTCTGGGTTTTCTGTTTCAAAATGGGAGGTTTGTCAAACCCGAGAAAGCAGGGTAAGTCAAGCCCGTTTCTGAAAGAGAGGTAACTTATACTCAGAGTCAATTACCGTGGTAACTTACTCTGTGAACCTAACCTGGTCGGGAACAGGTTTTCTTCGGTAAACCCAGAGTTTCTTTCAGTCTCCTCTCCCTTTTTATAGTTTTAGCGAGGTTTAAATGCCTAATTCAAACTGCAAAATTTATTTTCTTACTGAGTATTTTTTGTCTTATTTCAAGTACAAATATCTAAAAATGTAAAATGACATATGAAAAAATTGTCAATATTTAGTCTTGTTTCATGGGGGATTTTCCTTTTTAAGTGCATTTTACATAAAACAAGTAAAATTGTCCGCCATTGGGTAAGAAAAATAATCTTAATGCAAACGGAAACAAGAATATGTTTAATGTCTTACCCCATTGGAAGATAATTAGCAAAATAGGAAAAATGCACTTTAAAACATCGGAGATGCAGAGCACATTATAAGTCCTGTATGCAGATTTTAAGGAAAGTGTGCATCGCTCTCATACTCATTCTGACTATTTGTCCTGAGCACAAATCTGTCAAAGAGGAGTTTCACAGGACTATAGGTCAGTGGTGAAAAAATCGGTTTAAATGAGGCTAATCTGATAAATGATGTTCACTTGATAACATCTTTCTGTGACATCTGGAAGTAACGCTGAATTAGCCACCTCGTAAAATATGTACGGATTGCCGTGAGATCGGGCTGGAAGTAATGTGGTTGGATGCATTGATGACAAGCATATCTCAACCATCATCGCACCTTCTGAAAATGAAACTAATTACTGTATGGAATGGAAGGATGCCAGATGGAGGGGTAGTACAAGCCGTAACAACCTCCACTGCTGTTAAATAAACAAATTATTCACTTTTTTTATCATCTTTAATTCCTAATACAAAAGCAAAAGTTATTCTTTTTACTTTTGGATTTGAGAATTCTTCCAATACTTGACCACCTCCTCTTTATCTGTCAGTGGTGCTGGTTCTCCCTCTGCCTTCTTGCTGTCGTCAAGTCAGTAGTTAATTGTATTACTCCAATTAAGAAATGCAACAGGTTGGATTAGAGAATATTTAACTATGTGAAAAGAGTGTTTGACTATGTGGAAAAAGCTGCAGCGCATTGAAATGGACATTGAATTATATTTAATGTAAAATGTTTGTAAAGTCATTAAGCCCACACATATGAACCTTTCATGCTTAAAGCTTTACCTTGATTTAATTGTGTTTTTTTATACTTCATTTTAGCTGCTGCGTTCTTGTTTCATTTTCGGTATTTTTACTTTTTTGTGGCCGTGGGATACCATAAAATGAATATTTTCAATAATTTACAGTTTTCACCTCTGATATTATAACAGTTATTAAGTTATTGACAGTTATTAAGAGTTAAAGTTACGCATTGACGGAAGTACGCACACTGACATCTTTTTGGCGGGAGCTGTTGCTATGGTGAATCGTAACTTCGGTGCTCTGCTGATCATGACTTTTCGTAGTCATGGTGCACGCGCTTAACTCAGAGTCAACCTACTTAGAGTTGAGTAAACTAACACAATTCAGCTGTTCTGTAACCGAAAACTCAGAGTTTCCCATCTCAGAGTAACTCAACTCTGAGTTCAAGTTTAAACTCAGAGTTGGTTGAACCTCCTTATTGAAACGGGCCCCTGATCCAGATAACGAAGTCCTTTAGACTTATGTAAAAACAACATGGTTTGTGTGTTGGATCAGGGTTGGAACAAAACCGTCCTGTAACTGAGTTTGACACCCCTGGAGCTGGTTTGCCTAAGATCAACTGGATGACCAGTTTAGACTAGTTAAGGTGAAGCCTGGCCAGGCTGGGAAACTAGTTTAAAAACTATGACCAGCAAATATATTAAGGGTAGTTTAAGTTTTTGTTTGCATTGAAGCGATCAGCCTGTGGCTCTGATGAGGCACTATTGAGCCTTCAGCTCCTCTGTTCAAGGCCAAGGTTCAAGGTTCTTTATTATTCGTCACATACACAATCATACAGGGTATAATCAGTAGTGAAATGCAAGTAGACAGGGGAAGAAAAAATACAGCATAACATGAGGAAGGTGAGGAGAAAAAAAATAACACCCAGACTATGCTCCTTGGGGAGTACAGTGTGAGAACAGGAAAAAACACCTCAGCACAAAAGCACATACACCATGAACACACTTTGCAACAAAAACCAGCTCCGGCAAGCAGCCATCCGGTCCCGCAGCCACTATTCCGGCGCTGGTCAGACCCGCTTGTCAGGCTGGCGGTTCAAGCGAGGGATCGGGGGGAGGGGAGGCATTCTACAGACATTCTATCAATGTCTGTAGAATGGGGGAGGAAGCAAGAGTGTCTCACTGCAGTGCTCTTCCCAGGGTAAATTTTCCAGAGCAGCCTTGGCCGAGGCTGGTACGGGGAGCCAAAAAGATAAGATTGCGATTGTTTTGTCTTGGGGTGAGTAACCGCATTCCAATTCCACGGCTACTCTCTTTGTCCATTCTGGTCTACAAAACCATAAATTTTCCTTTGCAAAGCCGTGAGCTTCTCCATGATAGAATCCATATTGCGGTTAATAGTCTCAGTCTCAATGCTGACCGCTCTTCCCACTGCTTCAATCATGACGGGCAGCCTTGTGAGGCTTTGGACAGCTGTTCCCGTTTTCTGAATTCTTCGATAACCCAGGGCAAAGCCTAATCCAATCAGCAAAATACCTGTTATCATGGTTCCGAATAGGTAGATATCTTCAAAAGAGCCGCTAGACATACAATTCGCCACCTCTCCCACGTGTCCACCGTATAGCCAGCTGCGAACGTTCCGTCAGGGCAGACAGGTTCCCCCGAACCCAGGCTTCTCGTCGAGAAGATGGTGTCAATTGCATTGAGAGACCAGTTGATCAAATCCATAATCTTTCAGTTTGGAGAGCCGTGCAGAGAGAGTCTCTCAATAGATGAGACGAGACAAGGGAGCAAGCAGGGAAAATAAGGCGAGGACGGGGAGTGAAAAATGCGACCGCCTCCGTTGAGAGCCAAAGAAGAAGAGGACTGTATTGTTGGATCGACTGTTTCTCATCTTTCTCTTGAAAAGATCCCATAGTTTCCATATGGGGTTCAGGTCAGGCATGTTGGCTGGCCTATCAAGCACAGTAATATCATGGTCAGCAAAGCACTTGTAAGTGGTTTTGGCACTGTGGTAAGGTGCTAAAGTCCTGCTGGAAAAGCAAATCAGCATCTCCATAAAGCTTATGGAGCAGATGGAAGCATAAAGTGCTCCAAAATCTCCTGGTAGACGGCTGCATTGACTCTGGACTTGATAAAATACAATGGACCAACAACAGCAGACATCACAGCACCCCAAATCATCACTGACTGTGGAAACTACAAACTAGACTTCAAGCAGCTTGTGTTATGTGCCTCTTCAGTCTTCCTCCAGACTCTGATTTCCAAATGAAATGCTAAATTTAAATTTATCTGAAAAGAGGACTTTGGACCACTGAGCAACAGTCAAGGTCTTTTTCTCCTTAGCCCAGGTAAGATGCTTCTGACGTTGTTTCTGTTTCAGAAGTTGCTTGATAGCCCTTTTCCCGAAGACATCTGAGCTTGGTGACTCTTGATGCCCTGACCCCAGCTTCAATCCACTCCTTGTGAAACTCTCCCAAGTGTTTGAATCAGCTTTGCTTGACAGTATTCTCAAGCTTGCGGTCATCTCTGTTGCTTATGCACCTTTTCCTTCCCAGTTTCCACAAAGTTCTTTTGTCTCTGCACTGCCTGTTGGAGGTAGATGTGAACCGAGTCCCACACTCTCTTGCTTGCTCGGAACCAGTAGTCTACGGCTGGAATCTCCGATGGCTCTCCCGTCCACAGAAAGAGCGGGGGCTGGTAGCGGAGTATGAACCGGAAGGGCGTGAGGCCGGGGGTGTTCTGCCTGACGGAGTTCTGTGCATACTTGGCCCATGGGAGAAAGCGGTTCCAGCCTACTGATCTTCCTGGCAGTAACGTCCAAGTTCCTGGATCTTCTGCTCAGCCTGGCCAGTTTTCTGTGGATGTTACCCGGAGGACAAGCTTACCGTGACACCGAGCAGACGGAAGAAGGCTTTCCACACATGGGAAATAAACTGCAGGCCGCGGTCAGAGACGATGTCTTCTGGTATCCCAAAGTTCCTGAAGACATGGGTGAATAATTGTTCGCCGGTTTCCAGACTGCCAATATGGCAATCAGCGGAGGGGAATTAATTTGCAGGCTTTTGAGAAGCGATCGACTGCCACTAGGATGCATGTATGACCCCCAGACTCATGGAGGTCAGTCACAAAGTCTATTCCCACGTGAGACCAGGGCCGGCAAGGAATCGTAAGGAGGTCAGTTTCTTGGAGTAATATGGAGGTGTGGAGGTTCAACGAATTTCTGGGACAGCAAATATTATATCTGGGACAGCATGGCTCCGACTCCGGTAGTGGAGGTGTCCACCGGATGGCGAAGTATGGGAGCCGTGCTGAAGGCAGTCTTGAGTTTCTTGAAGGCTTCATGGGCAATGGTGTTCCAGGACAGGGATTTGTGTTTTCCTCAGTGCATAGACGTCAATGAGGCTGTATGTAAGCTTTGATGATGCATCGGTATAAATAAGAAAATCACAGTAATCTCTGAAGCTCCTTGACTGACTGGGGAATGGGCCACTCCGTGATGGTTGTCACCTTCCCCTGGTCCATCTGAATCCCTTCTTGACTGATGATGTAACCAAGGAACTGCACAGTGGGGTGATGGAACTTGCACTTCTCCAGCTTGAGGTACAGATGGTGCTGGCGGAGCCTCTGAAGGACCTGTGTATTGTGGTGGCGATGGTAGAAGTTCCGTGAGACAGTGTTGACAGCAGAATTCTCTCCAGAGAATCACCTCACTGGAGTCCCATCTGATCTCTGGAGAATGGAGGGTGAGACAGGGGCGTCCCAGGATGAATCCGCAATGGGTCCCTTCAGTACCAGGAATGTGATCTCCTCTTCATGGAAGATACCGATCTTCAGCTTCACAAGAGGGGCCTCAATTTGTAGCAACATTCTCAGTATTTCTCAGAAGACAGACTTTAAGTATAACTCATTTGAAGTAATGGTGCTTTATATAACATTATCTAGAGAAAACAATATTAATGATGAATCCCCGTGATGTTTGTACTGGGTACTGTATACAGGCCACCAGGCACCATACAGACTTTATTAAAGAATTTGGTGATTTTTCTATCTGAATTAGTGCTGGCTGCAGATAAAGTCTTAATTGTGGGTTATTGTAATATCCACGTTGATAATGAAAAAGATGCATTAGGATCAGCATTCATAGACATTCTGAACTTTATCAGGGTTAGACAACACGTGTCAGGACCTACTCATTGTCAAAAATCATACTTATACTGTCACATGGAATTGATGTTAATGGTGTTGATATTCTGTAGCAAAGCAATGATATATCAGATCATTATCTAGTCTTGTGTAAACTCCATATAGCTAAAGCTGTACATTCAACTCCTTGTTACAAGTACTGTATAACCATCTCTTCACCACAAAAGACTACTTTGTAAGTAATCTGTCCTGATTTATCTCAATTCCTTAGCATATCCAACAGCGCAGAAAAACTTGATGATGTAACAGAAACTCTGGACTCTCTCTTTTCTAGCACTTTAGATATGGTTGCTCCTTTACGCTTAAGAAAGATTATGGAAAAGAGTCCAACACCATGGTATAATGAGCACACTCGTGCCCTAAAGAGAGCAGCCCGGAAAATGGAGCGCAGCTGGTGGAAAACAAAACTAGAGGTATTTCGTATTTCTTTGGTGGGAATGTACCCTATCCTACAGAAAAGCATTAAAAACTGCTATATCTGATTACTTTTCGTTTCTTTTAGAAGAAAACAAACATAATCCCAGGTATTTATTCAATACAGTGGCAAAATTAACAAAAAATAAAGCATCAACAGGTGTTAACATTTCCCAACAGCACACCAGTAATGACTTTATGAACTAGTTTACTTCCAAAATCGATACTATTAGAGATAAAAATGTTACCTACAGTATCACATCAAATCGTGCACTGTAGATCCCCTGAGGAACAATTCCACTCATTCTATACTATAGGAGAGGAAGAATTGCATCAACTTGTTAAATCAGCTAAAGCAACAGCATGCATGTCAGACCCTATTCCATCTAAACTACTAAAATAGGTGCTTCCAGAAGTCATAGATCCTCTTTGGCTATTATTAATTCGTAATTGTCACTAGGATATGTCCCCAAAACCTTTAAATTGGCTGTCATTAAGCATCTCATTAAAAAAACACAACTTGACCCCAAAGATCTAGTTAACTACAGACCTATCTCAAATCTCCATTTTCTAGATACTAGAAGAGGTAGTATTCTCACAATTATATTCCTTCTTAGAGAAGGAATATAACATCTTATCTGATGTTCTTCAGAAGGAACATCTTATCTGATGTTCTTCGTGAACATCGGACCAGACTCCGAGCGGCAGAGAGAAAATGGCGAAAATCAAACGAGCCGTCGGACCTGAGTATGTATCAATCGTTTCTTTCATCTTTCTCCGCTAAAGTCCACACTGCCAAATCGTCACATTTCTATAACAAGATCAACAATGCTCCAGATATGCGTAATCTCTTTAGAACATTTAATTATCTCCTCTGTCCCCCTTCACCACCTCCCACCACGTCTATAACAGCTGATGACTTTGCAACTTTTGTTTACAAACAAAACTAAAACAATCAGTAGTCAGTTTTCACCTCCACTCACACAGGACCCCCAACCAACTAGATCCACTGCTCAAACTCCCATCTTCTCCTTCTGTCCCCTCAATGAAGCGGAAGTATCCAAACTTCTCCTCTCCAGCCATCCTACAACATGTCCTCTAGACCCTATCCCCTCACACCTTCTCCATGCAATCTCTCACGCACTCTTACCAGCACTCACACACAGTATCAACATATCTCTCCTCACAGGCATCTTCCCTACTGCATTCAAGCAGGCCCGGGTAACCCCACTGCTCAAAAAACCTACATTTAACACTTCTCTTTTAGAAAACTAAAGACCTGTCTCTCTCCTTCCATTCACTGCCAAAAACACTCGAACGAGTTGTCTTCAACCAGGTCTCATTGTTTCTTTCACAGAACAACAAACTGGACGTTAAACAGTCAGGTTTCAGGAGTGGCCATTCAACTGAGACTGTGCTACTATCGGTCACTGAAGCCCTGCGAATTGCAAAAGCCGATTCCAAATCATCAGTCCTCATTCTGCTGGATCTGTCTGCCGCTTTTGACACTGTCAATCATCAGATGCTCCTGTCCACCCTCTCATCACTGGATATCACTGGGATTCCACTTCGCTGGTTTGAATCCTATCTCACTGGTCGGTCTTTCAGGGTGGCCTGGGGAGGGGAGGTATCCAAAGCACATAAATTGGTCACTGGGGTTCCCCAGGGATCGGTTAATAGACCCCTCCTCTTCTCCACATACACTACATCACTGGCTCCCATCATACAGGCACATGGCTTCTCCTACCATTTCTATGCTGATGACACACAGCTCTATCTCTCATTTCGACCAGATGATCCAACGGTAGCTGCGCGGATCTCAGGCTGCCTGGCAGACATCTCGGCATGGATGAAAGAACACCATCTACAGCTCAACCTGGCAAAGACTGAGCTTCTTGTCTTCCCTGCAACTCCAACTCTACAGCATGATTTCATGATTCAGTTAGGTTCATCAACAATTACCCCATCAGCTTCGGTCAGAAATCTTGGTGTAATCTTCGATGACCAGCTGACCTTCAAAGAGCACATTGCAAAGACTGCTCGATCTTGCAGGTTTGCACTACACAACATCAGAAAGATCAGGCCCTTTCTGACAGAGCATGCTGCACAACTTCTTGTCCAGGCCCTTGTCATTTCTAGACTGGACTATTGCAATGCTCTTCTAGCTGGACTTCCATCAAACACAATCAAACCTCTACAAATGATTCAGAATGCAGCGGCACGACTGGTCTTCAACGAGCCCAAAAGAGCCCATATGTTACACCTCTCTTTGTCTCCTTGCACTGGCTACCAGTTGCAGCTCGCATCCAGTTCAAGACACTGATGCTTGCATATAGAACAACCACAGGCTCAGCACCCACCTACTTCCACTCACTATTACGAATATACATCCCCTCCAGAAGTCTGAGATCTGCTAGTGAGAGACGCCTCGTGGTACCATCACAGAGAGGCTCAAAATCACTCTCCAGAACATTCTCTTTCACCGTTCCTGGCCGGTGGAATGATCTTCCCACCCCCATCCGGAATGCTGGATCCCAGTCAATTTTCAAGCAACAACTGAAAACTTATCTCTTTCAACTCTACTTGACTACTTAAAAAAAAAAAAAATAATAATAATTTTTAAAATTTTGAAAATCTTTCACTTTTTCAAAATCTTCATCTTTATCTTTATCTTTTTCTCCTTCCCTTGCTAGCATATACTTATTTGAACAATGCCTGAGACTTGGTGTTATTGGCACTTCCTCTGTATGTTTGCCTCTTCAAGATTAATCGCTTTATGTACTCCCCAATTGTAAGTCGCTTTGGATAAAAGCGTCTGCTAAATGACTAAATGTAAATATAGAAAAATGATATCTATGAGGATTTCCAGTCAGGATTTAGACTATATTATAGTACTGAGACTGCTATCATTAGAGTGACAAATGTCCTGCTCTTATCATACGAACGTGGTTGTATCTCTCTATTAGTGCTCCTGGATCTTAACACTGCGTTCGACACTATCGATCACAGCATTCCTTTGAATAGACTAAAAAACTGTGTTGGCATTAGTTGAAGTGCACTAGCATGGTTCAAATTGTACTTATCTGACCGCCATCAATTTGTAGCAGTGAATGAAGTGGTATCTAATCGATCGCAAGTGTGCTATGGAGTACCTCAAGACTCAGTACTAGGACCATTACTTTTCATGCTTTACATGTTACTATTGGGAAATATCATCAGGAAACACAGGGTTAGCTTTCACTGTTCTACTAACAATGCTCATGCATTTGTAAAACTGCATTTTTATTATCTTAAAAATATATCTAAACTTAGACCTATGCTTTTAATGTCAAATTCAGAAAATGTTAATTCATGTGTTTTTGACCTCAAGGATAGATTATTGTAATGCTTTATTGGGTGGATGTTCTGCACGCTTAACAAAACAAATGACATCGTCGTGTTTCTATAAAAAAAAAAAAAAAAAAGATTGCGCCATGTTGGCTTGCCGTCGCTCTGTGTTTAGGATGTTAGTACATTGTTTGTTTGTTTTACTTTTATGTTTTACAAATTCTTTAAATTGCTCACGGTTGAGTTATGACCGTTTTACATTGTTGAGCCTCAGATCCGCTGCTCTGGAGATTTGTAGTCAGGATTTGAATATGAAATTATTCGCTGAACAGTCATTCACGTTCCAGCCACCAATGAAAGACTGTCATGAAACTGGCTGCAGGAGACAGGGCACTCGGGCTGGAGTTTTGGTAAAACGTAAGAAGCTGGGAAACTTAAACAGGAAAGCGCAAATGTAAATGCAAAGTGCATGATTAAATACAATTTACAGCCTGTTGAATGTTTCATGAGCTTCGAAGCTCAATTAATGAAGATCGACTTGCCCTCGCCTGTGATTTGTGCCTTGATATATAGGCCTCCTGGCTATAAGAACTTTCTTGATGAGTTTTATACGTTTTTAACTGTGGTTATTCCATCCGCGGACAGGATTTTGATTATGGGTGACTTTAATATCCATGTCTGTTGTTCTGGTAAACCCATGGCCAAAGAATTTCTGAATTTAGTTGACTCTTTTAATTTATGCCTATATGTCTCCAGACCTACACATGAACATGGACATACAATTTACTTGGTTTTCTCGTTGGGGATAATGATTGAAAATACATGTGTTGAAGAAACGGCTGTTTCGGATCACATGCCTATAAGGTTTATTCTGTCATTTGCAACAAATTAATTTTGTCATCAGTCTTCTTCATTCTTGTCCCGGGTTATTACTAGCTCCACATCTAGTGCCTTTTCAACTGCTTTTTTTACTGAATAATCTTTTCCGACAGAGTCTACAATGTCCTACCCTATAGGACCTGAAGAACTGTTAAATTCTTTTAATCATGTCTGTTCAGATATCTTGGATACTGTTAAACATTTTAAAATGAGATGTCATAAAGTTAAAAACCAACCTTTGTTAAATTATGTGACTCAGAATATGAGGCGGGTTTGTCGTCAGGTTTCTGTAAGTGGCTTACAGATAAATTGCAGGTATCTTATAATATTTCTATCAAATTATCAAAATGCTGTTAAAGCCGCTAGATCTTCATATTTTTCACAAATTATATTGCATGATTCAAATTACCTGAAGATATTGTTCTCAATCATAGATAAAGTATTGAGTCCATCTATTCATTTTTCCCTACTACATCTAAGGGTTTGTGTCAGAGTTTTATTGATAAGGTCAATCGTATTCGGTCAGATATTGTGCTTGTAGGGAATGCTATAGCTAACAAAATATATCTGTCTCACTGCCTGAGTAAATTTGAATTGAATACATTAGCTCAGTTGGAAATTATAATATTGCATTTAAAGCCGACTACCTCTCTTCATGACATTCGTCCATCCCGATTGTTTAAGGAGGTGGTAGACACTATTGGTCCCAATATATTATTGATTATAAACAATAGCTTATATCATGGAAGTGTACCGTTACAGTTTAAGCATGCTGTTATTGAACCAGTCTTAAAGAAAATGTATTTAGATTCACAAGATTAAAAAAATGTCAGGCCTATTTCCAAATTACCTTTTATGAATAAGATTTTAGAGGAAGTTGTCCATAATCAACTTCTTGATTATTTTGAGTGGAAACAACGTAATGGATAATTTTCAGTCTGGAATTTCGGACAAAACATAGCACATAATCAGCATTATTAAAGGTTACAAACAATATTTTGCTAAGTATTGATTCTGGGGAAAGTATTGCCTTAATGATGCTGGATTTGACTGCAGCTTTCAATACTTTAGATCATGCGATTTTAATAGAATGCCTTAGAGAGTATGTTGGGATTAAGGGTGTAGCCCTTAAGTGGTTCTCTTCTTATCTGCAGGATATGACAGGCTCAGTTAAAATTGGAAATCATGTCTCGTCATCTACGACTATCACTTGGGGAGAGTCCCTCAGGGATCAATCCTTGGTCTGACTTTATTCTCATTATACATGTTACCTTTGGGGACAATTCTTAGGTAATATAATATTAATTATAATTTCTATGCTGATGACCTACAATTGTATTTTCCATTGGAGTGTGATAACTGTACATCTTTTGCTAATTTTTAGAAGTGTCTGTCTGAGGCAAAGAGGCTAGCAAATAATTTTTTACAACTAAATGAGAATAAATCTGAGTTCATTATGTTTGGGAACAAAATGCCTGGAAATGACCAAATTGAAAGCTATGTACCACTGTCCAATAATAGTTATGTGAAGAATCTTGGAGTTTATTTTTATTCTGAAATCCACTTTATTAGGAAAGTTAACAGCATAGTGAAAACATCTTTTTCAGTTAAGGAAATTGTCTAAACTGAAATCTATCCTTTTAAATAAGGACTTGGAGACAGTTTTGCATGCTTTTATTTGCACACGGTTGGATTATTGTAATGCTCTTTATCTAGGCATAAGGGAATCCTTGGTTGCCTGTTTTCAGTGTCCAGAACGATGCTGCAAAAATTTACAAACACCAAAAAAACGAGTTCATATGATGCCTGTATTGATATCCCTTCATTGGTTGCCTGTAAAATACAGAATACAATACAAGGTGTTAATGTTTATCTATAAAGCATTGCACAATCAGGCTCCTGAATATATAAAGGACATGTTAATCCCTTACCAGTCCCAACGTCATCTGCGTTCCTCTCAAAATATGCTCCTAACAGTCCCGTGGTCTCGGTTGAGGAGTAATGGAGACCGCGCTTTTTCTGTTGCGGCTCCTGCACTCTGGCATGTATTACCATTATCCATAAAATCAGCAGCAAGCATGGACATTTTTTTAAATGGACTTGAAGACCTATCTATTTTATCAAGCTTTTGGTGTTTAATTGGGTTGGAGAATTGTGATGGATTGGCTTTATGCTTGTATGAATTTTAGAATTTAAATTATGGACAGCACTTTGGTCCATTCTAATGGTTTAGAAAGTGCTCTATAAATAAAAGTTGAGTTTAGTTGAGATTGTTCAAAATGCAGCGGCTAGGGTCCTTACAAGAACCAGGAAATATGACCACACTAGCCCAGTTCTGTGAACACTGCACTGGCTCCATATTAAACATCATATATATTTTAAAATCTTGCACATTACTTCTAAAGCCTGAATGGTTTAGCTCCTCAGTACTTGAGCGAGCTCTTATTCCATAATAGTCCTCCACGTCCACTGCGTTCTCAAAACTCTGGCCATTTGATAATACCCAGAATATAAAAATCTACTGCGGACAGTAGATTCTTTTTCTATTTAGCACCCAAACTCTGAAACAATCTACACTACAATGTTCGGGAGGCAGACACACTTTGTCAGTTTAAAGATTAAAGACCCATCTCTTCAACCTGGCATACACTTAGCACACCAATACACTTCTAATATTCAAATTCGTTAAAGGATTGTTAGGCTGCATTTATTTGGTCAACCGGAACCGGGAAAACCAGAACCGGGAAAACACGGTGTACTTGTTACATCATAAGAAGATTGACATCTACACTAATATTAGTCCGTTTCTTTCTTATTCCGAGGTCACCGTAGCCACCCGATCTGGTCCTTATCCAGCCCAGATGGTCACTGCGGTCACCAGATCCAGTCCGCTTCCAGATCAGATGATGGATCAGTACCTAGAGACAACCTCTACAACCCCTACAGCCCTGAACGTCAGCGAAGTCTACGATACTTAGATGAGCCCCCAGAGACCGATCCCCAGTGAGGAACCCATCACCTAGACAGCCATCGGGAAAAGACCACTGGAACCAGTTGAGCCCTTACAATCTGACTTTGCTGCAGTTGGAACGAACTGCTGGTTCGTCTGGCCAGAGGGGAACTGGCCCGCCGACTGAGCCTGGTTTCTCCAAGGTTTTTTCTCCATTCTGTCACAGATTGGTTCCTTGCCACTGTCGCCTCTGGCTTGCCTAGTTGGGGACCAGAGGTGGAAAGTAACAAATTACATTTACTCGCGTTACTGTAATTGAGTAGCTTTTTTGTGTACTTGTACTTTAAGTAATTTTTTTAATCTGTAATTTTACTTTTACTTAAGTATATTTTGTCTGAAGTATTGTACTTCGCCACATTTTAAAACATTAATTACTGAGTAAAAAATATTAAAAAAATATTAAAAAATAAAAAAAATAAACAAAAATCGCTTCGTGGAAACAACTGCACTAAATAATGGGCAGAAGAAGAAACTGGCGCTAAAATCACAAGAAAGATGCAGATGGACAAGACAGGCGTTATTGGTGCAGACCCAGCTGAAAACCAGACCCCGTCATATTCTGCTGAAGTTGAACTCAAAGGAATGAAGTGAATCCCTGACCATATTCATGCTCTATTATGCAGTGTAAGCTGTGTTTGCCTCGGGAGACCGAACTAGCAGCTTATAACATCTCGACATCAACTCTTCACAAGCATGTAAGTTAGAGGTAAGATAAATTACTTGCATCGTTGCATTGGTGGTTAAAATTAAGCTTTAACAGTTTAACAAAAGGTTTTGCACAAATGAGCCAAAAAGACAGTGGTGCAGGGTGTGCAATATCGTCTGCGATAATATAGTAATTGTTGTTTTAACGATGTGCGATTTGGCATTATCAGTATTTTGCCAAAAACCAACCAAAACACTCTAAACAGTGTGCCGTGAAATCTAGTAATTAGACTAACGTTAGTCCGCATGCATTTGGAGTGCTTTCTTTCACTGCGTGATTCAGTCTGTTAAAATGATCACAAAATTGAAGATATAGAAGCAGAAAATTTATATATTTATATAATTTCATGTAGTAAGTCAACATCACATGAAGAATGCTGTTTTTCTCAAAAAAAATCACCATGATTACATAGGCCTGTAGTTTTTCTTTTTACAACAGTTCAAAAAACAAGAAGTTAATTAAGAGACTTACGTTTTAGTCACCATATTGCCTGTTTTTGCTCTATTTCGACAACAAAAATAATTCCAAACACAGCCACCATAGACAGTTTTGCGTCTCTGACTCTGAGCAATGACGGTGTTTCATTCCTTGAATTAACCGTTTAAATGATTCTGTTCAATCACAATGATTCACTTATCAGTGACTTGCTGACACCTACTGGTGGTTTTAATTTAACATTTAAAGTATCTTTTGATTTATTATTTTTCAATTTAAAATGACTATTTAACATTTGTGACCCTGGCATGGAGCACAAAACCAGTCTTAAGTCGCTGGGGTATATTTGTAGCAATAGCCAACAATACATTGTATGGGTTAAAATTATACATTTTTCTTTTATGCCAAAAATCATTAGTATATTAAGTAAAGATCATGTTCCATTAATATATTTTGTAAATTTCCTACTGTAACTATATCAAAACTAAGAGCTTAGTTTGAACAACTTTAAAGGAGATTTTCTCAATATTTTGATTTTTTTGCACCCTCAGATTCCAGATTTTCAAATATTGTCCTATCCTAACAAACCATACATCAATGGAAATATTATTTGTTCAGCTTGCAGATGATGTATAAATCGCAATTTAGGAAAATGGACCCTTATGGTTTTGTGTTTCAGGGTCACATTTTATGTCTTATATATCAAAACATTATTTCTGCATTTGTAACTGCAGGCTAAATGCATTCATTGTCAGTGTAAATACATCTAAATGCCACTTCAGATGAAGCTTCTGCATTTTCTCTGTATTGCAAAGATGAATTTTGTTGATACTGATTTAATTTGCCTGGTAACAGCCCAAATGTCTTATTATTCTAATTAACCGATTCCTTTAATTAAAACACCTAGTTTGAGATTTATAGGCCAAACTCAGTTCCTGGAGGGCCACAGCCCTAAAGAGTTTAGTTCCAACCCTGCTCCAATACACACACCATGTAGTTTTCAAATAAGCCTAAATGATTAGTTTAGCTGGATCAGATGTGTTTAATTAGGGTAATATCTACACTGTGTAGGGCTGTGGCCCTCCAGGTACTGAGTTTGACATCTTTGGTCTATCCCATTTTTCCTCCCTCCCATTGTTAAAATGTAACTAAGTAATTTTTACTCTGAGTAAATTTTAAATGATCTACTTTTTACTTGAGTATATTTTTGGACTGGTACTTTTACTTGTACTTAAGTAAAATTTCAGTAATGTAATGGTACTTTTACTTGAGTAGAATATTTTTGTACTCTTTCCACCTCTGTTGGGGACACTTAATTTCCAGCGATATCATCGACTTGATTGCACAGATACTATTTAAACTGAACTGGATGATGCCATCACTAAATTCAATAATGAAATGCCTGAAATTTGAACTGAAAATATTGTTAAATCTTGTCTAAAATCTACAATCTTATAAAAAGCGACTCAGCAGATACAGTCGACAAGGGCGGAGGCTGTAATGGAATGGACTGGAGTGAATAGTTGTACTGAGAGCATGGAAAGCGGGGAAATTACAGGTTCTGACTGAATAGCACTCACCGCTGGACTTGGGGGTCTGATGGGGCAGGTCCACAAGTAGTGATCGGTAGAGGGACAGTACAGGCAGAGTCCAGAGGCGAGTCGGCACGTGCATTCCTCGTGAGAAAGCCAGGTGGAATCCACTTACATGGGTTCTGGTACTGGAGGACCGGTGGCGGGTGAGACAGACTAGTGAGCGGCTTTTGAGGTGTGGCAGGCTTATAAGCGCTGGAAAATCAGGTTGGCTTTCAGCATGAAGCTTTCCAATCCAAAGGAATCGTCAAAAATAGCCACCTGGGCACGGATACGGGGATCCAGTCCTTGCCTTTAAGCGCTGAGAAGAGCTACCTCATTCCATCCACTTGTCGCCACCAGAGTGTGGAACTTCAAGATGTAGTCAGTGGTGGAAGAAGCGCCTTGACGCAGCCGCATCAGCTGATCTGTAACAGAGAGCGCTCTAGTGACCTGGCCAAACACCTCTGAGAAATGTTTTAAGAATGCTTGATGGGAGTTTATTATGGGCGTGTCGGCTTTCCATGTGGCCTTGGCCCATAACAGTGCTCGACCTGAAAGGAGAGAGTTCATGAAGGCCACCTTAGAGAGCTCTGACAGAAACTTCTGCGGCTGCATCTCCTGATACAGTGCGACTTGTAGGAGGAAGCTGCCACACTCAGCTGAATCACCCACGTAGGCAGCAGGCATAGCCATGGGACTGGCAGAGGCAGATTGAGGGTTTGTTGTAGAGACATGAGCGAGATCAGAAGAGTGTTGACCAGCTCCTACAGGATATCAGCAGGTGAGGGAGACCAGGGATCCATGGGAGTGTCTGTGTAGGTCCTGTCTTCTGTCATAAACGGAGCCGAAAACAACAGGTAAGGGTATAATCAGGTAATTTATTGACAGGTATGAATGAAGATCATGAGGAGCAAATGGCAGGTGAGAATAAGGTTGAAGATACAGTTCAATGAGCTTAGCTGAATGCTGATGGTGGTTTGTCTTTGCAGGAATGAAGGAGAGCGGGGACCAGGAACTGAGGAGGCTTTGCTGGAGAGTAGCAGAATGAAGGTGGGAGTCCAATCGGGTAAGTATACACCGAGGGGTATATTCGAGGTCTGGGAACTATTCAGGGTAGCGAACGGTAGACCGGGCAGTGAGTGACTGGATGGTAAATGGTGTGTTAATTGCAGGTGACAGGTGTGGGGAGTCAGAACTCAAGTGATTGTGATTGGGTGATTGTGGTGGCTGGTTGTTGAGGTGACTGAATCCCTGACTTCTTGCAGAATCTGCAAAATGTTGATTATTTTACCAAGTAAGAGGGATCATACAAAATGCATGCTATTGTTTATTTAGTACTGACCTGAATAAGATAATTCACATAAAATATGTTTGCATGTAGTCCACAAGAGAAAATAATAGTTTAATGTATAAAAATGTGCTTGAAAAATGTTCAAAAGTTTACATATTAATTATTAATACTGTGTTGTTACCTGAATGATCCACACCTGTCTTTTTTTGTTTAGTGATAGTTGTTCATGAGTCCCTTGTTTGTCCTGAACAGTTCAACTTCCTGCTTTTCTTTGGAAAAATCCTTCAGGTCCCACAAATTATTTGGGTGTCCAGCATTTTTGTGTATTTGAACCCTTTCCAACAATGACTGTATGATTTTGAGATCCATCTTTTCACACCGAGGATAACTTTAAACTTTAAAACAAGTATTGCCAATTACTTTGTAATTTTTCCCATTTATTGACTGACCAGTCTCCTGTCCCCATGTCCGAGAAATTGGAAGTACAGAGGCGTTTTGTGCGCTATGTGAACATGATGTCACTGTAGTTCTAGACTAAATGTTAATGTGCATTAATTCATCTCACTCACAAAAAAAAAACACATTGCATTTCAGTTTTAATAAATTGATGAATACTAAACTCAGAATATGACACAATCCTGCAATAATTATATAGGTTTAATAACACAAATTATCTAATCCTATTATTATTAACCAATGTCTTTGCTGCTGACCTTTGATGAGCCAGTTCAACCATACTAAGCAAAAATGACTAGATAAACTGATAATTGTGCTTCATTGTTTTTTAATTACTGAAGAGTGTTGAACCTTCTTCTCCTGCATTCTACTGTACAGACGTGAATTTACTTTTCCTTCAGCATGAGGTTTATTCATTGCAATGTTTGGTGTTAAAGGGCTTTTACATTTGCTATAAATAGAACTTATAAAAAAAAAAAAAAAAAAATCAGGCCCTGCTCATAATTAAAAAGTAACATGAACGTAACGCCAAAGTAACGCAACGCATTACTTTCCATAAAAAGTTATAACGCAATATGGCAATACATTACTTTTAAAAGTAACTTTGCCCAACACTGTATATATACACATTGTCGCGGGATGAATGAGAACACAGACTCGGAAATGCTGGAAAGTTCCCCAGAGGACGATTTATTAACACACACACACACACACACTGATCACACATGCTTAGGTGAATGGTGCAATAATCCACTCCGTGCTCGTGGGTTGAAGTGTCGTGATGAGTGTCACTTTCCTGGGGTGCAGTCAGACTCTGTGAGGAAGAAGGAGAACTAAGCATTAGTTCCGCCTGGAGCTCGGTTGCAATTCATCTCGTGTGCCTCTTCTCCTGGCTTTTATGGCCAGCGGGAACGAGCTCCAGGTGCGCCACTCATCACTCATCACGCTGGCATTTCCAGGGCGACGCTGATCTGGAACTGGGATACTCGCCACAACATACATACATGTATTTATATGCAAAATAACATGCCCACTTGAGCATTTAAATTTTTTTTGAGAATAGGTTGCTATGATTAACTTTACCTGAAAGTTAACTCAGCCTGCATAGTTCCAAAAACTATCCATTTATTCATTCATCAACCATGGTCTGGAATGCTCGCGAACCAGATAATTGATCAACATACCATATTGGGGTCATGGTCTTCAGTTGGTGTCCCCAGGATGGCCACGTTATCATTTTAGGCACATGGCTTCTGTTGTGTTTGTGTTGTGCCATGTACTTTCTCCGGTCTATTGTCTGTCCCCTCCCATCTTGTCACCTAATTTTTTCATTGGCTCCACCCGTGTCTCCCTCGTTACCCTCCTCATTTGTCTCCCAATGCATTCTCCAGGTGTCTGCAGTCCTGTGCTGATCCATTGTTTTACGTCGTGTGTGTGTGTGTGTGTGTGTGTATAATGTCTGCCTGTACTGCAGTTCTCTGCCTTCCTGCTTCCCCCCGCCTTGGGGTGGTTTTTGTTCATATTTGTTTAAATTTATTATTAAAAGAAAGACCATTCTTCCTGCAACTTGAGTCTTCGCCTCAAGTCATGTCAAGTCCTTTATTGTCATAACATAACGTAATTCCTCTTGTGACAAGAGGTCCTCGCCCCATCTCTCCTCACGCACTGTGACAGTTGGGCAGGCCAGCATAAATGGTTTAGTTCTTTAGGCGTGGTTTCTTTAGTTTGAGCAAAATCTTTTTGAAGGAGTCAAAGTTTAATTTTTTATAATAACACCCTAAATAGTGGTACTGACATTTAAAAGTAATGCTATCACCCTATTTGAGTACTAAAGTTTCCAAACCTGCAATCACACACCAAGTAAAAACTTTCCAGTCAGTCCAATTAGCAAATGACAGGCCCACAGCAACACAAGCACTAGGCCACTTCTGAGAGGAAGTTTAAGGTTGTCATTATGTCTCTGTGGAAATTTGTTTGTCTCCTCTCCATCATCCCTTCCTTTTTCTTTCAGGTGCCATGGTTTCACTATGATTAACTTGAGCATATTGCACTGTCTTCTCTTATTACACACACACACTTACTCACAAGAGTACACTGCACTCCCTTTCCATTTCTCCACATGCATTTCACAGCTATACACCAGTGACAAGCTGGCCTTGAAAGCAACATCAACTCAATGCATTAAACTCAATGAATGCCATCACGCTAGATTGAATATAAATCAACATTTTCAGAGATCAGCGGATCAGTTTTTACTACTTTTCTAGACCGGTTTACTCAACTGAAAACAACATGAAAACAGGAGTTCATCGAGTCAATGGATAGCTTTAACTGAACAAACTTCAGCAACAAATAATTGGCTTGTAGCCATTCCTTCTGTCTTAATGAGCTTGTTTTCATTAGTATTGTTTAAGTGCATTGCTGTGGAAAGACAGGAAGTTGTAGCTGAATGTAATGAAAGGTAATAAAGTCCACATTCTAATTATTCAGCCTGGATCTCATTAAGACAAATAAGATCAGCAAGTGTTTGTGAAGAGCTCTCCCCTCCAAATGTACTTAACTTACAAAAATGCTGTGTGTGTATATATATATATATATATATATACACACACACACACACACACACACACACATGTATATATGTAACGTGTATATATATTTTATTAAATTATTTTATTAGAGCTTTCATTATTAATGTTAACTAGTATAAAGAATTTAAATCTGTTTAAAATCCAATAATATAGTTATTATACACACACATATACAGTCATGGTCGGAATTATTGGCACCCTTGGTAAATATGATCAAAGAAGGCTCTGAAAATAAACCTGCATTATCTTTTATTAAACAAATTCCCAAAAATCTAACCTTTCATTGAACTAAAACAATTGAAAATGGGGGGAAATCTCATTATGAAATAAATGTTTTTTCTCAAATACACATTGGACACAATTATTGGCACCCCTATAAATTCTTATGAGGAAAATATCTCTGAAGTATATTCCCATTCATATTTCACAATTTTAAACACTCCAGTGTGATTATAAAATTATCCAGTCATGGCTTCCTGTTTCACTGAAATATACACTCACTAGCCACTTTATTAGGTACTAGGGGTTACACAGACTAGTCGACTTCATTACAATATTCATTATATTCCCCAGAAACGAGTTGATAAAAATCGCTGTTTTTGAAGTAATTGTTTGTAGAGACTCGCAGACGCAGCAAGCAGGTACACACAACTGTCATCTCTCGCTCTCTCTCTCTAATTGAAATACATGCTATAATTTGTTCAAATAAATGTGGTCTTACCACACGATTTCATCTCTGTGTCTGATTTAAAGCTGGCTCCGCTTCACGTCGGGTGGTTCTTTGCCTCCACGTCCTGCATTAAATTATTTAAAGCACGGCTAGCCGTTGATTATCCCATATATATATTGTGATATATATCACAATCACAAATCATATATTCACATAGAGTTCACACTTATAATCATAGACTGTCAACAAACATAGGTGAGTCTGCTGTGTATGTATATACACCTCTTACCTTGTTAACTGGGTTGATTACTGATTGTGATCCTCTCGTGTTAATTAGGTTAATTATCTGAATGTGCTCCTCCCGAACTTTGTTAATAAAACATAATTCCAATGAATGTACATGAACTACAGATATGGTAAGCAGTATATGTTTGTGAAAAACCTACTAATGAAAATTGCTGTGTTACGAAACAAAAACATACAAGAGTATTGATAAAAAGACTGTCAATGTTTACATTGATTTAAATATGTTCTCTATATCATATTCTTTTGTAACTCATCTGTCTATGAAAAGGCTAAGACGCTCCTGCGGAAAAACGGAGGATATTTAGACACCTGCTGGGCCGAGCACTCATGCTTCTGGGAAGATGTGAGGGACCATGTACTGTCATATTCCAGTTTTATTCTCACATAGTCATGCATACAAACACAGACAATGTGTCGAACCAAATCCAGCAGATGTGCCTTCAAATGTTTCTCCAAACATTTGGTTATTTATATATATATATATACAGTGCTCAGTATAAATGAGTAAACCCCCTTTGAAAAGTAACATTTTAAAAAATCTCAATAAACACAAAAAACATTTCCAAAATGTTGACACGAGTAAGTTTAATATAACATCTGTTTAACTTATAACATGAAAGTAAGGTTAATAATATAACTTCGATTACACCTTTTTCAGTTTTACTCAAATTAGGGTGAAGCAAAAATGAGCACACCCCACAACAAAAACTACTAAATCTAGTACTTTGTATGGCCTCCATGATTTTTAATGACAGCACCAAGTCTTCTAGGCATGGGAATTAACAAATTGGCGACATTTTGCCAGATCTATCTTTTTTCCATTCTTCAAGAATGACCTCTTTTAGAGATTGGATGCTGGATGGAGAGTGATGCTCAACTTGTCTCTTCAGAATTCCCCATAGGTGTTCGATTGGGTTCAGATCAGGAGACATACTTGGCCACTGAATCACTTTTACCCTGTTCTTCTTCAGAAATCCAACAGTGGCCTTAGATGTGTGTTTAGGATCATTGTCATGTTGGAAAAGTGCACAACGACCAAGGGCACAGAGTGATGATAGCATCTTCTCTTTCAGTATAGAGCAGTACATTTGTGAATTCATGATGCCATCAATGAAATGCAGCTCCCCGACACCAGCAGCACTCATGCAGCCCCACATAAGGACACTGCCACCACCATGTTTCACTGTAGGCTCCATGCATTTTTCTTTGTATTCCTCACCTTTGCGACGCCATACAGTTTTGAAGCCATCATTTCCAAAAACATTTATCTTGGTCTCATCACTCCAGAGTATAGAGTCCCAGTAGTCTTCATCTTTGTCAGCATGGGCCCTGGCAAACACAAGGCAGGCTTTTTTTGTGCCTGGGCTTTAGGAGAGGCTTCTTTCGTGGACGGCACTCGTGCTTGCCATTCCTCTGCAGTGTACGCCGTATTGTGTCACGGGAAACAGTCACCCCAGTTTGGCTTTCTACTTCTTTAGATAACTGCAGTGAACTTGCATGCCGATTTTCTTCAACCCTTCTTATCAGAAGACGCTCCTGACGAGTTGTTAACTTTTAAGTTTTTCTTTAAGTAACACCATTTTATAGTCAACTGTCTGCTGAAAAATGAATAATTAGACTCACCTGTGGTTGAATTCTTGTTAAATTAGACATTTTTAGTCTAAAATTTAGCTTTGCTCCAGAGACTTTCAGTGGGGTGTACTCATTTTTGCATCACCTAATTTGAGTAAAACTGAAAATTTTGTTCTCTAAGTTATATTATTAACCTTACTTTCATGTTATAAGTTAAACAGATGTTATATAAAACTTAGTCTTGTCAACATTTTGGAAAATGTTTTTGTGTTTATTGAGATATTGTTTAAAATTTTACTTTTCAAAGGGGGTGTATTCCTTTACGCTGAGCACTGCATAAATAAAAAAATTATATATTTTTTTTTTGCCTGTAAAAAAATATATATAAAAAAACTATGACTGGGCAAGTTGAGCTGGATGTTATATTTGACCAGCCTATTATGTCTTCCCAATGTGTTTTATGTTTAAAAGTCAAAACATGATTTGAGCAACAGTGGATCCTGGTTTCTGATATATATAGGCAGTCGCCCAGGGCAGCAGCGTTCTCTGGGGCGACACATGGCACTACGTGTGTAGACAGCTCTCAGACGCGTGCTCCATATTCAGGGAAGTTTCATGGGATTGCACTTTCTCTCAATTCTGCATACATCTGCCAGGGGAAATGTTGAGTAATGTTTCTCTGAGCCACCATCAAAATCAGTTTGACCATAACAAATCTATTTACCTGCTAAAAGTTCCAATATAAGGGATTATAATGCTATACACTACAGTTCAAGTGAATTAATTTATGTCAATTTTAATCAATTTAAACTAAAATAATTTAAATGTTATGCTTTAAAATATAATTTACTCCTGTGATGTAAACCTGAATCTTCAGCATCATTACTTTAGTCTCATGATCCTTTTGAAATCATTCTAATAAGCTGTTTTATCATAAGTGTTGGAAGCAGTTGTGTTGCTTAATATTTATGTATATATTTATTTGTTTGTTTGTTTGTTTGTCGGGAACCTTTGAATTTTTTTTCAGGATTCTTTGATGAATAAAAATTTACATAGAACAGAATTAATTCAAAATAGAATTATTTTGTAATACACACTAACATTTAAAAGTTTGTGGTCATTTTTTTTTCTTCTTTTCAAAGAAATTAATATTTGTATTCAGCAAGAATGTGTTCAATTGATTTAAAAAGTGATGCAAAAGTAAACACTCATATTGCTAAAAAATATTTAAATTTTAAATAAATGTATATAAAAACAAAATTAAAAAAAGAATCCCTCTTGCCTGAAGACGTCATGGACTGAAACGTTGTTTGTTAATAAATATTTTGATACATTTTGCAAGTAAGGATAGTGTGCGGGATTCATTCTTTTGTTTTATTGAAGTTGGACTTTTTTGTATTTTTTTCTATGCACCTATCAATGAGTTATAGTTGTGTGAAGGTGCATGATGATTGAATAAATGTATATGAACATAGGACACAGTTATATTAAACTGTAATTCTATTTCACAATATTACTGTTTTTTTCAGTATTTTTGATCAAATGAATGCAGCCTCTGTAAGCATAAGAGACTTCTTTAAAAAATAGGTATAATCATTTATATATATATATATATTATTTCAGAATATTACAGTTTTACTGCATTTTCAATCAAATAAAAGCAGCCATGAGCCTTTCAAAAACATCAAAAAACTTTACCTTAAAATGATAGTGCACTGTATTCGCTCACATGTATGACTCTGCTAGAATTTCCTAAATCTTGCATCAAGAACTATTAAATGTTAGAAATAAAAATACATATTAAGCTGAAAACTCCTAAAGAGCTTGATTGTTGATTGTTGTGATTGGTCCCTCACCGTGTGCTAATCTAATTTGGCTCGATTTTCATAACCATAAGATGGCTGCTAGAGCAAAAGTTTACTTCTTGCCATCTGGGCTGACCCACTTTCCTGCACAGATCTGCATCGCCCCAAGTTCCCAGGCCTCTGACCTGACCCCTGATCTTTGCCCTGTGACCCCAAGCAGAGACAGGGGGTGTAACTGGACACTCACTATTACACAGCGGCTGATTAGAGCAGGGCCCGGAGAGCACAGGTATGGCCTTTCACCCGCTAATGAAATTAGCGCTTAGCAGATAATATTCAGGGTCAGCGAAAAAGGTCAAGCGTGAAGAAGAGAAGCACTTATTACCAGTCAAGGGTGCCGAGGTCTTGAGGAAATAAGGAGAGATAAGGGTAATCTACACATTGCTAATAAGGAACAGACAAGTGGCTCGGACAATGAAGGTCCTTCTGACTAGTAGCCTGGTTACAGCCGTTTCATTACTGTTGTGTGTCTGCAGCACCATAATAAGAAGTTCTTGGCTGGAATCCTGGTTTGAACCCCAACATCCAAAACAACACACACAAGTAAACACAAAATGATTGACAGGTATATAGTGTTTCTGATTGGCTAACTGCGGAGCTGCCAACATACCTTAGTCTTTACTTGCTGTATAGGTGTGATTCTTCACAGTGGTGAGCAGTAACTAAATGCAGTGATGATCACAATGTACGGCATGAGCAACACTGTAAAGAGATCTGTGATAATCAAACATGCTCTCTGCTACCTCACTCTGAAATCACTGAAAGCTTCATTCAGTTCAGTTCAGTTATGTTGAATGCACACATCTAGTATTTTTAGAATCTTAAGTATATTTTAAAATAATGTACTCACAAACAATTTAATATTAATTAAATGAAAAGACACTTTAATTAAATTACACAAATTAATTAATACATGCAAAAATGTAACATTAAAATATGAAATAAAAACATAATAAAACATGAATTATACTTTTTTTATAGACCTTTTCTCTTAGTTTCTTTTTTGCCACTAAATATGAAATGCAAGTTTGTAATTATAATTTAGCATTTACAGTGCTCAGCGTAAATGAGTACACCCCCTTTGAAAAGTAACATTTTAAACAATATCTCAATGAACACAAAAACATTTTCCAAAATGTTGACAAGACTAAGTTTTATATAACATCTGTTTAACTTATAACATGAAAGTAAGGTTAATAATATAACTTAGAGAAATACATTTTCAGTTTTACTCAAATTAGGGTGATGCAAAAATGAGTACACC
Organism: Gymnocypris eckloni scoliostomus; assembly: GCA_027564155.1. Classification (NCBI taxonomy): domain Eukaryota; kingdom Metazoa; phylum Chordata; class Actinopteri; order Cypriniformes; family Cyprinidae; genus Gymnocypris; species Gymnocypris eckloni. The sequence goes on along the minus strand of CM050421.1, from coordinate 20,458,546 downwards.
CCACTGAAAGTCTCTGGAGCAAAGCTACATTTTGGACTACAAATGTCTAATCTAACAAGAATTCAACCACAGGTGAGTCTAATAATTCATAACACAGGTGACAGTTGACTATAAAAGGGTGTTACTTAAAGAAAACCCCTTCCCATTTCATGCTGTCAGCAATGGCACCGCATTGAATAGAAATGTCACAAGACCTGAGAAAGAAAAGAATTTCTTTACACAAGAAAGGTGAAGGCTACAAGAAGATCAGCAAAGCTTTACTTATCAGTCAGAATACTGTAGCAAAAGTGGTACAAACACTTAAAAAAGATGGAACTGCAACCATCTCACAGAGATGTCCAGGTCGTCCACGGAAGTTAACACCTCGTCAGAAAAGTCTTCTGATGAGAAGGGTTGAAGAAAATCGGCATGCAAGTTCACTGCAGTTATCTAAAGAAGTAGAAAGCCAAACTGGGATGATTATTTCCCGTGACACAATACGGCGTACACTGCAGAGGAATGGCATGCATGGGTGCCGTCCACGAAAGAAGCCTCTCCTAAAGTCCAGGCACAAAAAAGCTCGCCTAGAGTTTGCCAGGGCCCATACTGACAAAGATGAAGACTACTGGGACTCTATCCTCTGGAGTGATGAGACCAAGATAAATGTTTTTGGAACTGATGGCTTCAAAACTGTATGGCGTCGCAAAGGTGAGGAATACAAAGAAAAATGCATGGTGCCTACAGTGAAACATGGTGGTGGCAGTGTCCTTATGTGGGGCTGCATGAGTGCTCCTGGTGTCGGGGAGCTGCATTTCATTGATGGCATCATGAATTCACAAATGTACTGCTCTATACTGAAAGAGAAGATGCTACCATCACTCTGTGCCCTTGGTCGTCGTGCACTTTTCCAACATGACAATGATCCTAAACACACATCTAAGGCCACTGTTGGATTTCTGAAGAAGAACAGGTTGAAAGTGATTCAGTGGCCAAGTATGTCTCCTGATCTGAACCCAATCGAACACCTATGGGGAATTCTGAAGAGACAAGTTGAGCATCACTCTCCATCCAGCATCCAATCTCTAAAAGAGGTCATTCTTGAAGAAAGGAAAAAGATAGATCTGGCAAAATGTCGCCAACTTGTTAATTCCATGCCTAGAAGACTTTGTGCTGTCATTAAAAATCATGGAGGCCATACAAAGTACTAGATTTAGTAGTTTTTGTTGTGGGGTGTACTCATTTGTGCATCACCCTAATTTGAGTAAAACTGAAAAATGTGTAATCTAAGTTATATTATTAACCTTACTTTCATGTTATAAGTTAAACAGATGTTATATAAAACTTAGTCTTGTCAACATTTTGGAAATGGTTTTTGTGTTCACTGAGATATTGTTTAAAATTTTACTTTTCAAAGGGGGTGCACTCATTTATGCTGAGCACTGTATATCTCAGAATTCAGACTTTTTTCTTGCTATTATAAAAATAAATTGAGAAAATGTTCAATAATAATGACATAATGTGAGAAAAAAGTCTGAATTGTTAGATAAAAAGCTGCAATTATTATCATAATTATCATTTAATATTATTATTATTTTTCTAATCATGGGGTGCAAATAAAGTTTACCATATAATTACTTAAAGAGACCATAATTCCCTGACTGTTTCTTAATACACACCTTTAAAAAGTGGGTCCAAATGGGACTTAAATTTGCCCCCCGCCCCCAAAAACTACAACTAAAATAAAATTCAGCTAACTGCATTCAGTATAATACGCTAGGCTAGAATATAAAGCTAGAATGCAATTTTATTTAATTGCATTAACATTAAATGAAGTATCCAAAAACAAGACATTCAGTTCACAGTTAAGGATATTTTTTTAAAGTATATAATTTCTATATCCTACGACATGACATTTTTATCCTCTTGTTATTATTATTTCATACTATTTTTATCATAATTCTACCCTATTATATTAAGTCAAATGGAAATGAAATCAATTACAACATTTTTAAAGAAAGCAAAATTCAGTCTTTCAGAGATTTAAAAAAAAACAGATTGGTCTCAATGTTGGAAAGTACTACATTAGTTTGTTCTGAAATTTCCTTTGGTTGTGACCTTAACAGCTGCTTGGCCGAAGTGCTGCGGTTTCAGTTCATGCCAATAGTCTTGAGGAAAGGTAAAAGCTGGAGTATTGGATGGCTTTCATCTTTCATACTGTGATTGTTATTTCATGAGCTCATCTCTCAACACTGGACTTTTGAGTCAACAAGGATGTATGTGTGACGCTGAGGCCTCTTGCAGTACTGGGTCATGACTCATGAGTCAGTTTTATGACACCCAGGACTCCTCTACAAGCTCTTGTAGACATGTCTGTTCCATAAACCTGCTCCCGGGGGCTCTGACTAACATCCTGCAGAGATAAACAACTGCCACCCTGAGCCAGGCGTCAGTCCTGAGAGCATGCTCAGTCTAGCTCTTGACACTGCTGATTCAGCAGCTTAGCCATGTAGATAAGAGCTGCCTAATCTCTGAGTGCCTGTGTTTGACAGCATGTCACTCAGAAAGAGTTTGTGGTGTTGTGACTGCAAAGCAGTTTAATGTTTAGGAGTCTGTCTGACTGACGGCTACACTTTTTGGTAAGTATGCGAATATGCATCAGACTGAATGAATGTGTTTTCTAGATGTTTCAGAGCTTTAGAGAATAAAACGAGATGCACATCTTCTATTACTCTTGATTCTATTAGGAAGAACTGTCATACACAAATGGATAAAAATGTGATGGATTAAATAATTGTTTGAGTGGAAAATTCTTAGTGCTACTGAGAAGGACTATTCCTGTATTAAAATAAATATATTAAATCATCAAATATATTTCTGTCAGGACCACTATCGTCAAATGATAGACACTTAGCATACAGTTTGGTTTGGTGGTATGGTTCTGTTCTGGGCAAAAACTCTGCCCATCCATGTAGCCCCTCATGAATGAGCAGAGAGAACAGCAATAATAACCCCCCAGGTTTAACAGAAAAGAACTGTTCATCATTAATGTCATTAATGTACTTAATTATATTTAGTGTAACATATTACTCTGATTCAACAGGATGGAATATCAGAAGCCAAGTCCTGACTGTGGCGAAAGGAGGAGCTGGGGATGGAGGAAGGTAATTTGCTTCCGAGCAAGCAAGCTGCTGAATAATACTTTATAGCGCTTATGTAGGGATGCCGTCATAGGTGTCATATTCATATAGTTAGATGTGATCAGCTGAGAGTCAGCTGATGCCAGCTTGACTCACGTGACCTGCCAGAACTAACTCTATACTTGATATCTCTTTTTAGCTCTGTTCAGACAGGGACTAATTTTTCCTGAGGAGCTCGGGTAAATTCAGATTTGTTTTTATGTCTGTTTTTCTTGTATGACCATAAAATAAGGAGCGACTTACTTAGAAAACTATTTGAATATTATACAGTATGTTCACAGCATTTCTCATTTATTTTAAATATTGTTGTATACTGTAACTAAAGCTACATTTCTGCACCTATTTGACCAACTTTCTGGGTAAAAAAAATAAATAAATAAAATACCTTGGTTGGTGTTTCGAATTAGTGAAGATTCAAGAGAAGGAGAGAGGAACTGCTCAAAATGATCACTGTAATAGAAGCATCTATTCTCACCTTAATTAATGTCTTTCCTTAAAAGATACATTGTGGTCGTGCTGTGGAAAAGGTGACAGTGTGCTGATATGAACATGCAGGGGGCTTAAGTGCTTGTGGGGTCCCAGGTTTGGGTTCGGCCTGTGTCACATTACGGTCCCATTCCTGCTCTCTCCCTCTGTAATTTGCTGTCAGTTCTCTGCTGTCATAAAGACAATAAGCCAATAAACCATTGAAAGCCCGCTGAAAAAAAAACTACAGTATTTTTCTATTATAAATTAATAGAATTTTTGATAAACAATCAGTGATCAAAATGACCGTATTCATCTGTGCAGAAAGACATCTGTGCATTATATTTCAACCACAGATGGTGATAGAGGGCCCAAAATTAATATTGCATCTTTGAAGGCCCCTGTCACAGTCGTGTTGTATAGGAAGGACACCGGAGACTTCAGGTAAGATGAATAGCTTTTACTGAACTCAATACAGGCAACACAACGTAATAGATGAGTTAACGGACAAAGACTCAGGGGAAACTCAGGGCTTATAAACACATAACGTAATCAGGGGAAACAGCCCAAGGCCGTGGGCCATGGTGGGTAGCCCCCCCAAAACATTTTATTGGGGGGATTGCTGCTCGGGGGGCGCTCTGGAAGTGCAGAAGGCGAGCTGGACAGGACCAGCGGAGGCCCAGGTGAGCTGGACGGGACCAGCTGAGGCAAAGGTGAGCTGGAAGGGACCAGCGGAGGCCAGACCGGATGACTCTCGTGGGCGATCTATGGCGGCTAAGGTCCTCCGCGAACGGCAGACCAGGATGAGCTGCGGGCGGCGGCGGCGCTCCTCCGCAGACAGCGGCAGCCTTCCCGCAAACGGCGGTGAATTTCATCTTGTATGGTCCGTTAATCTGTCACAGTTGTGTCGTGTAGGAAGGACACCGGAGACTTCAGGTAAGATGAATAGTTTTTACTGAACTCAATACAGGCAACATAACGTAATAGATGAGTTAACGGAAAAAGACTCAGGGGAAACTCAGGGCTTATAAACACATAACATAATCAGGGGAAACAGCAACAGGTGAGGAGTAGGCTAATCAAACACAGACGGGGATTAATTAACTAATGACAGAAAACAGGAAGGACCATATATGGGTGTGGAAACACAAGGAAGAGGAAGACAAAGTCTGACAGCCCCTATATCAAAGTCCCTTTTACCCTTTCGCACGTGAGTTTAAAATATTCTAACTGAGCCCCCAGCGTGAGTTTTTTAGGCGACCATTATTTTAGAATGTATCGCCTTACTGTGCGTTCTCACACCGGACACGGCGAGAGCATACAAAAACGTCGCCCTGTCCGCCCTGCCAGCAATGCTGTAAAAAGATTTGTGGAAGCTCTGACGCTGTGACGTAGATCGTATGCTTGTCTTGTATTTAAAGGGGCCACAAAGCAAACAAGCTTGTTGATCTTGTGTAGACTGACCACAAGTAGGGTATAAGTTAACCTCATGAAATATTTTAAATGTGAAAGTGAGAAATTGATTGATGTAAAGAACTTTATTGTAGTTACATGTTTGCTAACTAAATAAACCAATTAAAAGCCATTTGTGTGGTGTGGATTTGTGTTCATGGTTAAGTGCTAGTCTAATTTCAACATTATAGGAGACATTTACTAGCCTCTGTATTGTTTTGAGCAAATTAATTGAATTCCCGCTGTACGCAAACAGGGACACATCATATATGACCGGGAAACCCGATCCAGTAATTATTAACTTCTCCTCCATTTTGCTTGGGAACTAATGTGGTCGGAACCAAAGTTTACGGGCTGCGTTCTCTGGAATCCTTTCAAGCGGAGGACTTCTACATTCTGATTGGTTGCTGCCCAACCGCGTCATAGCTCATTACCATAAAGTTGACCTGATTTCAACTCTCCTTGACGCTCTCATCGTCCAAAATGCGCCGCGCCGCGCCACTCTCACCAGAGCTCGCCGCCGGCTCTCATTGAAAATGAATGACTTCCGGCCACTTTGACGCTCTCGCAGCTCCAGTGTGAACTGTTATTGTTTCCATGGCGACGCGTCATGCTTGTCATGTGATACAACGCATGCAGCCACATAGCTGCCAGACATAGTATGACATGTAGATCGCTTTTATTTCGTTTTTCCTTTTTTATTCTAAATATTCACAAACATGCTCACTATATTACGAAATATCTGATATTCCGATTCTGAAATATGTGTAAGTAAATGTATTTGTTAGTTTAAACACTTTTATAATGACCATGTTGATTAATCTATACCGGCTAATGGGCACCATGTTAGTTTGCGCTGAATCCTAGCTGTGGGATAAATAACACCTAAATTCATCCTCTCCTCCCAAATCACATTAAATTAAGTCTCCGGTAAACTGGGAGAAGAGCAGAGTAATATTTATAGTTACCTACACAATCTGTATATGATATCAATAAAACATGTTATATTTGTAATGATCATTATTGCCGTTTCCATAGGAATCAGCATATATTTTATAAACTATAAATGTATGATTTTGCTAGTAGGCCTACTTATGTGTATTTAGATGTCTGAAACCTAAAATAAGCATTATATGGTTGAAAACACTGAATATTTGTGATAATATGACACATGCTCAGCGCGTCCGATCTGGTTCAGCGCCAGCCAAAGCATGAAAGCAGATTTGAATTCAGCAGTTGATGACGTGATGCACTGAACGTTCTAATCACACCAGTGTGATTGTACGCTTCAGGGACCAGCCAAGACTGATCACACCGGGGCAGTGGTGGTCAGTAACGAAGTACAACTACTTTGTTACTGTACGTAAGTAAATTTTTCAAGTATCTGTACTTTACTGGAGTAGTTTTATTTTGAGTAACTTTTACTTTTACTTCACTACATTCCAAAGCATCTGATCGTACTTTTTACTTCACTACATTTCATAAAACATATCGTTACTCCTTATAATACATCACGTGCTCCGAGACGCAGAAGCGGTGTCTGATTCATGAACAAACTGATTATTTTCAATGAACCTCTTCAATCGGTTCGCAAATCGCAACAAACGATTCATTCACGAAATTGCAATGATCCGATTGCAGCTGTTCTCGAGTCGAAAGCTCACTGATTCAGATGATCCGTTTAGAGCGAGTCTTCAGCGAACTGAACTCACAAGTAAAGAACCGGGAGATCTTGTGAGCGCGCGCTACTGATGCTGTGAAAAGTAAGCAATGTCGAATTTTAGGATTAATTATTGTAACTGAAAGTAATATTTAGGTCAAAACTGTCAGTTGTTTGTGAACTAAATCTGCTGTAAAGGGTGATCTATTTAAGCCCACTGAAATGCTTGAATGCAGACAGATCAACATCAGTGACTCTAACGTTATGTTTTAGGTCAAAAAACAAAACATTAAAATAACACCGATTAAATAAAATAACTCATGCACGTTCATATTCCCCGCTGCTGTAACGTTAGCAGTTTTATTAAAATGCTATGCGTTTAGACCTATGTGACGTCTGTTTTTATATTGTTTATCAACAGTATACATTTTTATATTGTTTAGATCAACTAGCCGAGTAAGTTAGACAGATATGAATGTTTATTAATAACCATACTGAAAATAAGTAAATATTGTTAGCTGATGCTAACTGTCTAGCTAACAAGCTTGCTGGTGCTAAGTTGAGGAAATGTTTAGATATAAAGTCCAAATATCTTTATTCAGCCACCTAGATAGATTCCATCTGAGGGAAAAAGAAAGGATGTGATGTTCAGAACATAGTAACTACAGTAATTATCAGAGTGGGAAGTGATGCCCTCTGGGGCATTTGGCCAGGGTGTTTTACACCACAGACAAGGTTTGAGAAGAAAAAACATTATGAAAATATAATTAGATTTTCCTTAAAATGTTCTTCCTAATTTCAGGCCTAATTCTCATGTCATATATAACTGACGTTCTGCAAAACAACAAGTTCTAAAACACTTTGTTCTTACTGGTGAAGATTAGATGGTGAAATCTGTTTTCTCTCAGGTACATGGCAGTGCAAGCTTCACAGTGAACATTACTACATCACTCTCATCAACGTAGTCCATATCAACAATATATATATCTTGACTCTATAGTGGTTATTTTGGGAAAAACCCAGGTATTTTGGGCAGTAGGATTATAAAAATATGTGCTAATATAAAATTAAATAAAGTAGTCTATATAAAATTGCAAATTAAATCTGTCTATCAGTACTTTTTTACTTAAGTACATAAAAAATTGAGTACTTTTGAACATTCACTCGAGTAAAATTGAAAAAGCAGTACTTTTACTTTTACTGGAGTAATATTTTATTATACCTATCTGTACTTTTACTCAAGTACTTGATCTGTAAACTTTGCCCACCACTGCACCGGGGTGATCGTACACGTCAAAGCGTTTAGGGGCAGTTCACTTAAAAAATGAAAACTCTGGAATTAATTACTCATCCTCATGTCGTTCCAAACCTGTAAGTCCTTTTTTCATCTTCGGAACACAAATTAAGATATTTTTGATAAAATCTGAGAGCTTTCTGGCCCCTAATAGACTTAAACGCAACTAACCACAACTAACGCCAGCTTCTGTATCTGAAGCAGTACATGCATGCATCGTGATACTCTCCTGAACGTGTTCCGAAGAAAAGTAGTTGTTGAATAAAATCATTATTTTAGTTTTCTTCACGCACAATAAAAATTCTCGTAGCTTCATAAAATGATGGTTGAACCACTGATGTCACATGGACTATTTTATCGATGTCCTTAATACATTCCTGTGCCTTGAATCTGTCAGTTGCATTGTGTGGGTCAGAAAGCTCTCGGATTTGATCAAAAATATCTTAATTTGTGTTCCGAAGATGAATGAAGCTGTTACCGGTTTGGAACGACATGGGGCTGAGTAATTAATGGAATCATTTTTATTTTTAAGTTTCATTTTTAACATCACCAATGAAATCAGACAACAACTGTTCCATACATTTTATTGATTATACTCAAAAAGCGTTTTAAAAAGCGTATTTTTCAGGCTAGACCAGCTAATTCACATGTGCAGTCCTAAGCGCATGTCTCAGGACACCAAGGTCTCAGGTTACAGCTGTGTCTTATTTCAGAGGCTCTGAAATGACATGCAGCTTATAGCAACCGGAGCTTCTAACGGCAGCTGCAGTGATGCGATGACTTTACCAATTAACGATTGGCTCTTTTATTTAGAAGGCGGGACTATTCTGCCATATTGCGTATTGCACTTTCTCCCATTTATAAGAAATATGAGTGCTCTGTCTTTATATATCTAAAGTCTTTGAAATCGAAGAATGACCTGGTGTGAACACAATCAGTCCAAAATCAAGTATGGAGTTCATTTCGGGAGAAACAGCTCTGCAAATCACACTTTCTAGAAAGAGTTTGCTTTGGCTGGTAAACACATTTGAGCTGCCATTGGTCTGTGACATTTACACAAGAGGTAGGTGAAAGGAATCATCTTCAGTTAATTTCTTCTGTTTACTCTGTAGAAAAAAAAAAGCTGGAAAAGAATAAAAAATAACTTCATATCAGTTCACCCAAAAAATTAAATTATCATTATTTTCTTGCACTTATGTTGTTTCAAAAAGTATATATTTTGAAGCCTGTTAGTAGCCAGACAGTTTTGGTTACCATTGAATTTCACTGTGTGGACAAAAAAAAATAATACAAAAAATCATATTATCAAAGAAACTCACACAGGTTTGGAAATGGGAGAAAATGCTTAAAATACATTTTCATTTGTGGGTGAACTATCCCTTTAAAAATTACACATAATGTTCTAATTACATAATTATTCACATGCATAGCACATTATCTGCCATAATGTCAACATTCAGACAACAGACATTGCCATCTTTGTAATTACAGAGATTCAAACCGCATCAAAATCAGTAAATGACATCACAAACATCCATGTTAATAATGGTTTAGACTAGAGAACTAATCCCGTCTGAATGGAGCTTTTGTCCCACACACACACACACAGAACATTTGAGCAGATGATAATAAATAACACAGATAATATTGGTACATAATGAAAGCCTTGGCCAGTCATAGTTTAATCTCTGCCCCGCAGGGTTTTATGGAAAAACATTGCTGGACCCACTGCAGGTGGGAACAGTCAAATCCAGAAGCGCTCTAATTTAAGCATGTATCTTTAATTGTTCAGCACATGACATTTGACCTCATAAACGACTTGCAGTCATTTGGAGAGTCAACAAAACCAGGAACTTATTGAAGGAAAAAAATGGACCTTTGCTCCTTTCCATACAATGGAGCATATAGTGAGCAGGGTCTAGTTGAACCAGTAACAACATAGCACTAAATATTCAAACACTGCACCATTAAGTATAGTTGAAACCATGCTATGTATACCCTAAGTAGTTACAAAAGCATTCAACCAGTAGGAATACAATAGCGGTCATCTTTTGTCACTATGTTATGTATAGCTAAAATAAATACAATGAAATAAATAAATAGCTTTCACTAAATATTAGGTGTCTAAAAAAACAATACAGAAATAAATACAGAAAAGTGAGCTATAGGGTAGTTTCAGATGTAACTACAGAAAATTAATTGTAAACGTAATTACAGGAACGCATTTTTAGATAAGTACAATGTAAAAATACATATGTACACAAAAAGTGTATTGTATTAAATTATTAATCAAAATGTATGTAGCCTACATAGTTAAAGAAATGTAATATAAAGTGGGTCCAAATAAAATACAATAAAAATGAAATTTCTTATTGATGGTTGTGTTAGTGATACAACTACTAATGTAAAGCAGGCAAACAGAGAGTTTAATTTCCTTTTTTACATAAAACAAAAACCTCCCAAACTGGCAAGCAGACTGTCACGGTGCACACAGTGGGGAGGAACGAGGAAAACGAAGACGAGTATAAACTCAAATCAACAGTCTTTAATAAATCCAAAAGGGCAAGACAAGGCAAGGCTGAGACAGACAGGAACATGGGGGTTGTAACGAGTAGATCAGACAACATTAACTAAAAAGACAGCAATGTAAATACACAGGATAATCACCAACATAATAAAACACAGCTGGGACATAATTAACTAATAATGACACTAGAGGAGGACAGGAAACAAACCAAATAAGGACACAAGAGGGTAACACATGATACACATGACACATGACTGACATAACCCCCTCCCCCACCCTCCTCCCAGAAGGCGCAACCCACGCCGTAGCAGTACCACCGTGGAGGGGGGGTGGGCGTGATGGAACAGATAGTTCGGAAGTGGTCCTTGTGGCTGTGGCCTCCTCCCTCGGGGCGGCCACTACAGCAGGAGCTCTACTAACCCCCGGCAAAAAAAATCCATGGGGCAGTCTAGGGGGTATCAGGAGTCCCCCGGGGCTAAACACACACGAACAGGACAATCCACAGGAACAGGAGCCCAATATGGGCTAGGCTCGTAATCTGAGACTTCTCTCTGTGTTGTCTCAGGAACTGCCTCCATCTCTGCGACAGGAGGAGCTAGGGCTAGGGAATGGCCTTCGCGGCCATAACTAGAGAAGCCGCCTGCCCCAGACGAGTCTTCATGGTCAAGACAAGACCGACATGACAAGGTAGATTAAAACGTTCCTATGGACACGACAAGATTTTAAAAACATGTCTCCAGGGGACATGACACTCCACTCCTACAGCCTGGAAACAGGGGAACTAAATGCACCGTCACTGAAGTGAGCCACAGCTGGCAGGCTTGATGTCGCAGCAGCCAGTGGGCTTAACTTTAGATCAGCTGGCGGGCTTGAGTCTTATAGTAGCTAAACACTGTGTATAGTTTACATAAATGTATTCATGATTTTATATATATATATATATATATATATATATATATATATTAGTGGTGGGCCGTTATCGGCGTTAACGTGCTGCGTTAACGTGAGACTCTTATCGGCGATAAAAAAAATATCGCCGTTAATCTATTCTCAAAGTTGGGTTGGGAGCTGGGTCTATACTACGCAAGCTATGATGACTTTCACCCTGATATTTTAGCGCGGATGTATACCTAGCCGAATTGCACTGTAGGGGCGAGAACGCAGTCTTCGAACTAGAGGCTCGCAGTCCGTGATGGACAGATTGTTAACGGCTGGTCTATGTGGTAATACAATCGGGCAGGACATCCAAACGCTCACCTATCATTCATCAACCTCAAATATGGCTTTTCATCTGAAAGATGTATGTAGTAGCAACTTTACATGGCCGCTCAATATGATGTTAACCTAGAGAAATGTGCGCTATTGAAGTGTTTGTGTGGAAGCGCGTTTGCTGCAGGACAGGCTCCAGTGCGCTCACTTGCTCTTAAAATCTCCATCATTTTTGGTCATACAGATAAAAGTAGCCTAATACATCTTTCGAATCTGTAAAGACTCTACATTTATTTGTGTGCACTCAGAATAACAACGCAACGTTGCGCTTTTAAGCAAACATGATGCGCTTTAGGTCTCATCTGAACTTGAGCGAGAAACTTCGAAACTCGAATATATCTAAAAATACAGTACATAGAAAAATATATCTATAGAGAGTGAAATGTCAAAAAAAAAAAAAGAAGACGTGTGTGTTAGCATGGATGATTTACATGAAATTTAATCTGTGCAACACTGTGCATAAGATGGCTTTCAGTTCAATATAATAACAAAAAACGACATTTTGGGTTTTTATTCAACTAATAAGGTGGGTACGCTGTGATCTGTACTATATTTTTACTGTAATTGACAGTTATCGGCAAAAAAAAAAAAAGAAAAAAACAAGGGAGTGGGAGGGAATGGGAGTCATTCTTCCGGGAGTGGAACGGGATTTTCCTCCAGTTTTTTCGTGGGATTGGGACGGGAAGAGATTAAAGTTTGTGATGCATTTTGGAAACAGGAGATGAGCCCCTGGTCTAATGCGCCACCTGGCTTGAGAAACCCGTTCTCAAAGACTTACTTTTAGTCATTATTTGGGTAGCACACATATTCTGAATGCCTTCGGCAGAATTCAAAGAATTCTAGATTAAGAATTCTAGATTAATCTAGATTAATTCCAAGATTAATCTAGATTAAAAAAATTAATCTATGCCCACCTCTAATATATATATATATATACATACACTCACTGGCCACTTTATTAGGTACACCTTGCTAGTACTGGGTTGGACCCCCTTTTGCCTTCAGAACTGCCTTAATTCTTCGTGGCATAGATTCAACAAGGTGTTGGAAACATTCCTTAGAGATTTTGGTCCATATTGACATGATAGCACCACGCAGTTGCTGCAGATTTGTCGGCTGCACATCCATGATGCGAATCTCCTTTTCCACAACATCGCAAAGGTGCTCTATTGGATTGATATCTGGTGACTGTGGAGGCCATTTGAGTAAAGTAAACTCATTGTCAAGTTCAAGAAACCAGTCTGAGATGATTTGAGCTTTGTGACATGGTGCATTATCCATCAGAAGATGGGTACACTGTAGTCATAAAGGGATGGACATGATCAGCAACAATACTCAGTTAGGCTGTGGCCTTTAAACAATGCTCAATTGGTACTAAGGGGCCCAAAGTATGCCAAGAAAATATCCCCCACACCATTACACTGAACTGTAGAGACAAGGCAGGATGGATCCATGCTTTCATGTTCTTTACGCCAAAGTCTGAACCTACCATTTGAATGCCGCAGCAGAGATCGACACTTATCAGACCAGGCAACATTTTTCCAATCTTCTATTGTCCAATTTTGGGGAGCCTGTGCGATTTTTAGCCTCCGTTATCGGTTCTTAGCTGACAGGAGCGGCACCCATTTTGATCTTCTGCTGCTGTAGCCCATCTGCTTCAGGGTTTGACGTGTTGTGCGTTTAGAGATGGTATTCTGCATACCTTGGTTGTGGCGGGTGGTTATTTGAGTTACTGTTGCCTCTATCATCTCTAATCAGTCTGCCCATTCTCCTCTGACCTCTGACATCAACAAGGCATTTTCGTCCACACAAATGCCGCTCACTGGATATTTTCTCTTTTTCGGACCATTCTCTGTAAATCATAGAGATGGTTGTGCGTGAAAATCTCAGTAGATCAGCAGTTTTTTAAATACTCAGACCAGCCCATCTGGCACCAACCGCCATTCCACGTTCAAAATCACTTAAATCCGCTTTCTTCCCCATCCTGATGCTCGGTTTGAACTTCAGCAAGTCGTCTTCACCAAATTTAGAGGCCTAAATGCGTTGAGTTGCTTCCATGTGATTGGCTGATTAGCAATTTGTGTTACCAACCAATTGAACAGGTGTACCTAATAAAGTGGCCGGTGAGTGTGTATATATATATATATATATATATAAAACATTGACAGTTTCATTACAGTTTCAAGTGTAGCATGAAATACTCATTTATCTCAATTATCTATCGAAAAGTGGAAGGCGCACCATGACAATTCTTCAAAGTAATTTATTTTGTGTTCTACAGAATAAAATAATGCATACAGGTTTGGAACAACATGAAGTTAAGTAATTGACAACATTTTCAAAATGTTAGTGATGTATCACTTCAAATGTTGTAGGTTGCATAATGTTACACATTACAGAGTAAGATTTTAGGTATGGGAGCTACTGAATTTTCTTCTTTTTATTTTTGCATATTAAGCTTCTTGGCCTTTTGCTGTATGTGCTGTAAACAATAAACTGCAGTGTCCCCAAGTAGCTAGTGCTACACAGACAGTTAAACCACATTCCAGCCTTTAATGGAGCATAACTTGTAGATGTTTAGTGGTCAGTCCGGTCTCAAAGGAGGACATTTCAGTGGATTTGCACATAACTGATATAGGGCCACATCGTGTAGACCCAAAGTCCAAACACTGCTGACACAAGGTGTTTCAAAGCCAACAAAAGATGCTTTCAGGGAGTTATGTAAGCAAAGGCTTCTGACAACTCTTATGAAATATTGTGACTTCAAGTAAACCACGGTTGTGGAGGAGTACTTCAGTTTGAGAAATCGAGGAAAGTTTATATTTATAAGTTGAACAGCACAAAGTCTTTTCCAGGTTTGACTTACCACTTTTGTGTAGTTAAATCATTAAAATATTTGTCAAACGTGCTAACAAATCAACTCAGCAGTGCGCCGTGAGGTGTTTGGCACATATTTGCCTTAGAAGATTCAGTAAAAAACCTCCAGCCTACTGTATTTTCACACGCAGCCCGCAAACTTTACCTGAAATAAAATAATAAAATGTATGTTTCGATGAAAGCAACAATACTAGAGCATCTGCTCTAGCGATTCCTGCTAACACAATTTTTCTTTCAATGGGTGTCAAACTTTATCGGCTGATTTGAAAATTGACAGTGTGTAAAGATGAAAAACAAGTTGGAAAAGATGTCAGTTGCCAAAGAAACCGAGACATGACTGAAAGACACTTTTCTGTGGAGACAGTCTTGTGAAATTAGCAAAATGTCACTCAGAGACTCATTAGCTTGAAGCCGAGGAGATGGAGTTAGTGACTCAAGACACTGTGTGAGAATAACATCTTGTCAAAAGGTTTTATTTTGTGTTTATCTGAGTTTTTTGGGATAACAGTGAAATCAACTGAAAAGCCAGGTGAGTTCCTTTTTGGAGAAGAAGATGAAAAAGTGAATAGCCCTTTTACCTCCTAAGGATATCAATAACCTGTTTGCCAAGTGAACAAGCACTTAAAACAGGATCAATGGAAGATGAGAGTTAAGTCAACAAAGTGGAAACAGACATGAAGACTCCAAAAACGTACCTACTCTCACTTATCTATCTTTCTTGTTCACTGTTTGTTCTTTACTTTGGTTTGTGAGCCAGTGTTTGTACTGCAGACTGAGCACAATACCCTAACGTCCTATCAAAGGCACATTATGCTTTTATGACCCACAAGCACTTTGACAGATTGAATGAATCCTAAACTCCCTGGTCTCTTTTATTCTTATCAGATTCACATCTGGAGTTTTGGAGTCAGCATTTGCCATCTATTACTAAGATAGGACAGTGTTTGGTTACTCACGTTGCATGTCTTTTTGTATGCGCTACCTGTAACAGCTGCTCACTGGGCTATTTGAACAGCATTTCTCCACACTGAAAGGCAGGTTGGTTTGCTGAAAACAGCAAAGGGAGCATAATGCCCTGGCCCAGTCATGAACTCCAGAGCATAATATCTTACCTAGCAGACAATTGACAGGTTTGGTGAGTCAGAGGATGTTAAAAGACACACACTCTGGTTTGGCAGCTGTTATGACACAATACAGCCACACATGAAACAGAATCCGCTCACATCTTATTATTCCCTAATGAAAAGTCCAGCATAGCCCATCACCAGCATAAGTTGTGTCTTGGGGACTGTGGGTGTGCTGGTGTCTCCGTCAGTCTTCTCAACAAGCAAACTTGTTCCAACCTAACAAACTTCTCAAAGGTTGAACATTTTAATTATGTCATCATTTACTCGCCCTCATGATATGCCAAACCTGTATGACTTTTATGACTTGCTTTCTTACGTGTAACACAAGTATTTTATAGATTATAGGCTATTAGTTGGTCTTTTCTGTGCTTTTGAATAAAGTGAGCTTAACTGTGCTCAGTGTGCACTTGTACTGTACTTCAAATCTCAAAAGTATATTATTTTTTTTAGAAAACAATATTTGTAGATAATATACAATCAATAAATAGAAATGCCCCAAATCGTGTAATCATTTACTCTCTCTCATGTCATTCTAAAGCTCTATGAGTTTCTTCCTTATGTTGAATTCAAAAGAAGACATTTTGAAGAATCAAACATTCATTGGTCCCAATTAACTTCCAAAGTAAGAAAATAAATACTATGGAAGTCAATGGGGACCATCAACTCTTTGATTACCAGCATTCTTCAAAATATCTTATTTTGTGTTCAACATTAAAAGGAAACTAATACAGGTTTGGAACGACATGAAGGTGAGTAAATAACGACAACATTTTCATTGGGTGAACTATCACTTTAAGTGTACTTAAGGAGAATAGACCTTCTTGGTTGTTTCTGAACACACATTCACATTTTTTTAAAGGTGCACTTTGCAATAATATCAAATTAAAAGTTTTACTTTAAAGTATGTTTTAAACCGTCATGTTTTAATATTTTTGTTATGCTTTAAAGTACATTTTGACTAACATACTAAAGCACAAATCATCTAATTGATTATAATTTTGACTATAATTTTATCCAATATTACATTTAAAAAAACAACGCTTTAAGTGTACTGAAATGCAACTTCATTACGAATTACAAATATATTTGAACACATGACATGGGTTTCTACAGAAATGACAAAGCATATTTTAGTTTACCATAGTTGCTTGTCACTAGATTTGGCAGTGCATTTTTTAACCATATTTCAGTAAAATGACATATAAAGATTTACTTAACCGGGTCACAAGCACTCTAAAGTATATTTTTCCATAGGAATTTTATAGTATGATACAGCGTACTTTTTAAGAAATTGTGTTAAACAAGCTTTCAAAATGACACTAAAGCACCAATGAAAGTATCATAATCATTATCCAGATTATCTGTTCGCTAAATTCTAAGTCATCTGAAATGTTGTTATGGTGATTTTCCATTTTTTTTAAGCGTAAGCGCTCTAGTCCAAATTCATTATAACTGCATGGAAAAGAGGGACCAGCAAATTCATCAAAATACATCTCTTTGAAATAAAGTCATGCAGGTTTACTGTACTGTATACTGTACATTTACAGGTAAACTGTCTCATTAACCACTACAAAATCCTTGGTCAACCAGCTTTAACTTATTTTCCTGGTGAACAACATGGCCAAGCTTGTACAAACTTGTAACAACCAGCATAAACTAGCCTGAAAATCCATCCAGGTCATTTTGGCTGTATTAACAGTAGGTTAAAGTGAAAAAGAGAGAAGAAAAAGAGAGATAGAGGGGGAGAATGCGACCCATGCTTCACACAATCACCATCAAATTGACATAAAGATCACAAAGACACAAATCACAACTTGGTTTTAACCTTTCCACAAAAACACTGTGCTCTCACCAATGAAAAACATGTTTGGTCTTGCATAAAAAAAGATTAAAAAAAGCAGAAGTACTGATATCAATCTCTACTAGACCCACCACTCCAGCGAGTAGGCAGTGTATAATGGTAAACACACATTTAAATAACCGACTAATGTTACCTAACGGTTACGAGTGCATCCCTAAGGTAAGACCAGCTTTTGTTTCTCACAGAAAGCACGAGGGTGGGTCATCTCTAGTGTCAACTGTCCATTAGCAGGGTGGAGGACAGACAAAAAGAAGTACAGGCGCTTGTGTGCATGTTTCTCAAGCATGTGCTTCTGGGCTACAGCAGGGATATAAAGAGACAGAAGGACTCAGAAACCAATCCAGGCTGCAGGGAGCTGACTCACCCTCTCAAATGGCAGTGGGCTTGGTCTCTCTTGATAACCGAGCCGAAGGAGCTTTGTGAGGCTGTGAGAGGTACAACACATGTCGCTCACCTGATAAGCATTGGGAACTTTACTGCAGGACACAAACACCAGCGAAACTCCTCCTCTCCGCCTGTTCAGTAACCTGACACGAGTTGGACAGGGATAGGTACTCTATTTTAAATGTCACACTGGTGGTTTGCTGATTGTTGTGGTGTTGAACCTCACACTGACGTGTCAGGCCTTCCAAGAATGCACTTCTGCCACTTTTCACCCTAAAGAATTAGAGCATCTGAAAAAAAATATTTGTTCTCAGCCATTTGATTTAATTATCAACATTGTTTCAGCATTTTCTCTGAAAATAAAATAAAATAAAATAGACTCAAATTATACTGCTGAAAGACAGTTAGGACAGTTAGACAGTTATGGAGCTACAACATATAATATGAATCACATAGTTCATTTAATTCAGTCTTGAAATAAGTTTATGATTGAGTTAATTATGAGATCAGGATTTTGATTCTAAACTTTGGCATTGTTACTTTTAAATGTTACATTTTAATTTTAAAAATGCTTGTTAAATGAGTTTTAATGTATGTAATATTGTAAACTATGCTGTATTCATCCAAATAAATTCAAGTTGTCTTATATTTTTTTGTCCATGGGTATCCTTGCTTATTAATAAATGTTCAACTTTTCATTATTACTGTTGCCTCTAGTAATTCTATGTGAGATTTCTAATTTCCAACCCATTTTAAGCCAGCAATGTAGTAATTTTTAAACAATAGTTGAGTTCATTGACACAACCCAGCATATTGTGTCAAACATTTAACCCAACCAGCTGGGTCAAAATAACCCAGCTTGTTTTCTGTCTAATATTTAACCAGCGCTGGTTTGCCAAATAACCTAGAAATGGTTGTTTAAACAAGCATTTAGAAAATCTGAGAAAAGTTATCTTCTGGAGCTCTAGATTAGAGGATACTACAAGTTTTTTCCAAGAGACACATCTGAAGTATCTCAAAAGTAAAATGGTTATTTCCAATTTGTCTCATGGCTGTCTATGAGTGACGATTGAGGTATTATTATCTTTTCTTTAGGTTGGTATAATGGCAAACCTGAAACTTTGAAACTTTGTTGACTTCTGTTCTGAGACTGGTTGTATTTTGTCAAGAGAAACACCTGGGTTTAAAAAGTCTCAATTTGCTCTCTCAATTTGGTCTCATGATTGTATGTTAAAGGGATAGTTCACCCAAAAATGAAGATTATGTAATGTATTACTCACCCTCATGTCATTCCAAACCCGTAAGACATTCGTTCATCTTCTAATCACAAATTAAGATATTTTTGATGAAATCCGAGAGCTTTCTGACATAGCTTCATAAAATAAAATAGTTTTAACGATGTCTTTACTACCTTTCTAGGCTTTGAAACATGTCTGTTGTGGGACTGTCTATGGAGGGTCAGAAAGCTCTCTCATCAAAAATATCTTAATTTGTGAACAAAGGTCTGCGGGTTTGGAACGTTATGAGGTTAAGTAATTAATGAAATAATTTTCATTTTTAGGTGAACTATCCTTTTAAAAAAGAGCTAATTTGTTATCTAGTTTATTACGCTCATGGCTGTTTATGAGAAACAGCTGAGATATTAAATATATCATTTGTCTTTTCTTTAGGTTGGGAGGTTGGCAGATATAAACACAGTTTTGACTACTGAGATCTCTTCTGAAATGCAGAAGATCACTGGAATATTTTTCTCACGAGAAATATCTGAGAAGCAAAATTACTTTAAAAGTCTCTTTTTTTTTACTCTTGATTTAATCTCATTGCTCTCTAGGAGAAACAACCAAGATTAAAGTAATTCATATGTGACTTTTCTTTCCTATGAGAATTACAGAGTGTTTTTGTCCTGTACAGATGAAGTCAAACAACTATGAAGAAGAGACAGAAAAAAGGGTGCATGGGGAGAAAGCAAAAAACACCAGTGTCAATTTTCAATGACAACAGAGTATTTCCTCATGGTTTGTTGTGCTATTGAGGCTCATGTGATTCACACTTAGCAAAAAAAAAGAAAAAGAAAATGCATTAGTACACTAAGCAGGTTGTTTGTTTTATTTTCTGCAACAACAGCACAAAAGTGGTCTGAATCCTGGTGACTATGTGAGCATCATTTTTTTTATTAGTGTTATGTTACACAATTCTGCAACTATGGGCTACAGATGATTTCACAAGTTCAGTTTCTTATCTGCATAAATGTACTATAAACATCAACGTTCATTACCAAACATATGGATAATAGACAAAAAAGTTTACTTTCTTCACTTCTACACATTAGACAGATGAATTTATACTTCAATAAATGTTTCTTGAGCAGCAAATCAGCATATTGGAATGATTTCTGAAGGTTCATGTGACATTGAAGACTAAGTAATGATATTGAAAATTCAGCTTTGGATCACAGGAATAAATTACATCTTAAAATGCATTAAAATAGAAAAAAGTTGTTTTAAATAGAATCAGAATCAGCTTTATTGCCAGGAATGTTTGTTTACACATACAAGGAATATGTTTTCATGACAGAAGCTACTGCAGTGCAACAGAATGACAGTGACAGAACAGAACAAAAACACACAGATAATAAAAAGAATTTAAAATAACAAGTAACATAACAATACACAAATTTAAAATTGTATGTACAGGCATATAACAATGGACAGTTTTGTATGTACAGGTATATTATGTGCAATTGAAGTGTAGACTAAGTTTGTGTGTAAGATAAATAAGTGTAAAAATAGTGTGTGTATCATAATTATTGTCAAGTGTTCATAAGATGGATTGCCTGAGGGAAGAAACTGTTTCTGTGTCTGGTCGTTCTGGTGCTCAGAGCTATGAAGCGTCGACCAGACGGTAACAGTTCAAAGAGGGAGTGTGCTGGGTGTGAGGGGTCCAGAGTGATTTTGCCAGCCCTGTTGCTTACTCTGGAAAAGTACTGTTCTTGGAGACTGGGGAGGGGTGTACTAATGATTCGGGGTGGTGCGGGGGTTCCTCGTGAAGTCCACGATCATCTCCAGTTTTGAGCGTGTTTAGCTCCAGGTTGTTAAGACTGCACCAGACAGACATCTCCTTAATCTCCTGTCTGCAAGCATACTCGTCTCTTTCCTGGAGGATTAGGCCGATCAGTGTGGTATCATCTGCAAACTTCAGGAGCTTAACAGAGGGGTCTTTAGATGACAGACGGAGGTGGGCACAGAGAGCTGAGTTAGTTTGGGCAGGAGGCAGTTTGGAATGATGGTGTTAAAGGCTGAGCGTAAGTCCACAAACAGGATCCTCACATAAGTTCTTGGTCTGTCTAGATGTTTCAGAACATAGTGCAGGCCCATGTTGACTGCATCGTCCACAGACCTGTTTGCTCTGAAGGCAAACTGAAGAGGATCCAGCGAGGGTCCAGCACCAGTTTTTCGAACGACTTCATGACCAGAGATGTTAGAGCCACAGGCCTGTAGTCATTTAGTCCTGATTCTCAATTTATCCAGAATCGTGCAGCTCTAGTTTATATGTTATTATTACTGCATATAATTAATTAAAATCGAAGTTTAATTTCATAAAGTACAAGTTCATTTCAAAATGCAATTTTTTTTGCATTTTGTGTTTTTTCATTTGAATAAAATACTATTTTTCCTTATATATTTCATCATTGAGGATTAAAAAAAATAAGTCTACAAATCTTGTCTCGTTCTCGTGAACTCAGTCTCGTGTCTCGTCTCGTGGGATAAGTGTCTCGTCACACCTCTACAGACTGGTATAACACAGTCTGGGCCTGGTGTTTTTGTTTTTCCTTTTCTGCTTCCGGAAGACCTGGCACACCTCATCGTTGCAGATCTGAATTGCAGGTGTGGGAGAGAGGGGGGTTGCTGGAGGTGTTAATAGTTGTGTGGAGAGGTGTCCAGAGCAGGCTTGGGGTGTTTTACAAATCGTCGGCCAGTTGTTGATTCTCCACAGTGCTGGGAGATGGTGCCTTATAGTTTGTTATTTCTTTCAGACATTTCTACACTGATGCACTTTCACACTGAGTCACTGGAAGAGAATTGGATCCTTAGTTTATCGGAATAATTCCTCTTTGCCACTCTGATCTCGTTTTCCAGTGTGTATTTGGCCTGTTTATGCAAGATTTTATCCCCCTTCCTGTAAGCATCTTCTTTGGCCTGACGGGGCTGTCTGAGTTTTGCAGTAAACCATGGTTTATCGTAGGTTAAATGGGAATATAATCAAAAATATACTCAAGATGGCACCGCTGATGGCAGCCTTCATGGCGTCGTCCTGGTAATAATATTTCCCAATATTACTGCTTTTGCTGTCTTTTGGTCAAATAAATGCAGCCTTGGCAATCATAAGAGACTTCTTTCAAAACTATTAAAAAATTGTACCGACCCCAAGGGCAAACTAAAGAGAATAGAGCCGGCTGTGTATATGACTTGCTGCAGAAGTGTTCACCTCATGTTCATCTGCATATTAAATATATGTAAGGTCAGACTGTGCCTGTCCATTATATATTCTCTATTTACCCATTTATCCTTATCTGACTCCACTCCCACTCTGCCCTGGATGACTTCGATCCAGCTGTTGTTTTGGAAATGCTCACCAGCTCTATGGTTTGGATTGACTGAGAGCGAGAAGGAGCGAGGGAGGGGGTGAAGCACGAAGAAAAGTAATAAAGAGGGAGTTCACTTCAGTTCAGCGTTATTGTTTTTTTGAGACACGAAGCCTCTGTGAGAAAATGAGTCAGCGCTGAAGTGAGTGAGAGGGATAGAGAGAGAAATTGGTGAGAGAGAGCCGAAAAGAGGTGGTGGAAAAGAGAAAGTGGCATTTCAGAAGTGACATATCTGCTGAAGCTGATTGGCACATGCTGTTAGCGGCCGCAATAATGGCCCGCTCTCACTCAGCAAATGTGTAACTGCTCATATTAAAAGCCTTACACCATGGAAAAACTGTTGAGGGCTGACGGTGCAAAAGTTGTCCTCAAGTAATTCTGTAAACATTCACTTCCTCTCATTGCCCTACAGACATTACAAATTAGCGAAAGACCTGAAATATTTTAAGATTACTGAAAGGTCATGGACTTCTAAATATAATTGTATAAATGGAGGAAGCTAAACATGGGGTGTTCACATAGAGATTTATGGCCCTCATTGTTTCTCAGCCTTACAAAAGGGCCGGCCACAGGCCATTCACTGATAGTCTGATGCCAACTGGACTAAAAATGACAAGCACTGGCATAAATCACCAGTTAAAATATGATATCAGATACCAGATCAGGTTTATTTAATTATTTTAGTTGAAAGAAAATATGATCATATTACCCCGATTTTACAGTCTCTGCACTGGCTACCTATTAAGTTCTGTATCAGTTACAACATATTATTACTTACCTATAAGGCCCTAAATGGTTTGGCTCCTGCATACCTAACTAGTCTTCTATCACGCTACAATCCAAACCTCTCCCTAAAGTCGCAAAACTCTGAACTCTTGGCAGTACCTAGGATAGCAAAGTCCACTAAAGGAGGTAGAGCTTTTTCATATTTAGCTCCCAAACTGTGGAATAGCCTTCCTGATATGCAGAGGTGGAAAGTAACGAATTACATTTACTCGCGTTACTGTAATTGAGTAGCTTTTTTGTGTACTTGTACTTTTTTAAGTAATTTTTTTAATCTGTAATTTTACTTTTACTTAAGTATATTTTGTGTGAAGTATTGTACTTCGCTACATTTTAAAACACATTCGTTACTGAGTAAAAAAAATCGCTCCGTGGAAACAACTGCAGCAAATAATGGGCAGAAGAAGAAACTGGCGCTAAAATCACAAGAAAGATGCAGACGGACAAGACAGGCGTTAATGGTGCAGACCCAGCTGAAAACCAGACCCCGTCGTATTCTGCTGAAGTTGAACTCGAAGGAAATGAAGTGAACCCCTGGCCATATTCATGCTCTGTTATGCAGTGTTAGCTGTGTTTGCCTCGGGAGACCGAACTAGCAGCTTATAATATATCGACATCGCCCTTCGCAAGCATGTAGAGATAAGGTAAATACTTACATCGTTGCATTGGTGGTTAAAATGAAGCTTTGACGGTTTAGCAAAAGGTTTTGCACAAATGAGCCAAAAAGACAGTGGTGCAGGGTGTGCAATATCATCTGAGATAATATAGTAATTGTTGTTTTAACGATGTGCGATTTGACATTATCAGTATTTTGCCAAAAACCAAACAAATTACTCTAAACAGTGTGCCGTGAAATCTAGTAACGTTAGATTAGACTAATCCGTATGAGGCGCCGCATAGGATTTAAATCAAACTTCGCTTATCAACACACAAAATACACGTGCATATACACCTATAAACACTCGCATTAATACATTACATACATTAATAATGTGCGAGTGTTTATAGGTGTATATGCATGGAAGTTTATATGTATGTGCGAGTGTTTATAGGTGTATATGCATGGAAGTTTATATGTATGTGCGAGTGTTTATAGGTGTATATGCACGTTAAATCCTAGGCGGCATAAATCCGCGTGCATATGGAGTGCTTTCTTTCACTGCGTGATTCAGTCTGTTAAAATGCATTTAGAATGATCACAAAATTGAAGATATAGAAGCAGAAAATGTATATATTTATATAATTTAATATAGTAAGTCAATATCACATGAAGAATGCCGTTTTTCTCAAAAAAATCACCATGATTACATAGGCCTGTAGTTTTGCTTTTTACAACAGTTCAAAAAACAATAAGTTAATTAAGAGACTTGCGTTTTAGACACCATATTGCCTGTTTTTGCTCTATTTCGACAACAAAAATAATTCCAAACAGCCATCATAGCACAGTTTTGCGTCTCTGACTCTGAGCAATGACGTGTTTTGTTCCTGAATGAATTAACCGTTTAAATGATTCTGTTCAATCGCAATGACTCTCTTATCAGTGACTTGCTGACACCTACTGGTGGTTCTAATTTAACATTTAAAGTATCTTTTTATTTTTGTATTTCAAATGACTATTTAACATTTGTGACCCTGGCCTGGAGCACAAAACCAGTCTTAAGTCGCTGGAGTATATTTGTAGCAATAGCCAACAATACATTGTATGGATCAAAATTATACATTTTTCTTTTATGCCAAAAATCATTAGCATATTAAGTAAAGATCATGTTCCATTAATATATTTTGTAAATTTCCTACTGTAAATATATCAAAACTAAGTGCTTAATTTGAACAACTTTAAAGGAGATTTTCTCAATATTTGGATTGTTTGCTCCCTCAGATTCCAGATTTTCAAATATTGTCCTATCATAACAAACCATACATCAATGGAAATATGATTTATTCAGCTTTCAGATGATGTATAAATCGCAATTTAGGAAAATGGACCCTTATGGTTTTGTGGTTCAGGGTCACATTTTATGTCTTATTTATCAAAACATTATTTCTGCATTTGTAACTGCAGGCTAAATGCATTCATGTCAGTGTGTAAATACATCTATGCCACTTCAGATGAAGCTTCTGCGTTTCCTCTGCATTGCAAAGATTAATTTTGTTGATACTGATTTAATTTGCCTGGTAACAGCCTAAATGTCTTATTATTCTAAAAAACTGATTCCTTTAATTAAAAACACCTAGTTTGAGATTTATAGGCCCATATCCCAGGTGTGTCAAACTCTGGAGGGTGTTACTGGAGGGCCACAGCCCTAAAGAGTTTAGTTCCAACCCTGCTCCATCACACTTACCATGTAGTTTTCAAATAAGCCTAAATGATTAGTTTGGCTGTATCAGATGTGTTTAATTAGGGTAATATCTACAGTGTGTAGGGCTGTGGTCCTCCAGGTACTGAGTTTGACACCTTTGGTCTATCCCATTTTTTCCTCCCTCTCATTGTTAAAATGTAACTAAGTAATTTTTACTCTGAGTAAATTTTAAATGAGCTACTTTTTACTTTTACTTGAGTATATTTTTAGACTGGTACTTTTACTTAAGTAAAATTTCAGTAATGTAATGGTACTTTTACTTGAGTAGAATATTTTTGTACTCTTTCCACCTCTGCACTGATATTTGGGGTTCAGACACTCTCTCGGTTTAAATCTAGATTAAAGACACATCTCTTTAGCTAAGCATTCATATAATGCATCTCACAATCTTGTAGTGCAGTTATATCTGATCAAATGCACATTATTATGCTTGAGCTTGGGTTGAAAAAATATTTTTTACTTGGATGGAACAACAGCTACGCTAATTATGTCTCTATTTGTTTCTCTGTTTCTGCCACGGGCAGGGGTGATTCTAGGATTTTCATTTTAGGGGGGCTCAGCCCCCAATGAGGGTATAATAATAAATAAATAAAAATATTTATAAATAACAATAACGTGATCGTTTTATATAGTATGCGTTCATATGTGTTAAGGGCTTTCGCTGAAGGAAACAGCTGTGGTGTGATGAGTGGTGAATGCAGCGAAAACTTTACAGTAGATTGGAAACCGATTGCTCTCCCATGACTTTTTGTAAACAGTATTTATGACAAAGAACTGCATAGATGTAGATATTATAACAATCTATCGATAAACACACACCTTGTCCTTTCCTCTGCGTCACCGCAGTCTGTGGATTGAAGAACGCGCAGAAAGATGGGGAGGAGCCGAAGTCTGCTGCCGTTTTCATTTGAAATTTAAAGGGGAAGAATCACAAGATTTTTAGGGGGGCTGAGCAGAAATTTAGGGGTGCTAAAGCCCCCCTAAAAATGGCCTAGCGACGCCCTTGGCCACGGGGTAACTAGGAATTACACAAGTTTCAGTCTGGATTCAGTCTGCTTTTCCACAACAGAATAAAATCAAATCAAAAGTAGATTGACCAATCAGTTTTAGTGATTATGCATTTAACTTCAGATGTCAGATATTGTTTATGTTGTTGTTGTTGTTTAATATCAGATCCAACAATAAATGGCTAATGAATACAAGATCACACAAAGACCAGTATTACAACACTGCACTTGAGTGAAAAACTATTCTGTTCACATGCAAAGTAACTTGATTACCTTTTTTTAATGAATTTTATTCAACAGCCATTCATGCTCAAAAGAGAAGTGCTATATACAGTCTCTCACAGAAGTGAGTACAACCCTCACAGGTTTGCAAATATTTTATTATATATATTCATGTGACAACACTGAAGAAATTACACTTTTCTACAATGTAAAGTAGTGAGTGTACAGCTTGTATAAGTGTAAATTTGCTGTCCTCTCAAAATAACTCAACTCACAGCCATGCATGTCTAAACCGCTGGCCAAATTAGGCCCAATTAGCCATTTTCTCTCCCCGGTGTCATGTGACTCGTTAGTGTTACAAGTTCTCAGGTGTGAATGGAGAGTAAGTGTATTCAATTTGGTGTTATCACGCTCACTCTCTCATACTGGTCACTGGAAGTTCAACATGGCACCTCATGACAAAGAACTCTCTGAGGACCTGAATGTTTTTTTTTTGCTCTACATAAAGATGGCGTAGGCTATAAGAAGATTGCCAAGACTCCGAAACTGAGCTGCAGCACGATGGCCAAGACCATACAGTGGTTTAACAGGACAGGGATCAGGGATGTTCTCACAGAATGGCATCTGCATGTATTTTTAAGATCCACAAGTTCAATAAATGTAAGGTTGCAAGTTAAAAATTCGAATTTAATAATTTAATAAAGTTTTAGGTTGCAAACATTAGTTTATAGTTGATTGAGTACAGTTTATTTTGATAATTACATTAACTTCATACTGTGTGTAATGTAAATTGAAGTTTCTGCATTAATTTAATTTCTAATTACATTTTTAAGTTGTAACTACTCAAAATTGTCTTGTTAACTTGGATAGTGGACTTTTAGTTCCCAGCATGCTTTGCATATGACTGGATAATGAGAGTTTAAAGGAGTATCTGGTATGTTGACTTTTTGTGGTTACAATTGTGCTGCAGAGTAGACCACATGAAGGGAAATACTACTTTGACTCTATTAGCAATGGCAGCGACAAGTAACTTATCTTGTATCTTACTTATTCCTGAAATATACATGCTAAATAAGTTACATTTAGCATGTGCTATGATAGATGGGGATTTGAACTGGAAAAAAAAGATAATATAGATTGGTTCCAGGCCCACAAACCCATTAGTTGAAGCAACTTTTTTTTTTTTTTTTTGAGTAATCAACTTAAATTATGCGTTTATGTTACAATTTTTTACGTTTTTCTAGCTCAGTGCAGTTTGTTGGTTGAACATCATTTCATTATTTCATGTTTTTATAATAAAAAAAAAAATATGCAAGCTGTTGCGTTAATTGTTTATTTGTATTTTTTTTAGCTAATATTATTTTTTAGAGTGTACTATTTATTTCACTGTTATTCATCATTTCTGTACTTACAGCTCTGTGATAATTAATTTGCTATCTCTGTAAGTGATTGTGGTAACATTCAAGTAAAAGTTTTGCATAATTGCATAGAAATGCATGGACTAAAATGTAATTCTGAAATAATGTAGCTTTGTTTGTTACTTCCCTGATACAGTATAATTATTCAGAGAACTAGCTGTATTTATTCTTTAGCCCAATAAACAACACCTAAACCTTAATTTCAAACTGCAGTTTAAAAAGAATGCTTACATTTATACAAAGCTGACAGACTTTTTACAGTCATAATAAATCTATGTCTAAAAAACATATGCTTTGTTTTTATTACTGTGAACTGAAGATTACAGTGACAAATTTCAAAAGTTCAAAAATATTTTTTTAAGTAAAAAAATATTGCTTCTGCATATTGGTTGTCTATCATATACAATACAAACAATCTGTATCAGTTGTAAAACCAGTATATATTTTTCCTCATAATTTCAAGCTCATCTCAATTTGATCCCAGCCCTAAACCACAAATATAACCAAAACAAACCATAGATAGTTGCTTTACATATCGGTCAGCCAGTCTCTTCCTGTCTAACTGGCCAGTTCATGGCCAGAACCAGGAGGTCCAGACCTTATGACCTCAAGTCAAATGTTTAGCTACAGTATGTGAGACAAGTGGCCTTTCAGAAGTGGCTCACACCACAAATGCCACATGTTTATAATGCTGTGTCAAGTTAAAAGTACTTCAATCTGTTGCTCTCCGTATGGTTGAGTTTAAAAGCAACAATGCCTCTAACACAAGACCATGTGCCTCCTAATGTTACTAATGTCAATGACTCCAATAAAGTCCCACCACAACAGCCATACCCCCCCCATCCCCCTGATCTCTGACAAATCCTCTCATGACCCATATCTGTAGAATCAACATCCTCAGAAGCCCAATTACCCTCTTTCCAGCTCAAAAGCAACACAGAACTGTCCCCATTGTCGCCCCGCAAATACCAATCTGGAAAAGGCCTGGAAAGCTGTACCAAACACATGCTGTTTTGGGAATGTCGCCTCTGGTTAGTGCAGGAACAGGAAGACATTCAGGACTGTTTTTTGTGCGAGAGGCCGGGCAGCAGAAGTGGGGAGTAATGGACAACCGCATCGGGACGAGATGGGGACGGTTGGGGTTCAGAGAGCGTTTTCATGAGGGATTAATATCCTTTTAAAATAAGCCACCGGAACATACATGAACACAGCTGGAGTTGATAGTATGGCTTATGGGTAGCATGTTTGTTTACAACCTAGACATCTCTGCGACAGATAAAATCAAATGAGGGCACATAACTTGCTATGAGATGTGACTGGGTTTTTGAAGTCCTGCCAGTGTTTTGAGAGATGGTCTTGGAGGCTAAGTAACCGTCCTCTCATATGCCTGAGGCCAAACATCTGGATCCAAAGTTGAGACCTGACACACTTAAGATGGAAGAGGAATCAGGTCACGGTGACCCATGCAGGGCACAGATCCAAATAAATAAATTAGTAGATTAACAAGGCCACAAGGCAAAAAATTTAAGCACTGACCTGCACTGGTATAAATATGGTTCCCCTTCAGGAACCTCGAACTGCATCGGAACGCTTTAGGGGAACGCCATCAGCGATATCCAGCTCTGAATCATATGTGTAATCAGTCAAAATTGACGGCAAGACATCAGGTGCGGGTGACGTCATGAACAGGATGCTTAAAAGCACATGATGAGCAGCTGTCACCAGCTTTCTGTCATTCAGCCTGCCAGTGTTCCAGGGCGCAGCAGCCTCCAGCGAGCACTTCTATCAGTCTCTTCTGCCCGGAAACGTAGTGGAGCTGAGAGGCTCGCCGCCCCCTTTTTGCGGTCTCTAGAGCAGCTAGAGCGGCCGTCCCCTGCCGGTCCTCCGCTTCAGGGCAGCGAGCTAGCAGCTCTACGTACACCAGAGGCCAGTCTTGAGAGACTGGTTCCCTTAGTAGACTATTCGGCAGCGTGGAAACTACTGCCAAATGTGTCTAGATGGGTCATGCACACTGTAGAACAAGGCTATCGTGGCGCTCTGCCGCCGCCTTTCAACGGGGTCACTCCCATGCTGGTGGGTCCCAAGCAGGCTCTGGTAATGGAATAAGAAGTGAGCACTCTCCTGAGGAAGGAGGCCATCGAGGTGGTCCCTCCACTAGACAAAGAGTCCGGGTTCTACAGCTGTACATCATTGTTCCTTGAAAGGGGTTGCGTCCTTTTTAGATCTAAGCTAACTGAACCACTCAGTCACACATCTGAAGTTCAGAAAGTTCTCCTCAAACCCGTGTCTCACACCAGATCCGAGGACTGGTGGTCATGACCGATCTAGAAGATGCATACTCCTTCCCCATCACAGGAATTTCCTGAAATATGCTTTGGGGGCAAAGCGTATTAATATCGGGTTCTTCCCTTCGGCCTTGCACTCTCGCCCCGACTAGCTCATCAGAGCGGATGGCAGTTCGGCATCAAGATGTCGTTCTCGCTCACTTTAAAGAGTTGGGGTTAAGACTTAACGTCAGGAAAGTGTGTTTCTCCAGTACAGAGAACCTCTTATCTGGGCGTGGTGTGGGATCCGACCACGATGCAGGCACATATGTCCCCTGCTCGGATCGAGTCAATCCTCACATCAGTCAAGAGAGTAAGAGAAGGCCGGTTACTCACTGTCAAGCAGTTTAAAAAACTGCTGGGTCTGATGTCAGCTGCGTCCAACGTGATACCCTTTGGCCTGCTGTACATGAGACCCCTACAGTGGTGGCTCAAAACCAAGGGGTTCTCCCCGAGGGGAAAACCTACTTCGCATGATTAAGGTCACGCGGCGATGCCTACGTGCCTTAGACATGTGGAGGAAACCCTTTGTCTTTGTCCCAAGGCCTGGTGCGGGGAGCTCCTGTCGCCGCGTAACGTTAGCGACGGATGCATCTCTCACCGGTTGGGTAGCGGTCATGAGTGACCAACCGGCCCGCGGTCTACCGGACCTAGAGCCGTTTCGGCGAGTGTCGTCAGGCCTCCTCTCGCTCAGAGAGTTTTAGAGTCCTCCGCTCGCCAGAGCTCTGCCTGGACAGCATCTGTGAGTGGTAAGTTCTAAGTGAGTCTCCTTACAAGACATATCCTGTCGAGGCAGGGGCTGAGGCCCGGGGAATGGAGGCTTCACCCTGAGGGGTGAAGCAGATATGGAGAGTTTGGGCCAGGAGGTGGATCCGTTTGCGACTCGTCAGATATTGCGCTGTCCCCTCTGGTTATCTCTGACTCATCCAGCTCCGCTGGGGCTGGATGCTATGGTACAGACTTGGCCGAGGCTTCGTCTGTACACCTTTCCCCGATCGCTCCCCCAATGGACGCCCAAAGGAAACTGTACGCCCTGAAGTTGAGACTCAGGGTGCGGAGACTGCCAGCCTGATCCAGTTAACTGCCCATTTGGTACAGTGCTGGAGTTCTTGCAGGCCTGTTTCTCCGCGGGGTTAGCCCACTCCACCCTAAAGGTCCACGTGGTGGCTATAGTGGCCTACCACACCCCTCTTTGTGGCTTTTCAGTAGGCAAAACCCTCTAGTTACACGTTTCCTCTGGTGCTGAGGCCAGAGAAGCTTATGCTAAGTGGGGGATCAGGATGCGATCCAATAACCTCGAGTCCTCTGATCTCCCCTCGCCTTTGGGAGTCAAGGCTCACTCATCTCAAGGTATGGCGGCCTCCAAGGCCTTTCCGGTACTGCAACGCTGCAGGGTGGTCTACGCCCCTCACATTCGTCAGGTTCTTGACAAAGATTTGCAAGCCACTTCTGGCTCTTCTTTTCTCTTGCCATAGCTGTGCTCTTCCACACTAAGCAGGGATTTGCAAGTCTGGCGGCGTGGACATCTCGTTCCCCTAAAGCGTTCCGACACAGCTCGAGGTTCCAGAAGGGGAACATCCCAGGTTATGTATGTAACCATGGTTCCCCGAGGGAACGAGACGCTGCGTCGCAGGGCCATACTTCCGGCATCCCTACTAGAGCTATGCTTCATTCCTAGAAGCTGGCGCTGCACATCACGTGCTTTTAAGCATCCTGGTCGTGACGTCACCCGCACCTGACGTCTTGCCGTCAATTTTGACTGATTACACATATGATTCAGAGCTGGATATCGCTGATGGCGTTCCCCTAAAGCGTTCCGACGCAGCGTCTCGTTCCCTCGGGGAACCATGGTTACATACGTAACCTGGGATGTATTTGAATCTATAGAGACATGGATGAAGATCTGATTTCTCAGAACTAAAGACAGTGCATTTAACTTCAGGCCAGACTCTCTTGTAACCATATAACTGCAGAGCATGCGATTCTTACAATATAGTTAGAGGCCAGTTCAACCCAGCCAGACACAATTAATGGTCTTATTGTGTTAGCCTGCATGCTGCGCTGTCCATTCCAATCAGCCCAGAGTGCACATAATCTGATATTTTCTTCACATGCAAGGTGCACGCTGTGCATCCGCCACTTTTTAGCATCACTAAACAAAGCTCACTCTACTACCGAAATGTCACAAGGGGTTACGTCAATCAACACAGCACCATGGCAGGCAAAGTGGAATATTTCATACCACCGATATTCCACAGAGAAAGCTCTCTCACACACATACATACATGATGCGCAGATGTGTATTATCACAACACACACACACTTCCATTCTGAGAAGCAACAACAGTCGACATCTCTCACTATTACAGGATGAGCAGTGTGAGAGAATAACTAACTAAAAGTAGTTTCAGTATAGTGACACTGGCTCAGTTGTTTTGAAAACAGTAAGTTTTCAGTAACAAGCTACTTATTTTCCAACAAGTAGCAGAGTAGTGTGACAATGCTACATTTCTATTTTTGCAATATTATATTGCATATACAGATTTACAGCAGCGCAAACTGAGGATATATTGTTGACTCTCTTGAATATGAATACCAGATTGATAAGCTCAATTAATTTTAGAGAATTGGCTTGTTCAGATAATTTACTATTTTATCAGTTAGATTTTTTTTTCTTTCTCTTTTTTTTCACTGCTTTTTTGGTAATGCATTAAAGGTAGTTTAACAGTTCTATAAATACTTAAATAATAATAATAAGAAGAAGAAATATGAAAAAATATATAAATAATAATACATATTTTATAAATAATAATAGTTGTTGTTGTTGCAGTTGTTTATAATTATTAGCAAATGTATATACATTTAATACATTTATATAAATATAATTTATAATTTCACATGCTCAGAATATAATTTCACATGCTCTAATATTCTAACAAACATTTTTTTTTAGGAAGACCACATTTAGATATACAGTGGTTACGGAAAGTATTCAGACCCCCTTAAATTGTTCACTCTTTATTATATTGCAGCCATTTTCTAAAATCATTTAAGTTCATTTTTTCCTCATTAATGTACACAGAGCACCCCATATTGACAGAAAAACACAGAATTGTTGACATTTTTGCAGATTTATTAAAAAAGAAAAACTGAAATATCACATGGTCCTAAGTATTCAGACCCTTTGCTGTGACACTCATATATTTAACTCAGGTGCTGTCCATTTCTTCTGATCATCCTTGAGATGGTTCTACACCTTCATTTGAGTCCAGCTGTGTTTGATTATACTGATTGGACTTGATTAGGAAAGCCACACATCTGTCTATATAAGACCTTACAGCTCACAGTGCATGTCAGAGCAAATGAGAATCATGAGGTCAAAGGAACTGCCGGAAGAGCTCAGAGACAGAATTGTGGCAAAGCACAGATCTGGCCAAGGTTACAAAAAAAAATCTGCTGCACTTAAGGTTCCTAAGAGCACAGTGGCCTCCATAATCCTTAAATGGAAGACGTTTGGGACGACCAGAACCCTTCCTAGAGCTGGCCGTCCGGCCAAACTGAGCTATCAGGGGAGAAGAGCCTTGGTGAGAGAGGTAATGAAGAACCGAAAGATCACTGTGGCTGAGCTCCAGAGATGCATTCGGGAGATGGGAGAAAGTTGTAGAAAGTCAACCATCACTGCAGCCCTCCACCAGTCGGGGCTTTATGGCAGAGTGGCCCGACGGAAGCCTCTCCTCAGTGCAAGACACATGAAAGCCCGCATGGAGTTTGCTAAAAAAAACACCTGAAGGACTCCAAGATGGTGACAAATAAGATTCTCTGGTCTGATGAGACCAAGATAGAACTTTTTGGCCTTAATTCTAAGCGGTATGTGTGGAGAAAACCAGGCACCGCTCATCACCTGTCCAATACAGTCCCAACAGTGAAGCATGGTGGTGGCAGCATCATGCTGTGGGGGTGTTTTTCAGCTGCAGGGACAGGACGACTGGTTGTAATCGAGGGAAAGATGAATGCGGCCAAGTACAGGCATATCCTGGACGAAAACCTTCTCCAGAGTGCTCAGGACCTCAGACTGGGCCGAAGGTTTACCTTCCAACAAGACAATGACCCTAAGCACACAGCTAAAATAACGAAGGAGTGGCTTCACAACAACTCGGTGACTGTTCTTGAATGGAACAGCCAGAGCCCTGAATTAAACCCAATTGAGCATCTCTGGAGAGACCTAAAAATGGCTGTCCACCAACGTTTACCATCCAACCTGACAGAACTGGAGAGGATCTGCAAGAAGGAATGGCAGAGGATCCTCAAATCCAGGTGTGAAAAACTTGTTGCTTCTTTCCCAAAAAGACTCATGGCTGTATTAAATCAAAAGGGTGCTTCTACTAAATACTGAGCAAAGTGTCTGAATACTTAGGACCATGTGATAATTCAGTTTTTCTTTTTTAATAAATCTGCAAAAATGTCAACAATTCTGTGTTTTTCTGTCAAGATGGGGTGCTGTGTGTACATTAATGAGGAAAAAAATGAACTTAAATGATTTTAGCAAATGGCTGCAATATAACAAAGAGTAAAAAATGTAAGGGGGTCTGAATACTTTCTGTACCCACTGTATTTACACTAAATACCACCACTGTTGTTTGAGCTATTTAATGTAAATAAAAGTGCTTCACAGCCCAGAATAACATGTTTACAAAATGTTAAAGAGAAAACAGTTATAATGAATAATATTAATAATAAAAACGGTTGTTAATATATGAAAATATGCTATAACTATATACATTAAAATACTTATTATTACTGTTCAATATTTTACTTGTATCCCCAAACCTTAGGAGCCTTTGTATTCAAGTCCTCAAAAACATACATGCAAGAAAATCTCATCATCTAAAAGCCTTGCAAGTTTTAAAACAATTTATATGCGGTTTCTATGCCGCTCCGCTGTAAGGGTTAATAAGAAGGATGATGACAGAAGTACAGAGAGCAATCAGCCTGTGAACCACAGGAACCAGCCGACAATACAATACAGAGCCCTAAAGCTACGACGTCCGTT
Source organism: Gymnocypris eckloni scoliostomus (assembly GCA_027564155.1). NCBI lineage: Eukaryota > Metazoa > Chordata > Actinopteri > Cypriniformes > Cyprinidae > Gymnocypris > Gymnocypris eckloni. Next base: position 20,422,648 of record CM050421.1, on the reverse strand, counting down.
ATGTGACAAACCTCACATAGTTTCAGACTTTAATTATTTAACTGTTTACGCTGTAGGAATGTATCCTTTTTTGTAAACTTCATACCTGGGGAAAATAGACAGTAGCAGAGCGTGGGTAGAACAGAAAGTAGGCCAGATAAACAGTGTTGCAGCAATAACATGTCTCGTTACATCACATTCATACATAATGTCATTTAAGGTTGCACCGGTATCCTGTTTATGTTTTCATGCGGCTCTAGACTATGACGCTACAAAGCTGCTGGCTTAAGCCAAGATTTTCCATTCAAATGTCAAATGCAAGAGCATCTTTCCCATTTCTGGCATTTGTCATGTCATATTCAGCAAATAAAGAGGATGAAATACGTTGCGTCCAAAGAAAACAGTCATTAATCTAAGAGGCACAGAGGGGACTGGGGAGATGGATAGAAAAATCAGCAGCACTGTATTTGAGCTAATATAAATTAATAGCTTCTGGTACAGGTCTCACTGGAGTTATCAATGGGACCGAATCGCTTTCTCTGCGGGTAACAGACATAAAGAGCGAGAGGCTGAGAGTCTGGCACCAGTCGCTGTCTTCTCAGACAGAGTGAGTTGCTTCCAAGATATTCTTTGCCTACAGCTATCCTTTATCCCAGAATATAATGGGGTTGTAAGATGCAGAAATGGCTCATCTTGAGTATCTACTATTTGTGTGAATGAAGGTGAAGTGACAATTAAAATGATTAATATTAGTCAGACCTTTAGAATCATAAGACCAGGATATAAATACAAAGAGAGATAGAAAGGACCAAAATACATATGAGAGGAGAACAAAAAAGAGGGAAGTTGGAAGTTTAATGGAGATCTTGACTAAAAATGCTAAAAGCCTCGATGCTATCAAGTACGTTTCATTATCGTGACAGAAGCTTAGCTGTTTTAATACTAGTGTAGCTTTTTAGCAACAAACTATTTTTTTCAGTGAGTAGCGATGTACTGTGACAAAGCATCAAAGTGCATTACAGGCAGGTGAGATGAGGTTATAATCAGAAGTATCCACTTTATCTAAAGAAAATTATTTAATTAATTGGACCAATTTAAATAAACACCTCAAAAAATAATTTGAGCCCATGGGGAAAGTCTTTAGATAATATGTTTTTGCATCATTGTATTTTTGTAAATTCTTTTCAATTTAATGAATTAATATATAAATTATACTCTGACTGCAGAATTAGAGGTGCATATTTATTTTATTTTACACTGCTCGTTATAGTAGTCATCATGAGCTTATACTGACACCTACTGACCTGAATATAATTTAACGTAAATTTAATGTGATTTATTTTATGAAATTATATAAGCAAATAAATTCTGCTCTGATTGCAGAATTAAAGTTAAATATGGCCGTGCCCTCTCTTATGTTCAAAATGAGTTACGATAGTCATACATATGTATACATACAACCCAAATTCCAGAAATGTTGGGACATTTTATAAATTTGAATAAAATGAAAATGAAAAGACTTTCAAATCACATGAGCCAATATTTCATTCACAGTAGAACATCGATAACATAACAAATGTTTAAACTGAGAAATATTCAAATGTTATCAGCAAAATTTGCTAATTTCGAATGTGATGCCTGCTACAGGTCTCAAAATAGTTGGGACGGGGGCATGTTTCCATGATGTAACATCTCTTCTTCTTTTCAAATCAGTTTGAAGACGTCTGGGCATCGGGGTTATGCATTTCTAGAGTTTTGGTGTTGGAATTTGGTCCCATCCTTGCCTGATATATGTTTCCAGCTGCTGAAGAGTTTGTGGTAGTCTTTGACATATTTTTTCATTTATTGATGCCCCAAATGTTCTCTATAGGTGAAAGATCTGGACTGCAGGCAGGCCAATTCAGCACATAGACTCTTCTACTACTAAGCCATGCTGTTGTGATAGCTGCAGTATGTAAAGTTGCATTGTCCTGCTGAAATACACGTCGTCTGGAGGGAAGCATATGTTGCTCTAAAACCTTTATATACCTTTCAGCATTCATAGTGCCTTCCAAAATATGCAAGCTACATGCATACCCATACCGTATGCACTTTTTCACCCCCATACCATAGAGATATCTTTTGAACTAAACGCTGATGACACGCTGAAAAGTCTCCCTCCTCTTTAGCCTGGAGGACACGGCATCTGTGATTTCCAACAAGAATGTCAAATGTGGACTCATCTGACCATAGAACACTTTTCCACTTTGAAACAGTCCATTTTAAATGAGCTTTGGCCCGGCGGATTGTAATTACCGACAGTGGTTTATGGAAGTTTTCCTGGGCCCATTTAGTAATGTCAGTGACAGAATCATGCCGATGAGTGACGCGGTGTCATTTGAGGGCCTGAAGACCATGGGCATCCAACAAAGGTCTTCGGCCTTGTCCTTTATGCACAGAGATTTCTCCAGTTTCTCTGAATATTTTGATGATGTTATGTGTTCCTGTGGCTCAATGGTAGAGCATTGCGTTAGCAGCGCAAAAGGTTGTGGGTTCGATTCCCAGGGAACACACATACTGATGACAAAATATGTATAGCCTGAATGCACTGTAAGTCGCTTTGGATAAAAGCGTCTGCTAAATGCATAAATGTAAATGTATAAATGTATGACTGCAGATTATAAGATTATCAAAGCCTTTGCAATTTGATGTTGAGGAACATTGTTTTTAAAGTATTCCACAATCTTTGCATGCACTCTTTCAGAGATTGGAGAGCCTCTGCTCATCTTTACTTCTGAGAGACTCTGCTTCTCTAAGACATCCCTTTTATGTTACAAAACCTTATGTCAATTCAAAATTTCTTGTTTTTTTTCAACCCTCTTTTGCCCCCGTGCCAATTATTTTTTGGCCTGTAGCAGGCATCAAATTTGAAATGAGCTCATTTAGTGGATAAATGTGTACAGGTGCATCTCAATAAATTGTAATGTCGTGGGAAAGTTCATTTATTTCAGTAATCCAACTCAAATTGTGAAACTCGTGTATTAAATAAATTCAGTGCACACAGACTAAAGTAGTTTAAGTATTTGGTTCGTTTAATTGTGATGATTTTGGCTCACATTTAACAAAAAAACCCACCAATTTCTCAATCTCAACAAAATACTTCATAAAGACCAATAAAAAAAAAAATGTTTAGTGAATTGTTGGCCATCTTGAAAGTATGTTAATTTACTGTATATGTACTCAATACTTGGTAGGGGCTCCTTTTGCTTTAATTACTGCCTCAATTCGGCGTGGCATGGAGGTGATCAGTTTGTGGCACTGCTGAGGTGGTATGGAAGCCCAGGTTTCTTTGACAGTGGCCTTCAGCTCATCTGCATTTTTTTATTCTCTTGTTTCTCATTTCTCTCTTGACAATACTCCATAGATTATCTATGGGGTTCAGGTCTGATGAGTTTGCTGGCTAGTCAAGCAAATCAACACCATGGTCATTTAACCAACTTTTGGTGCTTTTGGCAGTGTGGGCAGGTGCCAAATCCTGCTGGAAAATGAAATCAGCATCTTTAAAAAGCTGGTCAGCAGAAGAAAGCATGAAGTGCTCCAACATTTATTGGTAAACAGGTGCAGTGACATTGGTTTTCCAAAAACACAATGGACCAACACCAGCAGATGACATTGCACCACAAATCATCACAGACTGTGGAAACTTAACACTGTACTTCAAGCAACTTGGGCTATGAGCTTCTCCACCCTTCCTCCAGACTCTAGGACCTTGGTTTCTAAATGAAATACAAAACTTGCTCTTATCTGAAAAGAGGACTTTGGACCACAGGGCAACAGTCCAGTTCTTTTCCTTAGCCCAGGTAAGATGCCTCTGACGACAACTGTAGCCAAATTCCTTGACACGTCTGTGTATGGTGGCTTTTGATGCCTTGACCCCAGCCTCAGTCCATTTCTTGTGAAGTTCACCCAGATTCTTGAATTGATTTTGCTTGAAAATCCTCATAAGGCTGTGGTTCTCTCGGTTGGTTGTGCATCTTTTTCTTCCACACTTTTTCCTTCCACTCAACATTCTGTTAACATGCTTGGATACAGCACTCTGTGAACAGCCAGCTTCTTTGGTAATGACTGTTTGTGACTTACCCTCCTTGTGAAGGGTGCCAATGATGGGTGTGAAGGGTGCCTTCTGGATAACTGTCAGATCAGCAGTCTTCCCCATGATTGTGTAGCCTTGTCAACCAAACTGAGAGGCCATTTTGAAGGCTCAGGAAACCTTTGCAGGTGTTTTGAGTTGAATAGCTGATTGGCATGTCTTGTGCCAAGTGAATTGTTTCTCTTCTTAAACATCTGTCCCTCAAGGAAACTTAACGGAAGCATATGTCTCAAGATTATTTGTATATCTGATAAGCTCTCTTGTCTGCTTTTAGTTATAATAACTGACTTTTAGTTTGCATGCTCATGATTTATCACATTTTCCCTCTGTTTACAGCCAGTAAAGCAAAACGTAGTCAAATTTGAATAGTGTTTTTAAATTTAAAATAATAATTCCGGATTGAATATTCGACTATTTGTGCACATCTCTAGTTTAGAGACAGTAACCAAAACAGACACTGTTTTGTGAATCCCGTCAAAGCATACAAAAATGTGAGGCTATGCAAGCCATGTTGGTTCGAGTTTTATTACTGGTATTGCCTTCCCTTTTGGAGATGATTGTATAATATTCCCATGCATTATTTAAATGTAGTTACCCCCCTCCTCTCCTCTCCTACTGTATGTATATATTTTTTTTTGTTTGTTTGTTTTTTTGGTGGTGAGTAAAAGATAACAGAACTGTAATTTTTGTGTGAACTATCACTTTAACTACTTTACAAATTGAGTAGCTTGTGGTTGTGGAAGCCACAATTTAAAGGGCTTCCACTAAAGACGACTGTTTCAGTTAGTTAATGGTGTCTGGATTTGTTTGCCATGTGTGACAAACTCTGTGTGTGTCATTATCTATTTCTAAATCACTGAAACAATTGTACTTTGAAGTGGAGCAGTCACTTTCTGAAATCCCCTTTGAGTGAAGCCAAATGCGCTGTGGTGACAATTAGCCACGCATCTCACATGAGGAAATCGGCAGGGCTAATCTTAGAGTCATCTCACATCTCAATGGGCATGACCTAAAGCAGATATGTCTCTCCTAGGGCACTTACAGTAAGTCAAAGCCAAAATTATTACAGAAGCACATAAAGTGACTCAACCACCACACCACAAAAGAACGCAGCCTGAAACTGTGATGTTGAAGATATTGTGGAATGGTGGGTTGGGGAATTGAGAGGGTAATGACTAGGTTTAGAGCGCAGTGACATGAAAAACAGGCCTTGACACATCAGGGGAGGTTCTGCTTTGTTGTAGTGTTGCAGCAAAAGGTTACAAGAGGGGGGAAGTACGATACAGAAGCAGGATCAAAACCAGAGCAGCACAGCAAAATCACACAAGTCAAGACAACCTCACAAGACTGATCAAACATCCTTTCTCCCTTACAACCATAAGCACAGGTACAAACACACACTCATACGGACGGTCTGAACCACAGAAGCAGACAGTAATTAAAGCTGTGTTGGAAAACCCAGAAGGCTCACAGGAGATCGGTGTTTCTATGTTTTTTGAAAAGGAGAGCAGAGATAACTGTCTTATTGTTCACATGAATAAGTCTGCTACTTGGCTTTTAAAGCTGTCAGCTGCTGTTTTGAACACACTTGCTGAACTCCTGAACATGGCACAACATTCCCCTCAGATAAAAGTGTATAAAGTGTTTCAGATATGAGGCGAAACACCAAAACATGATGATACAAACAAAGTATCTGTCAAATTTTACGTGACTGGGTCCACGTCATTGTTCAACCTAAAATGTGAAATCTGTCATAATTTACTCAACCTCATGTCATGTTCTAAACACAAAATACATTTTTCACCTGTCCATACAGTGAAAGTCAATGTGGTCAAAAACAAAACTGAATCTCATTGACTTTTTAGTGCATAGACAAAGGTGTTTTTCCAAACCCGTTACACAGGCAACAAAAAAAAAAAAACGAAGTCATGCAGGTTTGGAATGACGTGATTAAGTAAATTGATGCAATTTTCAGTTTTGAGTAAATTAACTCATCAAGACATTTTAAATGTTTTACCTCATTGCTGTAAAGGGTGTGCAAGATGATTGCTGGAGAAGATTGATTGGTTGTTGGTGGTTATTTCTGTTCCCAAGTCAAAAAAGTATCTCTCTCTATGATATTCTCTGTGATATTCTGGTCCCTAGATATGGCTTGGCCTCTTTTACTGTAAATCTATGTGATTCTTTATCTTATATTTTATATATCTTATTTAATGGTAGGTAAAAAAAAAAAAAACTTATATATATATATATATATATATATATATATATATATATATATATATATAGTTACATTAGTTTGGTAACATCAGCTTAAAAAAATAATAATTTCGATTTTGTAAAGAGTCATCTAAATAGTGTACACTCAGATGAGATGAAGTCTCTACTCATATGTTGGGAGAATCTTCACGCTCATTGGCTGCCACTTCTGTAGAGCACAAATAGCATAGCGTTGAATTGTTGTAGCGATGCTAGATATTGGATTTTGCCGATATTTATAATTTTGGCCCATAGTGGATATTCTAATATTCCTTTTGTTTGGACACAACACATGTGCTGCATCCCAATGTGCCTACTTATACTATGCCCTTAAAATATGTACTCTTTTGGTGAAGAAAAAGTACACAATTTTGAGTGTGTAGTAGAAGAGTAGGCAAGCTTTGGGACATACTATCAGGTCACACAAAACTGCGTCTTGCCTGTCACTGTAAACTGGCCTGTCAATCATCTTGTCAGTGTTAACAACCTACACATTTTATTTAATTTAACTTCCTACCATATTAGAGAGAAAAGAAGTAGCTCGTTGATCTGCCAGTTACAGGTGCGGAGAACTCTAATCATATTTTCTGCATAATGATGCATTTAAACTTAACGACCAAATGGATGTTTATAAAAGATCACATTGCTATTGCAGATTAAATATAACACGCATAACAATAAATACATATTTTTTACCTGGTTAAATGTTGATTATTAGTAACTCAAACCCCTTTTTGCAAACCACTCTACCTAACGGTCGATCGCACGCATCCGCCAGGTTTGTAGTTTTTTATATGTTTTATATTTTAAACGCATTTTACTGTATATGTGTTTGTATTTCTGGACCGAATCTTTTGCCAAAGCGCAATGGATTGTGGGCAATTTTAGCCATTAGAGTGTGCACGGATCAACACTTAAAAAAATCGACCTGAAATAGTGGACCATCCCGGGACTTTTGGCATACTATTTTCAACATACTATGCTTTGAGACACACTTATTGTGATTTCACATACTATTTAGAATGGATAGTATGAACATTGGGATGCAGAGAAAGTCTCTCAAATGTCTTTATAAACAAATTATTATTATTATTATTTTAGTTTTATTTTACTTGTTAGAATTAAATAAAAACAGAAGTGAAGTTATTTGATTATGGGAATTAGATTAGATGAGAGTCTGATCACTTTATTTCAGTAAAGCAAACAATGCAGGACAAGTTATGTGCTCAATTTAAATGCTTAGGGTTAAAATGGGATAAAAAACAATAGTAATGACACTTTTATTAAAAATAACTACTTAAAAACAACAAATATACAAGCAAAATGTATGTTCTATGTCATGATTGTACAACATGTATCACCCATTTAAAACTGCAGGACTCAACGGTTTCATTCCAGCCCAAGGGTCATGGTAAACTTCCTCACATACTAATCCAAGACTGAGATGTTTACCTTCTGACTGGGTCCCACTTATACAGCTTACCTCACTTTAGAGCAGCGGTTCTCAATTCCAGTCCTATCCAGTCCAGTCCAAATCCACGAATGAATGTTCCGAAATGAAGTAAACTTCAGCGGATTTCCCCTGCTCAGGGAGTAGGGAGCAATTAACCCTGTGTAGGGAGCATGTCAATCGGAACACAGTTCATGCATGGAGCGCACTTCTAACAAGCTGATTATCTGAATCAGGTTTGTTAACAAAGAGAGACATGCAAAATATGCAGAGCGTGTGCACGATGACTGGAATTGAGAACCTCTGCTTTAGAGTAATGACAGCATTTTCCTTTCTGTATAATGTGGATTGTATGTATATGTGTATGTGTGTGTGTGTGTGTGTGTGTGTGTGTGTGTGTGCGTGCGTGCGTGCGTGCGCATGTGGAACACGCTGGGATGAAAATTAGTTGTATGGTGGCAGGCAGGGCTCGGGGCAGTGTAATACAGATCGGTGTGGTGTTGTGGCCTCCTGCAGGGGCTGATGGGAGGAAACAGCTGTAAGAGCCAGAGGGAAGGAGAGGCATACCAATACTCAGCGCTTCCTGGAGAACAGCAGGCTCACTCCAAAAACAACACTCTCCTACCTCTCCCTTTCAGTGCACATCTTCTCTTGCCTTGTCTCCTCTTCCCTTCCTGCTGTCTCCTCTTTTCTAATTTAGTTTAATTTCTTCTCATTATAATTTACCTGATCTCTTCTTGACTCATCTCACTTTGTTTTTTCACTTCTCAATTTGTCTCATCATATCTAAATCTCAGCTCACTTTATCTTTTCTCTTCTCAATTCATCTCATTGAAACCTGTTTTTTTTTTATCTCAGTTGAGATGACAAATCTTGTATTTTCTCTTTTCAGTTTAACGAGTTTGTTTGCCCATATAATCATTAGAGTAATCGAGTAAACTTGTTTGGCTTGCTGTCCGCTGATGAGGGGCTCATGGAGCAGCTTCAGCTCGAGCTTTGATATACCCCCAAAAATAGCAGAAAGAATTGGGACAGCGAGTTGGACAAGGATGAATGAGATATTTGAAGATTAAGGTATCTAGGATACTCAAATATTTGAAGGCTAATGGTGATGCCCCCCAAAATATATGGAATTTAAGCTAAGAAAGGATAATGGTGAGATACCTGCCCTTGGAAGTTTAGTTAGGGTGCGTCTCGCCATTGCACTGCTGCGGCAGTGACTTTCTGAAAGAACTCCTGCGGGAGTATCTCAGGACTGGAGGTTTGAGTGCGGGGCTGGAGAACACCCCGCCGTACATCTGCACCATGGAGCCCTATGAAGTCAAATAACAAGGAGCCCCAGATGTCACGGATGGGGCAGGGTGCCCTTGGTCCTGAGGGGAGACGGGCCGCTGATGTCCAAAGCGAACCCCCCCCGCCACAGAAAGAGGCAGCCTACGGAGTACAGATAAACATAGGGTTACCGTGCTTCCGAAACGAGGGTTTAGAAGGCGTAAGGACGTGAGGGCCCGCTGCACCCGAGGGACGGACGATCCTGGTACCTCCAGTCAACTTGTTTGGATGGAAGGGCTCACACTGTAATCCGAACGGGAGAGCCTCCATGGTTAAGAACATGGAGGATCACACAGCGATTCAGAAAGAGAGAGCCCCCACTGCGCCCAAACGTAAGGCTCACACTGCGATTTGATCGGGAGAGCTCCCACGTGGTTTGAAGGAGAGAGCCCCCTATATGAATCAAGGGAGATCTCATTCTGCCATCAAAACGGGAGAGCCCACACTGCGACTCGAACGGGAGAGCCTGGATGGTATCTGGATGGGGGAGCCCACACGGCGATTCGAATGGGAGAGCCCACTCCAGGAGTGGTAGCTTCCGCCAATCCGAAAAGGGAGAGCTCTCACTGCATCCAGACGAAAAAGGAGCCCTGCGGGGCTAGGTAAGTGGGGGAAAGCGGAATATTAGTGGGGAACGGTGCAGACTCTGAGGGATGCTAGTGAGCTTGTCTAATGTGATGGAAGAAGAAGAATTTGTAATTGGTCACACACAATTATACGGAGTATAATCAGCAGCAAAAAATATGTTCTCTGCACTCAACCCATCCAAGTGCACCCACACCCGGAGTTGGGGGTTCGGCGCCCCACCCAAGGGTCCCACCCCAGCCGAGGACAGTTTTGCCGGAGCAGAGACTCAAACCCATGCCCCCGGGCCACAAGTCCAACACTCCATACATTAGGCCAAGGCCGCCCCTGAAAAGATGAAGCACTTCATGGATTTGCATGTCATCCTTTTCGCAGGGGATCAGCTCGAACGTGAGATTCGAAGGTATGGGGTGTCCACCGGCCCAGCATTTAATTTTGGTGTTCGGAAAGAACTTTCTGGGCTGTTGAAGTGGCTGCTAGGGTTGTAACGATTCATTAATATATTGATCTGATGTGTGACGGTACGATGCATCGATGCCACGCGTAAAATATTGATATCTGTAGTAAAAAAAGGAACCTTTATTTTGGCACTGTCCAAGTTTCGCATGATGTCCGTCTATGCATTACAGCCACCGCGTGCATCCTCGTTCAACTCGCGTGTCAGGACTTGATATAAGGACTGCCTGAAGGCAAAAAGGGAGCATGTAAGATGCTCGGGATTGTTGGAGTAACAGTCGAGCGCTGTGAGAGGATTTTTCCGCGCACGCATCTGAATCACCTGATCTAAACTTGGCCACCTCTTCGGCCACCCTGCTCAGTTTTGCATCCACATCAAACGAGACTTCCAGACGCGTGCTTCTGCTTTGCCTCAGCACCAGGTGTGAGTCGAATGAGGGTGGAAATTGTACACCAGTCAAACGAGCTTCAGTAGAGCAATGATATGCTGTTTGGCTGTATGTCAGTAATGCAAACTTCCCTGTCCTGTCGGCCGTCACAGCGCTCACTCTGATCATGGTGTCATAAATAAGCGCACAAGAAACTATGGGCATACGACGCGGTTCTGTCGTCGGTAAAGTCATTAAAGCTGCAAACTGCATGCATGTATGTATGCATGCATTACATTTCAGAACGTCTCTCAGATGCATACTAAAATATAGGCTATCCTGCAATTGCAGATCACAATAAGGCTCAAGCTGATATGGATTTTGATTTAATGCACAATGCACTTATGCTAGAAAAAAATCGCTATTTTTCATTCATTTTAGAGGTACAAACAAAAATGAAACCATTTAAATGCATAAAACAACTTGTTTTACATTCTGGCATTTATGTGCTGTTGTTTTTTCTTCTTAAGTTCTTCTTATCGCTAACTGCATGTCTCATCCATGAGTATGTAATGTTCGAGAACACGTTTTGGGGTTTTTGAGAGCCAGAACCAAACTGACAGAGTGATAAAGCTATAGTCAACCCCTTTGTCACAATACCTGAAGGTGAGGAATAATACAAAAATTGTCATGTTATGTGATACAATAATTTGCAAATATCTAAATTACAGTTAAGTAGAAATTCGCTGTATTCAATTGTGTTTTAGGCACTAAAATGGACTAGTATTTTAGTCGACCACATTTTTATATTTAAATTAAGATTTATGTGCCACCCCAGGCTGGTTGCTGGCCCCCCTCCACCATTACAAAATGAAGATTGAATGGCCGCATTTCAGTTGGTCGTTTTTTGTTTGGGTTGGTGGTGAATTCTGAGACTCTGAGGAAGCCGAAGAAAGCCAAATTGAACATGGCATCTGGGGTTCTATAGACGGTTTCATCAAACCTCCGGTCTGTATTCGTTTAAAGGGTAATGATGTTGGGCTCAGGTTGTTGTGCTGTGGGATGTTTCACATACATTTATTTGTGGCGACCCACCATGATATCAAAACTGACCAATTTTCCGAAAGGCTTTGTTGAATAAGCATGAGCATGTAATGCATGTTTAAAAGTCAAATCGAAGCGCGGGTGTTTTTTAATCACTGTATTTCTGAAGGAACACTGTCTTTTAGAAAATGTTCGAGGTCATTTTCATTTCATCTTGCATGTTAAGTGCCTGATAAAGCAGAGCTTGTAAGCTCAGTTTACAGCCCGGCAGCCGTTACTGGTGAAACCTCTATCATTAGTTCTCCCGCTTTAAGGCGTCTCCTGCTGGCAGAGAATGATTTTGCACCTTCAATAAGTCCGTCCAAGTAGTTATCGCTGCATCTCAGTCCGTCTGATTTATGTAGCAAACATATTTTGCTTGTTATCGAAAAATAATCTACTCCAGAGGGACTTGGCTGTTGATATTGACTATATTGGAGGTCTACCGGAAGATAAGTAAGGCCACGGATGCGCGCAGTGTTGCCAACTTAGCGACTTTGTGAAAAACCTTAGCAACTTTCCAAATGTCGCCAGTACTGTCCTGCGAGCGCGAGATCTTGAGTTACCTCTCCTTGTGTCTGCTCTGATCAGTCAGTGCTGGCTCCGGCTGAGAGGAGCAGCACGTTCCAGTGACCGCACGGCAGCTGACATGGATGTGAATGAGCTGCGCATGTGCGCCCGGTGTCACCACGGACCAATCACTTGCCTGCTTCTCCTTTGTTTGAAATAAAACTATTTAATTTGACAGTTTTTTCTCACTGTCGCAGAGCTTTAGTTCATTCCAGTTTCTGAACTCCTCTAAGATCGCTTACTGGGCTACGTCTGAGAGACTGTACGTGATTGTACTTACTCATACACAACAATAAACTTAAATAAACTTATTAAACTCATATATTAAGAATTGTATCATTGCAGATGATGTAACTGCTGGTTTTACAAGTTCAGTTCCATTGTCTGACAGAAAATATGTAACGTTAAATGATAACAGATTTATACTGGACACTCGGCTTGTATATTAAAGTACATTATGTGAGCACGGATTAGGGAAAACAGTTATACACCGTCATTTTAGGCAGAATGCAAAATAGGACGTGATTACGTCATTAATATGCACATTTAAGCATGACGTCATCTAGCGACATTTTGCGACTTTCGAGCAGATTTGAGCTACTTTCCATTGAAAATAGTTGGCAACACTGAACGCGCGCTTGCACAGTAACGTTTGTTTAAGTTGTTGCCGTTGAAACAGTCCATAGAAAGGACTTTGAAAAGATCACTTGAACGACATCATCTGATTCGAAGTAGGGTCATCTGAAGTGAAGTAGCCTGCAGAAAACATGAAACAGCTCAATGAGATCATATTACTGTCGGTCAGGGTCCTGTTGTTCCATGAACGAAAGCAAACATTGTGTAATTGCTATTAAACAATCATCCCTGGATAAGAATAAAGCATTATCCAAGGTGGAAGTCATGCGGCCAACCTAGATGGATAAAATCAGGGTAACCATGTTATGAAATGGAAAATAAAGCTTTGTGTTTAGCTTGATTTAGCACCCTCAAGAAGCTTTGACGTTAAAGGATACTTGGAAGTGGATAGGCCCGTATGAGAGAAGTCGTGAGTGCTGGAGAGACTGCAGAACTGTTTTTGGGGCCGCTGTTGTCGACCGGACGGAAAGGCTGGCGGACGAGGAAGTACGTGCAGCTGTAGTTTTCCCCCCTTGTTTTCCACGGCCTCTGGATTAGCGCGCGAACGCTGATTGCTTTGAAATCGGAGGAATGGCGGCAGCAGGATGGAGAGATGGACGAAGCGCAGTTATCGCTGGTGATCTTGAAGGTGGAGGAGAGAGTAGTCTTCTGGAGCTTGGTTGAATGAGCGCTGGATTTGCGACCGAACTGCTCAGAGGGAGTCTCTTGGTTTGGATCCGTGGATTCCGATGATTTGCGGGTTGCGACTGATGGAGTCTCGGTACAAGAGAAAAGTTCGTCATCTGTAGGAAAAGCTGGAAGTCTGGTATGTTTGGCCTGGTTCTGAACAACACTACAGGATGTTGCTGAAACAGCTGGGACTAGAGAGAGGTAAGCAGCTGCTTATATACTTTGGCTGTTGATTGAATGATTAGATGGGCTCGCTCCTCCCTAACTTACATTTAAGAACTTAATTTATCTCATGTTTTGTCATATCTTCTCAGGTTGTCCACCTCAGTTCGCTGCCTCTTCTCTTGTCCTCTTCTTCATCCACATTTGTCTTCTCATCTCAGTTTACCTGACCTATTATTTCCTCATATTAAAGGGATAGTTCACCCAAAACTCTCTGGTGGTCATTCAATCATTTGAAAGGCCTTCACTTGACCCTTAATGGACCCCCTGCAGTTTGCCTACAGAGCAAACAGGTCTGTGGATATGCAATCAACATGCTACTGCACTTCATCCTGCAGCATCTGGACAGACCAGGGACTTATGTGAGGATCCTGTTTGTAGACTTTAGCTCCGCTTTTAACACCATCATCCCGGACACCCTTCAGAATAAACTGACACAGCTATCCGTACCCACCACCGTCTGTCAGTGGATCACCAGCTCCCTGACAGACAGGCAGCAGGTTGTGAGGCTGGGAAAATTCTCATCCAGCACCCACACGATCAGCACTGGAGCTCCTCAGGGCTGTGTTCTCTCCCCTCTGCTCTTCTCCCTGTACACAAATGACTGCACATCTAAAGACCCCTCCGTTAAACTCCTAAGGTTTGCAGACGACACCACACTGATCGGCCTCATTCAGGTCGGTGACGACAGGAGGTTGAGGAGCAGGCTGTCTGGTGCAGTCTTAACAACCTGGAGTTTAACACGCTCAAAACAGTGGAGATGATCGTGGACTTCAGGAGAACTCCCCCCCACTCACCATCATGAACAGTGGAGTCGTTCAGATTCCTGGGCACCACAATTTCTCAGGACCAGAAGTGGGACAATCACATTGAGTCCATGGTGAAAAGGGCCCAGCAGAGGCTTTACCTCCTTTTCCAGCTGAAGAAGTTCAACTGCCACAGGAGCTGTTGATACAGTTCTACTCTGCCATCATTGAATCCGTCCTCTGCACATCAATAACTGTCTGGTTCAGCTCAGCTACCAAATCTGACCTTAAAAGACTACGGAGGGTAGTCTGGACTGCTGAGCGAATCATTGGTACAACCCTCCCCACTCCCCAAGAACGGTATTTATCCAGAGTGAGCAAAGGAGCTGGCAAAATCACTCTGGACCCCTCACACCCAGCACACTCCCTCTTCGAACTATTACTGTTTGGTCAATGCTACAGAGCTCTGAGTACCAGAATGACAAGACACAGAAGCAGTTTCTTCCCTCAAGCAATCCATCTCATGAACACTTGACATTAAACAAGGAACACACAACACTATTATACAATGATTTATTCACCACACACACTTATTTTTTCATTTCAAATTTGCACATGTCAGACCTCACACATAATTGTCAGTATTGTATGTTGCATTTTTGCCATTTTTTACATTGCCTATTTGTATATTGTTATTTTTTTGTCTGTGTCCTGTCCCCGTCATTCTGTTGCACTGTGGAGCTTCTGTCTCTATAACAAATTCCTTGTATGAGTAAACATACCTGGCCAATAAAGCTCATTTTGATTGTTACTTTACTTTTTTACTTTTTAGTAATTTAGCAGGCACTTTAATCCAAAGCAACTTACAAATAAGAAAAAGTAACTAAAACTATAAGATAAAACTCTATAAATACTATATTTAAACATTTAAGAAAATGTATGGGTTAAAGGTTATTTAATTTCCATGTAGTATGTTGAAGCAACGTTACTAAAATAACTCCAATTTATTAAAATTAAAACTAAAGAATATACCTATAAAGACATAATAAATTGATACATAATTTATCTAAAATTAAAATAGATAACAAATCAAACGGCAGTAGTTTATCAGTAATCCTAAAAAAAGAACACCAGTCAAATACACATGCTAACAAACAACAACTTACACATTGTAAAAATTGGTTATAAAAACTAAAACAGAAGTGAAACAAGCAGTAAGAAAGAAGATCAATGAAAAGCGATACTTCTATCCTTCGACAGTGTCCCTGCCCGGTAGAGTCGATGGTCTTTACACTCATCGGTCTTTTCACGAGAAGGTCTTCACACGAAGGCTGCCACGGTAAACTACGCTTTTTATACCCATCTAACAAAATACTACTCCAAATCAGCTGAACACTCTATTATTTGACTTATTTGACTTATTTGAAGTCAATGGTGCCCCAGAACTGCTCTGTTTCCTACATTCGTCAGAATATCTTCCTTTGTGTTCAGCAGAACAAATATATGCATACAGGTTTGGAACTACTTGAGGGTGCACACATGATGACAGAACTTTCATTTTTGGGTGAACTATACCTTTAATTTGTCTAATCATAATTTTGTATTACTTCTTATTTCATCTCAGTTTGTATACTTCTCAACTCACTTTCACTTTTCACAGTCTCTTCTTTTCAATTTGCTTGGTCCTTTCTCATGTTGTCTCACTTTGTCTCATGTCTTCTGCATTGGTTTCATCTCATGTATATATATCTCATACTGTCTCTTCTGTCCTATTCTTGATTTGTTTGATCTCTTGTCAATTCAATTCCCCCTTTTCCTCTTATTTCAGATTGCATAATTCTAGTCTCATCTCACTTTTCTCTCTTCTCACCTCTCTAGTCTCATTTCCCCTTGTCTAGTCCCATTCCTTCTATTCTCTTGTTGCCTCTTTCCTTCTTGATTTATCTAAACTTCTAACATATATTCTTGATATGTCTCATCTTAAGTTGTCTCGTCTCCTGTCTCCTAACCTCTCTTCTTAGACCCTGTTCATTTGTCCACAGACTGCTTGTTTATCTTTGTTCTTAGTGAAATGCACAGATCTAAAGGGAGAGAGGGAGGAGAACAGGGAGACGGAGGTCAGCGAGTTTGTCTGAGCTGATGTTGCTGTTATAACCGTTTCCCTCACAGCAACACCGAGGACGTACATAAAGGTTTCTGCTTTCAAAACATGTCCTGGATCAGGTGACAAGGTCAGCGTGGCCTGTCGGTGTGTGGAGGTGTAAGAGGTGGCCTGCACAGACTACAACCATGCCCTTTCCTGACATTTTTTGTCACCAGAAAACATTGTAAACTTCATATCTTCATACTCAACAGAAGAACAAAGCTGTGATTGCCCACATGGAAAATAAAAACACGGAAGCATTTACTTAAGGGCTGACATCACTGTCATCAATTTAGAAGCGAGTCTCAAGGAAAGCTTAATTAACCCAACACAAATCCTCTCTCAAGCAAAGAGTGCTCCCTACATTGAAATCACTTCAACGTGTCAGATTTAAAACAGGCTACCAAGAGTTCCCCGGTAGACCCATCCTCATTTTCCTGCTTGTCTGTTGCATCAGAAAGCTGGAACGCTAAACTTCTTAATTCCCAGTGAGAACTGGCACGGTTTGAGATCTGGCATTGCACTGTTTGTCTGTAAATTATCCCTCAGAGAGGGGGAAGATGGCATGGCTGAGAAGTGTGGTATGGTCTGATGTGGTGAGGCAGTCCCACGCTACTCTCTCTGGGGGGCTTCGACATGCCGCATAAATGTAGCAGACTAAATTAATCTAATCACCGTCAGTTTGCACCTAATTTATGTCCCACAAGCGAGAAACCAAACTCCAAACCTCCTCTGCTTTAGTAGCCTCGGAAGTAAGCTGTGATACGCAAGATCCTGAGACAGAACTGCTCCATCATCTAAAAAGAGACACATTTCAGGGCAGTCCAGAAGACATTATGGTACACAACAATAAATGTCTTTATGGGAAAGACCTCCATTTGACATATGTCTGTGTGTTTTGGCAAAGCCGATGTCTTTGAATTAATTTATAGACTTCTATTTGTAGCATATTAACGTCATCCCAGCTATAGAAATAAACTTTTCCCGAATTGAAAAGCAGGTCAGTTCTCTCAATATAATATTGCATGAGTGAAACATGTTGTGGAGGCAGACAGTCCACATGAGTTTGAATATAAATATGGTTTTAAATAGAAAACCCAGAGATGGTCAGTGTTTTGCAGGAAAGCAGTGCGAGGATACAGCTGTGCAGAGGAGAGGATAAAAGGAGCTTTATGCAGCTTTGGCTTTACCTTGGTGCTGTTGGTGGTGATACAGTTGCTGCTCCCCCATAAGTCTCCACTCTCCATCTCTGTACAGTCAGCATTGCAAACACATTGTTGCCGCGGGCAACCAAGCCGGTGACTCAGTGGGTGTTTTTTAATGCATGACTGACAGTGACTCGTACCTCTCCCACAATTTTGGTCCCCCTCTCCCTGTTCTCCTCCAACACAATGCATATCTGAATTGAACACTCTAAATCAGCCTGCAACACTCTTCTGAAATAGAATAAAATTTAACCAACTTATTTCACGATTTAAATTCTGACACGCTCACATAAAAGCAAAGATGTCACTGTCAATACATGTGCATCATTCAAAAAAAAAAAAAACTTTGATTGAAAATTTGATTGATTTTATAGATCAAGTGGTCTGATGCCTTCGATCTTATAGCAGACTGGCCCATTGCAAATGTAAAGCTGATAAAGGCCTATATGATATCATAAAGTTTAATTTCCAATAACACGTGCACAATTTCTGCAAAGAAAAATATTTAAATAAATAAATATATCTGTAATTTGAACAGATTTATAATTGATCAACTTCTTGATCCTGTAATGAAGATTAAGATTGGAATGCATCTAATATTATTTTTCATGCATGTGAAAATAAAAGCCTAACACTTATCAGCTGATGTCAATAATACAAAATAATAAAAATATAATAAAAATGAAGTGATGAATATTATCCGTTAACAATGGCCATATTGATATATCGGTCAACCACTAATATTAATTCTTAAAATAATTTAAGTATTTTAATCTATGTATTTTTATTGAATGCATAAATGTCAAAAAAAAGGATTGCAAATGTTTCACAACAGTTCTGCTGATCTACTTCAGTTTCTAACCATGCAACCATTCTACTTCAACTAATCAGTTTCAAACCATGTCATTTTAATGAATTAAAACTGAAGCCTATAAGAGCATATCAATATAAAATGTAAATACAATCAGAATCAATTTAAATTTGATTTAATTCTATTTTGATTCAGATTCTAAATTCAGATTCACATTTGGATTCTGAATTCAGATTCTGATTTGCATTCAGATTCTGCATTTGAATTCTGGTTCAAATAAAATTTTTGAATAAAAATTGAATATTTAATCAAGAAATTGTGAATCAGAAAATCAGTGATCTGTCATAATCTAAAGCTTCTGTGGAACCACCACCGAAGTAAACACTTGATTACACAGATATATCCAGACATCAAGAAGCATTGTGTGCAAAAGCATGAGTCAAAGAACATTTATGTCTACCTGACATATGGCCACTTTATGAATTGACTTACAGTTCAGCGAGCTTAAATTCTTAGCCACAAGCATACAGAGGTAGAGGAGCTACACTAGGCCCAGTAAAACATTATACACCGTGATTCAGTCATTCAACCAATCAGAGCTCTGCCGGAGGGTGTTAAGGTCTGTCACAACACATGAGTCCTCATAAAACCTGTCATATGGCTGATGGGCTTTTATAAAAGTTCCCTTTGAAATGTTATATATATATATATATATATATATATATACATGACGTCTGTTTGAAGTTTAAGTTTCCATTTGTGAAGATGGGTCTGTACTCGATGTTGTGCACCTCATCTCATCTATACTTAACACGCTTTCTGACCCAAGGCATGGCCTCAGAGGGTTGAATGGGCTTTTGGGTCAATGAGAATCTGTGAGGGGAAAACCTGTGGTGACTGAACACGTACACACACGTTTGAAGTGAAGTGTCACTGGCCGTAACTCTCTCGGGCTCAACGGTGTGATTCATTCCATGATAAATATTTCATCCCAACTACTTTCTTCACTTACAGTCAAATGTAAACACCCTAATCCAGCCTTCATATACCAAACCTGGGTTAAAGAGCATCAGATGGGCTCTGCATTCAACGCTGGACCACCTCGGGCACAAACAAATCCTTTGATTACACTTCCACACTACTTCTACTTCACACTTCACCACTGTCCCCAACCCCACAGGTGAGAGTTACACGACTAAATTGGATTTCATTCAATGTCCCTTTCAGATGTTGCCATAGAAACCCCGACAATAACAGCATGCAGAGTTACATGTGGCTTTGTGTATGCCAGTTGTCGCTGAGGCATCGTGGTAAAGGAAAAACAGGAGGCTATTGTGCACAGCCCTAGGGAGTGGCATTGACATTTGCTTTTGCAGGATGCACTCTCAGCTCTATTATAACAAGATCCATGGCAGAGTGCCTCAACACAATACCAGCCTACCTCTATTGAAGACTTGTTGTCCAGGAGTGATTCATCACCAGAACTGTGGGGACTCACTAGGCACAAGGTGGACAAAACTAAGCAGGACACAGCCTTGGAAAAACTAGAATTCCTAAAGAGAACGTAATTGGAATATCTCACTGATGTAAATATACCGCCGGACTGGATCACCTTCCAATGGATGTGTTCGCTGCGTGCCGTAGGGTAATTTCCTTTTGTTGCTGGCTGTGTGTGTGTGTGTGTGTGCGTGCGGTGTGTGTGTGTGTGTGTGTGTGTGTGTGTGTGTGTCTTCACAGATGCATCATTACAGTCGGGGTCACTGCAGAGCGAAGCAGGGAACTCCTTTTAACAGACAGACAGCCACTGCTCAGGAACACCACCTTCATCCACCTCAAACTGGAAGACCTCATATCTGCTTGCTGCCCAGACTAACAAGCTACAGTGTTCTGGAATATAAACAGGAAAAAGAAGAAGACTCTGGAAAGAGTACAATGGTGTCAAACTGAGGCAGCAGTGACTGAAACTCTGAATCCTAGAAATATATGAAAACCATATGCTCTACAACTGCAAGTAGAAGAAACAATATTATGGATTTTTGAAAAAAAATATTTTCCTTATGTTATTTTCTTATTATTTTCCTATATATTTTATACTACTATATACCAGTGTGCATACTGTTAATAGTAAATTTCTACGAATAATTGAAAAATACAACATTAAGAACTATTTAATGTGTGTGTGTGTGTGTGTGTGTGTGTGTGTGTGTGTGTGTGTGTGTGTGTGTGTGTGTGTGTGTGTGTGTGTGTGTGTGTGTGTGTGTGTGTGTGTGTGTGTGTGAATTTTACAAACTATTCGGGAAACTCAAATTTATATAAAAATAAAACCTTATCTCTATACAAGTTATGTTCCAAATGTATTTATATTTATTTATTTATTTAGTCACTTAGCAGATGCTTTTACCCAAAGCGACTTACAAATGATGACATTATAGAAGCAATCAAAACCAACAAAAAAGAGCAACAACATGCAAGTGCTATTAAAAGTCTTGGTTAGCCTAACGCAGTACACGTAGGAAGGTTAAAAAAAAAAAAACTTTTTATGAAAACGAGCATATAGAATATCGTAAATAGAAAAAAGAAACCTAGTGTTAGTTTTACAAGAAAAGCTAGCAGTTAGAAAATAAATATGCACTTGAAAGAGGGTCAAATGTGTGTGTTTTTTTTAAATAAAAAGAAGACAGATTAGATAAAATAAAATTTGAATAGAGAGTGCAAGATTTAGAGGGTCAAATAAATATGGAAGATGTGTTTATAGCCGTTTCTTGAAAATTGGTAAGGAGTCAGCTGCTCGGATTGAGTTGGGCAGGTTGGGCAAGGGCCTAATCTTCTTGATATTATATAATGCAAATCTACAGGACCGGGCAGTTTTAGTAATGTGGTCTGTGAAATTCAGCTTATCATCAATCACATCTCCAAGGTTTCTGGCTGTTTTTGAAGGAGTTATGTTTGATGAGCCTAATTGGAAGGTGAAATTGTGATGAAATTATGAGTTTGCTGAAACCACAAGCAGTTCTGTCTTATCTAGGTTGAGTTGAAGTTGATGGTCCTTCATCCAGCAAGACATGTCTGCCAGACATGCTGAGTTGCGAGCAGCTATCGTCAGATCATCAGGATGGAATGAGAAGTAGAGTTTTGTAAAGTAGGTAACGTTGTTTTTTGTAGGTAAATTTGAAGTAGATATCACAAAAATTGAGGTTCCTGTGAGATTTTTTTTAGGCTCTATATCAAAAATAGCCACCGGTGACACCCAAATTCTACTGAATTTATTAATGAATTTTACTGTTAAAAATGTTCTTGAGATTGATTCCCATCTCAAGGTCCTTTGTCGATCCATCTCCACTCTCTCCACCCAGTATTTTCCTTATATGCTTGAATTTGGAGCTTTTAAGCTTTATAATTATATCTCATTTATGATTACAAGGATATGTGATAAGGAAAAAAAGCTATAAAAAGAACACAAATTTGATAGGTTAAAATTCTAAAGTGAATTTGGCATCACAACATTACAATATACAGTATGACAAATGGATATTCATTTTGAACTTTTCAAAGATTGTATTTAATAGTTTAATAATTTAGCATTTTTAAATTATTAGAGATGTAAAACAATACATAAAGTGAATGTTACATAATGATCAATTTAATCTGAATGCAAACAGAGGAGAAGAACAATTACACAACTAAAATATATAATATCAAACAATACAGAAAAAATTATAAAAAATATATATTTACATTTATACATTTACATATATTTACATAAACAAATGTATTAGGGGCCTAATTGAAATCGCCATATTATTACTATAATAATAAACTATCCCACATAGCAACATACAACACATATAACATACACCACAAATCTCCAGACTCTTCACAGTTGGTTTAGGCTTGTATCCAGACTGCACTCGCCAGACCTGTCACTCCCAGCATTCCATACTGCTGCCATGACAACCGGCTGTAAACTGGTGCACGAGCATTGCCATGTGACCCTGTCCTGTCAGGGGTCAGTCTCACTGCACATCATAAGTAAAAATGGACAATTGAGCCATGGACAGAAAGGCCTGAGAGAAGGACACAGCGAGAGAGTGATCGAGTCGGCCCGCCCACTGACTGCTCATCGACTGTCTGAGGCATATTGCACACAAAAATGGCAATGGCTGTCTCAAAATAGCATGCACCAATCTGACTGGCCTACTTTATGCAAGTTTTTACACCATTTTGCCAAAATTTGTGAGCTTAACGACATCAAGTGTTTTATAGATATTTAAGAAATAGTTTGAGATCAACTTCAGTCTTTAATAGTTTTTTTTTTTATTATTGCTGTGTTTTAAGCAGTTGTTTTAGTATTTTATTTATTGTATTATTTTATTGTATTACTCTTTTAAATCTATAGTATTCTCTCTTTTTTATTAATCTTTAGACCCTAAATGTCACAAGTTACCCAATTTCAGTCTTATTAATATACCGTAAAATGTACACACACACAAAAAAATGTAAATTGATTAAATAAACTATATTTCAAATGTTTTAATACAAAAAAGATAATTGTAGCATGTTTTACATGAAAATACTATTTCACATTTAATTTAGTGTGTTAAATTTGCCATTATTAGTGAAATTTACTAGCAATTTCTGAGTGAAAAATTGGACCCCCCCCCCTGTATACTGTATTTGTCATACAAATCCTTAAACATGCAGGCAATTTATAGTAGAGCAATGACAATGCATGTGCACGCTAAGTTAAGCACTTGACATGTCAGTCAGACAATCTCTTCCTGTCTAAGTAGGAAGTTTTAGACCATGATAAGCTGCAATGTGACCAGACCGACTAGACTGCTAAGCTTTATTGAAAATAGGAAATCAGATTCTCTCCTTTTGTATGTTTCTATTCAACCCACATTAAAGGCTTCCACCTTTCAAATTACAGGTTACTATAAAACCTGATTTCCCACAGCATGTTAATTACACAACACCTCATATATTTGGCAGAGCACACAGGTGGTGGACAGCCTCTTTATTATTAAGGGAGTTAGCTAGAACAAGGAGAGGTATGCGTCTGCTTCACCAAGAGGCTTATGAGCTGTAAAGACAGACTTTTATAGCGGTTATTGAACTCTTCTCATCAGATGACTCCGGGCGCCAGCTGTCTCTTCTCTCACCTTATTGTGGACAGGTGTGGGGCCACCTGCCATGCACCTGCTCCTCGCACTGTCCTGCCGTGCAGGTGCACTGCCACTGGATGAGAACAGGCCTACTTTCACTCTCTCACTTTCTCTGGCTCTTGCTCTACCTGGAAAGATGAGGCGATTATATCATATTGACATCTAGATTTCACCTTCTAATCTCTTGGCTGTAACCGAATTGGCTTTGCTCTAAAACACTCACACATACTCACAGAAACACAGATGTCAGTCCATCACACAGATGTCCCAGGCCACCTCACACAGATGTTCAGGTACAGTGCGATGCATGTAGACACGGTCACTCAAATGAGAAAGGCGGGTCAAGCTGGCACTCAACAGCTGACGTGAAATCCTATGCGATCAGCTTCAGGCAAATGCACATTTAATATGTGGAATGTACAACATCTAAAGAACAATATAAAAAGTATGAACGATTTAAATATTAATGAGGATTAATATAAATCCTGCATTTGAAAACATGCACTGTCCTGCAAAGCATATTTAAACCTTCTATATCCCTCATGGGCAGTTTATATTGATTAAATGATGGAGAAAATCAATGCAAAACATGTCAGCAATGTGTTAGAATCATAATTTGTCAAGGCAGTGAAGTTTAAACTAATTTTGACAGCATCAACAATTATATATATTTTTTCTTTGAAAAGAACATTTAATTTCATCATGAATTACATTTTTATCATAATAGCTTAACAGTACCTAACAGCATTATGAATATTCACACTACATATATTCAAAAAGTTCCAAATTTTTACAGAAAATGCTGATTACTTCAATTACTTAACTGTAAATTACCTTACCATCAGAGCGGAGTCATAACTGATTACATGTAATCTGGATTACATAATCAGATTAAATTAATTAAGTACTTGTAATTAGATTAAATTAAATCTTAAAATACTTAGAATCACCCAATAGGTAACTCTTTTGGTGATTTACAAGATTACATATTATTCACACAATAACAATAAATTATCCATAATTTATTGATACTCTCTAATTTCTCTTTTACATTTTTAAATGTCCCTTTATAAAATAGCCTACCACTTATATTTTTGCATGCAAAAACTATGAATTACCATACAAATTACAGTGAAAAAACAAAACAAAATAGTAATAGCACATTCCCAGAAGTTCCTCCCTGTGTGACATCACGTGATTATAATTTCTTTAAATAGTTTAATTTCTTCTTTTTGTAATCATTAACATAAATTAGGGTGTTTTGTGTAACATTGTATGCTATTGAGTTAATGTTTATTGCATTATGTGTTATCCTCAAAGTATACACAGTACACCTTTTTGTCTTTGTGTGTAGGGCCCTGTGCACTATATAGCCTATAGTCTATACAAAAATATTGGATATTGAATTCTAATTCCTCATGATTTTCTACTTCACCACCTTTATTATTATGGATGGTTGTCAGTAAATCCCCCAAAAAGGTCAAGTTTGGTTGCTTATGATTAATGATCGCTTAATAAAATATACAGTTATAATTTGTAAAATATAGACTACAAGCACTAATATGCCATCTTGCAATACAAGAAACACTGTCATTTTATGTTATTTTTTTTATGGTGAATTTCTGGCAGCCACTGTAGCCTTTTTTACCATAAATTAAACATGACATATTTGCAGTGTACTTTGTGTAGAAATGTAGAAAAACTAGGAGAAAATAACTTTGGACTGACATAAGGATTTCATTTTGCTTGATAGACACACACACACACACACACACACACACACACACACACACAAAAGAACAATAGACATAAATGGTTCACAGAAGTAAAGCAGCCTCAGTCTGATCATTAACCAAAAAGGGGGATACCAGATGACTTCAGTTTCATGACAGACAAACAAATGTATGTCTCCCTAAGAACAAACGAAGCATAACGTCATCCATCATGACATGACAGGTCAAAAGTGATTCTGTCAGCACTCTCAATTGAAGGCATTTTATGCTAATGAGCCCTTAAGGATTGAACTGATCACATAGGTTTTAGGGTCTACAGATAAAGAGAAAGATCTGAGGGGCAAAAGTGAGACATGTAATTGATGAAGACTGGACCATAATGTTGTTTCGATGTTTTGGTTCAGTCAAAGGATACTAATAAAACAATGAGCTTTATTATGAAGAACATCTCTTCTCAGGTTTCATTCACGTCTGTACTGAACTAATTAAGTTTAAGGGTTTGTTTAAATCCCTAATGTACGTATGAGAAACAGTAAGAATAATAATTTGTCTGAGAAATGTACTAGTTTTGGCTGCTCTGTGCTAAGTTTAGCAGGGAGACATATGAAGCCAGTCTTTGTTCCAATCTTTTGAGTAAAAAAGTGATCTTCTCAAAAAATGCCTTTTATTTTAATATTTAAAAGAACATTGACTAGTTATGATGACAAGCTGTCAAGACACACTGCCTTTGCTCAAGGTAGAGAGTGCTTAGCTCAGCATGTGCACATACTGACATCAAAAGCTTTACTGCCACCTAAAGGATGCACAGGGAACTGCAGTAAATACAACATCCCTGCCTCATCTTAAAAAAATTTAATTCAAAATCACACAGGGATCTTCACCCTGTCAGTCACCTTTGATCACAAAACTATTTCAGACTAGATTTATCTTAGAGGTGTTAATTTGCAAGCATATGCAAATCTTTAAAGCTCAAAATGAGTGAATGTGGTTGCATACAGAAGAAATAAGTGTTAGTGAACAAGAAAAGAAATGGGTGAATGGGTGCATAGCATGTACAGCACTGTTATTTTAAAGGTGGAAGAAAGGGATTTTTCAAAATCTCTGAGAGACATGTTAAATAACTGGATGTGAAACCTCTTAGCTCATACAGTCATAATGAATCCTATAAATTGGTGTTATTAATAGCTATCTGCTAGAATCTAGCAGGAGATGTGGAGATAAGAGTGTCAGACATGGAAATAAACTCAAACATCACAGTCTGGAGTGAGCGATTGCCTTGCATCATATTTTGTCTGGCTGCTTAACAAGAGCGTCTAGCGTATTAAGCAGAGCAGAGTTCTCGTCAGGTCAATTTGAGCCGTGTGCAGAGTGAGTCTTAATGACACACACACACACACCTCATGTTTAACTCCCTCCACTGCAGTAATAAAACACACCAAGCACCATTAACACTTGCTTATGGGAGTGTAAACCAGTTAAATGCTGCAGTGCTGGGCACATCAAGCCTGATAAACGGCATGTACAAACCGATTCCAAAAAAGTTGGGACACTGTACAAATTGTGAATAAAAAAGGAATGCAATAATTTACAAATCTCATAAACTTATATTTTATTCACAATAGAATATAGATAAGATATCAAATGTTGAAAGTGAGACATTTTGAAATGTCATGCCAAATATTGGCTCATTTTGATTTCATGAGAGCTACATTCCAAAAAAGTTGGGACAGGTAGCAATAAGAGGCCGGAAAAGTTAAATGTACATAAAAGGAACAGCTGGAGGACCAATTTGCAACTTATTAGGTCAATTGGCAACATGATTGGGTATAAAAAGAGCCTCTCAGAGTGGCAGTGTCTCTCAGAAGTCAAGATGGGAAGAGGATCACCGATTCCCCAATGCTCAGTGAAAAATAGTGGAGCAATATCAGAAAGGAGTTTCTCAGAGAAAAATTGCAAAGAGTTTGAAGTTATCATCATCTACAGTGCTATCATCCAAAGATTCAGAGAATCTGGAACAATCTCTGTCAAGGGTCAAGGCCGGAAAACCATACTGGATGCCCGTGATCTTTGGGCCCTTAGACGGCACTGCATCACATACAGGAATGCTACTGTAATGGAAATCACAACATGGGCTCAGGAATACTTCCAGAAAACATTGTCGGTGAACACAATCCATCGTGCCATTCGCGTTGCCGGCTAAAACTCTATAGGTCAAAAAGAAGCCATATCTAAACATGATCCAGAAGCGCAGGCGTTTCTCTGGGCCAAGGCTCATTTAAAATGGACTGTGGCAAAGTGGAAAACTGTTCTGTGGTCAGACGAATCAAAATTTGAAGTTCTTTTGGAAAACTGGGACGCCATGTCATCCGGACTAAAGAGGACAAGGACAACCCAAGTTGTTATCAGCGCTCAGTTCAGAAGCCTGCATCTCTGATGGTATGGGGTTGCATGAGTGCGTGTGGCATGGGCAGCTTACACATCTGGAAAGGCACCATCAATGCTGAAAGGTATATCCAAGTTCTAGAACAACATATGCTCCCATCCAGACGTCGTCTCTTTCAGGGAAGACTTTGCATTTTCCAACATGACAATGCCAGACCACATACTGCATCAATTACAACATCATGGCTTGCATAGAAGAAGGATCCGGGTACTGAAATGGCCAGCCTGCAGTCCAAATCTTTCACCCATAGAAAACATTTGGCGCATCATAAAGAAGAAGATGCGACAAAGAAGACCTAAGACAGTTGAGCAACTAGAAGCCTGTATTAGACAAGAAGGGGACAACATTCCTATTCCTAAACTTGAGCAACTTGTCTCCTCAGTCCCCAGACGTTTGCAGACTGTTATTAAAAGAAGAGGGGATGCCACACAGTGGTAAACATGGCCTTGTCCCAACTATTTTGAGATGTGTTGATGCCATGAAATTTAAAATCAACTTATTTGTCCCTTAAAATGATACATTTTCTCAGTATAAACATTTGATATGTCATCTATGTTGTATTCTGAATAAAATATTGAAATTTGAAACTTCCACATCATTGCATTCTGTTTTTATTCACAGTTTGTACAGTGTCCCAACTTTTTTGGAATCGGGTTTGTAGTTACTCACCCTCATGCCGTTCCAAACATGCTGCGGCATTTTTCAGTGAAACTTAAAAAGGAGCAATTCAGAGAAATAACTCACAGCGGCCACAGGATCACGGGATGTCAATCTCCAAAAAAAGAAGATTCAAATAAGAAAAAAAGAGGGGAAAAATAACCATCAAAGCATCATTGCTTTTGATGGTGACTTGTGAAACCATAAATTACTCATAATTCAATATAAACCAAATAAATAGTGATTTTATGCTTGTAGGGATCCACATTATCTAAACTATATACAGTATAGCCATTCCAGTAGTTTCCTGTAGAGAAGCAACATGCTAGCAACAACAATGTCATGGGTTCAGTTCTGTTTATATTAGTTTTTATATTGGATATTTAATTGTTCATACACATTTTCCCATTTTATAAAAATAAAATAAAATAAATCTATTGTAACACTCATATAAAGTTAATATTTCAAAATGTATAAGTAAGCAATCTTTAGCAAATCTCATAATATAATGTACATTATGATGTTGTGATAAATTTACTATGAAATTTAAATAAAAAATGCACTAAGTGTAAATGGCAATTACATGCTATTTACACTAAGTGCAAATAGCTTTAGATTATATTTACACTGTGCTAAAATAGCAGGATTTTCTGCTGTTTATTGTACTTATTGCAAATAGTGGCAGTTATCGGCACCTCATTATAAAACAATATGCAATAATAACGTATTGAGTGCAAATTATAATTTTTATTCAAACTATTAAATGGATGCCTACCTTTTTGGGACAATAAAGCCCTCCCTACACCCACCCTAACCGATACTTTATTTACAACTTTTTGATTATTTCTTTAATTTTTATTGAAAATAACAGCCTTTCCGATGTGATATGAGATTTAAAAACGAAGAAAAAAAGTTTGGCAAAAGGCGTATTCAAACTCGGGTCGATCATGTCAAAGAAAAAATTGTTATGGCATGCGTTTTAACATCTATACCACTTGAACTGCTACAAAATTATTGTCTTTTGTAATTTTGACTAGCCTATTTGCACTTATTATAAATAGACTCTCAATGTATTTATTTACTAACTAACATGCTGTATTTACTCAATTATGAATTGCTTGTTTATTACTTTTTAGCACAAAACATGAATTTGAGGTATTGATTAACAGGTACAGTATAATGGGTTATCAGTCTAGCCTAGGATTTTTACATATACGAATCCCTATTATATTCTACATGTATTCTTTATAGAGTGCTGCAGGATTTTCCTGACAAAAGATGACAGGTTTTTGTAGGCCAAAGCCCAGAAACAAGTTAGCATTTTAGTACTTCTGGTTCCATCGTCCTGAAGTGAACGCATTTTTTGAATGAGTTTTTGTTTGAATGCCTGTCATAATGTCTGTGGTGAACACAAGCTCAAGCTATTTTCACACTTCATTCTATAACATGAAATACATCAATAATAACCTTGTGATTTTTTAAAAACTTTTACTTGTGTTTGTTGCTAACAAGTGTTCAAATGGGACTACAGAGTTTGTCAGGGACATTAAAACCGCCTCTTTGTGTTAATAATTGTGTTATTGCGAATTAACTCTAACTTTCAGGGGAATTTTTAAATTTTTTATATAAATACTAAACAATCTGTCAGATGCTATTAAAGTAATTTGACCGTGGTGTAGTTCCCCTTGTTGAAAACTCTGTTCTTCTAAAGTAGAAAACTCAGAAGAGAAGACCAGGAGACTTCGGATTGGATTGTCAGCAGAATTTCTTTATTCTATGACATGTCTTGTTATCTGTAGTCATCGAAAATCTCTCTCTTAAGTAATTTACAGGTTGTCTTATAGGTATTTTTGGAGGAGGGACTTTTTTGAGGTGGAGACAAACATCAAAGAAACATACATCTGAGGGCAATAAACCTACAAAGTCATTTACAGAACAAAGGTAAAATCTCTCAGTAGTCTGACTCATTGATCTTACCATTATCATCGAGACAAAAGGCACAGCTGTCTCGAGCTCAAATGGTCAGGAAACGCCTCAAACATCTGTATTTCCTGACACTTTCTTTAGTCAGGAAGTGTATCTAAATTAAACATTTAAAATAAAATTTGTAATCTTTCAATTCCCCCTTTGAGAGTTCTAATAACTCTCACAAAATACAAATTTAGACACTTAAAAGTTAATTCTTGTAACTTGTAATTGTTACAGGCACATCGCACATGTTCTGTGTTGCTTATATGTAATTGCATGCTGACACAGAAACAAAACATGCAATTAGGGTCCGTGAAGTTCTTACGGGTAATAATCTTTTCTGGTTGGAACTGTCATTTCCTCGTGAGAGGCAGGCGTCATTTGCTGAAAAAAAACACTTGATACTAACAAGTTTCCGAACCATGAAGAATTATCTTCAGTCATCTGGTGTAATTTTGCTGAAAGATCGTATGTGAGTCTCTGCGTTGTGTATTTTTTTCTTCTTTCTTCTTTCTTTTCTCGTTCTTGTGTGATAGTTGGCTCGACAATGGGTCTGGTTGTTTTCTAGAGGTTGTGGCTTCATCCGCAGGTGAGAAGGGTGGTGCATATGGATCTCAGGACAGCCATCAGGTGGTATCTGCACAGAGGAAGAAAGAAACACAAACAAGAGAGACCAACGGCACAGAGCAGTATTTGTAGAGTCTGGTTGTATCCTCTGTTCAAAATATAGTCTGCTATGGTTGTTCCTTCTTTCCCTATTTCTCAATTCCTGCGACACCTAAAGAACAGTGAGGAAAGGATGGACTAATGGAGGGGAAAGGCCTATGAGGAAATCTTCACCTCAGGGTTGGCCCCCGAAGCCTGTTGCTTTCGGTTCTTCCCTGGGCTCCTCACTGGTTCTTGTGTCTGCCCTATCCTATCCCTGCAGGGGAGGAACAACCTTACAGGACACATGAGCCCATGTTTTCCTTCCCTGACACATTACTGCAGCTGCTGTAATCAACATCACTTGATGTGGTCCGTACCACTTAGGCTCTAATGGCTTGTTTCTGAATGCCTTTATCATGACCCATTGACCTGGGATGATTGTGTGTCCACCTTCTGGTGGAGTCTGCCAACACGACTCAACTCTCTCTTTGGCACTCTGCACTGCCTTTGTGAGGTTTTCACAGTAAGCGATCAGGGCATCTGAAACAATGTGCACATCAGCATTTCTAAGATCAACCTGTCCTGATGCTTGTGGCCTATAGGGACAGTGAAGGTTCCACTTAATCTTCAACATTCTAGACACTTCCTTGACTACCTGTCCTGTGAAGTGGGTACCTTGATCTGAGTCAATGCAATCTGGTAATCCCCATCTGGGAATGAAATCAGTGACAAGACATTTAGCAGTGCAGCTGTAGCACGCCCTGTTGGATAAGCTTCTACCCCTCTTGAGATCAATGTTCTTCTAAATTCAGTTAAATGTGTGTGTGCTGCCGGTAAACTCTGAGATAGTCTCTATATCTTTAGGACATAAAGCGTTGGCAACAGTTTGTATTTGCACAACAGAAGAATTGGGAGGAACACTATCAGTTTCCTCAACATTGACACATCAGTTACTGATTGGAGAGCTACATCTGTTTCAGAGAATGCTTGTAAATCAGGGTAAATGTTATCAGGCTGACTAACTCCCACATCAGTTTTGGCTCCAGCTTTCTTGAGGTTCAATTTCTTAGTCAAAGTGGATATTCTAGCACGGAGTTCATCGTTCTGTTTCTCTAGCTCTGAATTACGCTGAGACTGTTGTGTAGCTAATGTTAAACTGAATTCTCTGTAACAACAGATAATGTCTTTCACATTGTTCTTACGAATACTTGCTCCTAGTACCTTTTTACACTCATCTACCGACCAAGTCTTGTCTGGATGAATCTCATATTTCTGCGTTAGTTTTTGTCTAACTTTTTCAGTGACTATTAGGTCCATTTGTTCCCCTAACAGTGTTTTGAATTCACTATCTGACCACAACGGAGTCGCAAGACCCATCTTTTCTGTGGTTGGAATCAGCCTAGCATTCATTCTAACCATTTTGTAAGTTTCTTCGGTACCACACAAACAAAACAAACACTTCTCTGATCAACAGAGGGTACACTTGTTTTTTAGCACGTAAATGCCAAAAAAACCTTCCCTGCCTGAAACAACAGAGGATAACCAAAATTAGCACGTAATGCTAACCTTCCCTGCCTGAAACAGAGGATAACTCATTTTAGCACGTAATGCCCAAAATCTTCCCTGCCTGAAAGAACAGAGGATATATTTTCATCTCTAAAATAAAAACTTTAGAGGATAAACTCTTCCCTGCCTGAAACAGAGGATAAACGTCCCTGCCTACAAGAACAGAGGATACCTTCATCTCTAAAATAAAAACTTTAGAGGTTAAACTCATCTCTAAAATAAAAAACTTTAGAGGATAAACTCTTCCCTGCCTGAAACAGAGGATAAACGTCCCTGCCTACAAGAACAGAGGATAAACCAAAATTATTAGCATGAAATGCTAACCTTCCTGCCTGAAACAGAGGATAACTTTTAGTTAAACAAACCCTACAGATGTATGTTAACTCTTCTCTGACGGCACAGAGGATACACTGGTCTTAGGTTCTTTTGATTAGAGACAGCCACTCACCAGAACCCTTGGTTCAGAGAAAAATTCAGTCTGGGAATCCTTGTTCAGCTTGAAGTTTCGCTGGATTCCAAAAGATGCAGATCTTTGTTTGAGCTTGAAGTTTTTCAGGTGAGGAAGCTGGAACTCTATCCGGGTGACGGCACCATCTGTTGAAAACTCTGTTCTTCTAAAGTAGAAAACTCAGAAGAGAAGACCAGGAGACTTCGGATTGGATTGTCAGCAGAATTTCTTTATTCTATGACATGTCCTTGGTATCTGCAGTCATCGAAAATCTCTCTCTTAAGTAATTTACAGGTTGTCTTATAGGTATTTTTGGAGGAGGGACTTTTTTGAGGTGGAGACAAACATCAAAGAAACATACATCTGAGGGCAATAAACCTACAAAGTAATTTGCAGAACAAAGGTAAAATCTCTCAGTAGTCTGACTCATTGATCTTACCATTATCATCGAGACAAAAGGCACAGCTGTCTCGAGCTCAAATGGTCAGGAAACGCTCTCAAACATCTGTATTTCCTGACACTTTCTTTAGTCAGGAAGTGTATCTAAATTAAACATTTAAAATAAAATTTGTAATCTTTCACCCTCCAGGAACTCGAGCTGCGTTGTAAACGCTATGGGGAACGCCATCAGCGTTGTCCAGCTCTGAATCATTTGTGTAATCAGTCAAAATTGATGGCCAGACATCAGGTGCGGGTGACGTCATGACCAGGATGCTTAAAAGCACGTGACGTGCAGCCGGCGTCAGCTTTTTGTCATTCAGCAAAGCTCTCTGTGTGTGTCAGTCACGTATATGTTCTGTGAGTCTCCTACTATCGTTTGTCAAAGAAAGATAGGAAATAAGAAAGGCAAAGAAATGAAAGGAAGGAAAAGACTAGGAAGCAGACATATCAAAGGCAAATAAGGGCGAAAGTAGATCACGTTACAGACTGTGTGTTCTTCCCTGCCCACGCTATATCACGAGCGGGATACACACAGTTTTTGCGATGGTCTGACTGGGAGTGAAGCATGCAGGGTCGGCTCTCAAGGGAGCCGACTGCCCGCATTATGAGTGGCTTCCACTGCGTATGCTTCGCTCCCGGGGGGGGGGGACTCTCTTTGAGGAGGGAGTTTTCACCTGCGTCCTCGCAGCACCTGCCACGCTGCCGCTGAGGCGGAGCAGTGGCTGTGCTCGCAAATGGATTAGATGGAAAAATTAAGAAGGACAATCCCCTATCTTCTTTCTTTCCCATCAGATCCAGCGCCCGCTTTCTGAGATCGGAAGCCCGCCCCGCGGTTCTTCCCCCCAGAGAAAAGGCTCGACGCTCCGTCTGTCTTTTTCCGAGGAGGAAGACAGGGAGGATGTCGATGAATTTTCGAAACATACGTTTGCACAAGCGTGTTGTGAATGAATAAAAACAAATAAGCTATAGAGAGAAACATATCTGGGGAGCGGAGCTAAGAGAAGCGCACACACAGCTCTCTTGAGAAAAAAAGGAAGGGCTAAATAAACGTGTGTTCCCCGCTGCAATGCATTGTGCTCCCGCCGGGCACACTCCGAGGAGTGTGTCCGTGCCTATGATCTCGCGGTCCCGCTACTGCTGAGGCACCGCGGCGATTGAGATCACGGGGATCGCACATAGATCTGGCGGACAGGTTGGAGATGGGTTCGCCCTATATCCACCTGTATTCCCCATGTCTAGCGCTCTCTCGGGGCGGAAGCCTAAGCTGTAGTTCTTCCCCCTTGAGTGAGAGTGCGCTAATCTGCAGCAGTTTCTCTCCAAGAAGATTTATTTGTTTTGTTCTGAGTGGCTCGCGTGTTGCCGATTTATTCAACAATTATTTTGAATAATTAATTATGCACTTTCTCTGACTATGAAAGTTAGATATATATTTGTATATATATTGTAGAGAAATATATGCAATTATATATTATATATGGCATACAAGAGCCTCTTGGGAGAAGAATAAAAAGAGTACTTCTTGAGTGAGAGCACAATGTTTACCTCTCTTCCTCCAAGGAGGTTGAGGTGGTCAGCTGGGGCTGCTGGGCGGAGCAGCCCCAATCGTGTACCAGCTCCTTATTCGGGGAATGTCACTTCTCGTACTTGCCAGAGTCGGAGTCAGAGTGATGCTCCCGGGCCGAAGACGGATCTGCGGACCGATAGTCTTTGGCCAGAACGCCCTGATGCCAATGGTCCAGGGACTTGAGGGCCGGCCCCTCTGGGGAAGAGCGGTGTACACCGCATTACACGGTGCCCGTCTCTACTCAGTGCCCTCAGGAGATCAGTCTGCTAACCCTGCCAGTGTTCCAGGGTGCAGCAGTCTCCAGCGAGCGCTTCTCTCAGTCTCTTCCGCACAGAAATGAAGCAGAGCTGGGAGGCTCGCCACCCCTTCGGGGGTCTCTAGAGCAGCTAGATCGGCCATCTCCTGCCGGTCCCCCGCTTCAGGGCACCGAGCTAGCCGCTCTAAGTACACCAGAGACCAGTCTCGAGAGACTTGTTCCCTTAGTAGACTATTCGGCAGCATGGAAACTACTGCCAAATGTGTCTCGATGGGTCACGCACACTGTAGAACAAGGCTTTGTGGCGCTCTGCCGCAGCCTTTCTACGGGGTCACTCCCATGCTGGTGGGTCCCAAGCAGGCTCTGGTAATGGAACAAGAAGTGAGCACTCTCCTGAGGAAGGAGACCATCGAGGTGGTCCCTGCTCTAGACAAAGAGTCTGGGTTCTACAGCCGTACTTCATTGTTCCTGGGAAAGGGGTTGCGTCCTTCTTAAATCTAAGCTAACTGAACCGCTCAGTCACACGACTGAAGTTCAGAAAGCTCTCTTCAAGCACGTGTCTCACACCAGATCCGAGGACTGGTGGTCACGAGCGATCTAAAAGATGCATAATCCTTCCCCATCACAGGAAGTTCCTGAAATGTGCTTTGGGGGCAAAGCGTATTAATATCGGGTTCTTCCCTTCGTGGCAATATAGGAGCAGCCATCCTGTCGAGGCAGGCATCCAGCTCCGCTGGGGCTGGATGCTATGGTACAATTGTGGCTGAGGCTTCATCTGTACGCCTTCCCCCGATCGCTCAGCTCCTGGGAGTTCTAGAGAGAGTGCGCATGGATGGGGTCCTTCTATTGCAAAACCCCGTTCTGGCCGGGCCGAGTATAGTTCTCTGACCCGATTTCTCTCCTCGACGGCTCTCCATGGGGGATTACCATCAGGAGGGATCTCCTCTCACTGGCAGCGGGCATGATCTTTCACCCCCGCTCGGAGTTGTGGAAGCTGTGGGTGTGGCTCCCGAGGGGCACAACTCATAGCCTCTGGTCTCTCAACTTAGGTTGCTGTGACCATCCTCCAATCTAAACTCCCTCAATAAAAACTGACAAGTTGAGACTCAA